>JAOTQM010000066.1:3500000-4100000 GCA_026939265.1 Oreonectes daqikongensis | reverse complement strand
CCTCAAACTGCACCATCACATACGACCTGCGCTCTTCATCTATCCTGAGGAGGAGCAGATATCAGGTCGTCTTATGTATTGATTGAATACTAAAAACATCGTAAGCTCTTTCAGTCTGTATATTTTCTTACACTTTTGGATCTCTTTGGTTTACAATAGGAAGCTCCTGCTTGTTTACAGCTCTGCTTTTGAAGTGCAGCGAGAAAAACGTGCTTGCATTGTGCAGATACATCCCTCGCCGTAACACTCCACCTCGGTTTGTGGCTCTGGTTCCCCAGAGAGAAGAGCTGGATCAGAGTCAAACGCAGTCAACACCACCTGGTACATCACGTTACATTGTAAAGGGATAGTTTACCCAAAAGCAAAAATTCTGTCATCATTTACTCACCCTCTTGACATTTAAAACCTGTATGACTTTCTTCTGCAAAACAAAAAAGAAGATATTTTGAAGAATGATGATGTTATTTGAAGTGTTTACATACTCATATGTGTGTCTTTCTTATAGGCTTCCATGTGATTTTCCTGCCTTTTGCCGATGACATACGCACTTTGGATGTCCATGAGTGTCCCACAGCATCTGATGAGCAGGTGAACAAGATGAAGGACATTGTGCATAAGCTCCGCTTCAAGTACAGGTGCATGGTCTTTCATAGTCATATAATATGCACACTTTCTACAGAACATATCTTACTTACAATCCCCAGACATGGAGTTTTAATTGATTTGATCTGATCTATTTACAGGAGTGATGCATTTGAAAACCCAGTGCTGCAACAGCACTACAGGAATCTAGAAGCTTTGGCTCTGGATATGCTTGCACCTGAGCCTATTGAGGATTTGACAAGTATTTGTTATTCTGAATTGTTCTAATTGATGTTTTTCTTTCTTTTTTGTACTCTCTCACCCTGTTTTTGCTCTTTTTTTCAGTGCCAAAAGTAGAAATGATAGATGGCCGTCTTGGCTCGCTGGCTCAAGAGTTTAAAGATTTGGTCTATCCTTCTAACTATAACCCAGAAGGGAAGCCTGCAGCCAAGCGCAAACCTGGTGAGATCTTTATTGTTACAAAGCATGTGCTGGTAGAATCACATTTAAATTGCTGTCTATCCTTAATACTGTACATATTTTTGCACAGCTAATTCTGGTGGTGGAGCTGAAAAGAAGCCAAAAGTTGAGATATCTGAGCAAGAGCTCAGAGACCATGTGGCGAAGGGCACCCTGGGCAAGCTGACAGTGCCTGTTTTAAAAGACGCCTGCAAACAGTTTGGAGTACGAACGACAGGAAGCAAAAAACAGGAGCTCATAGATGCTCTGACCACGCAGCTCTCTTAATGAGCCTTGCCTCCATATATGGGGCACTTATCACACGTTCATGTCATGCCTAATTCAGAAAATAAATACAAAACGTTTTGTATGTCTGCACCTTTTAAGTGGCTGTCATTTTGAGTCAGTCTTGCCTATTCAGGGCATGTCAGACATGATTTAGTTCAGCATTGTGACTGTTTTCATAATGCGTGCAATAAATGCATTAGTTTTCCAGTTTTGACTGTAGCCTTGTTTCTTTATTCTTCAACATTTTATTTACTTATCTAGCTAAGTCTCAGTCAGTATTAAACAACTAAACAAAAGCATGATGCTTAAAATCACATTATTAAACAATGTAAAAAGATTTCATCTTGAATTAAGGTAGAAACATTTCTGCATGGCAAAGATTTTACACAAAACTGGTCCAAGACCTCATGATGCAAGTGAGGACACAAATGAGAGCTAAAAGGGTTTAGGAGGTATGGATGACCCTTGCACAATCCGCACCTGCAGAATTTGCATATTGTTCAGTTGAGCATGGTGCTAGCACCACCCATGTCATGGGTTTGGTTTGCAGGGAAAGCATGGGCTGTTTTTCAACAATACATTTTCTGATAACACCTGGAATGTAGCAATCAGGACTTGACATCTGTTTTCTCAAAGTTACTTTTTAAACATTAAATAGAAAACAGGCGGATGTCTGCTTAAATGCCACACATGTTTGACATTACAGTAGATCAAAATAATATAAACGTAGACGTCAGGATCAGCCAGTTTTTACAACCCGGAACAAACCACACACCTTTAAAATAGTATCGTCATAAAAATAAAAATAAATTATATTTCCAAAAAGAAACCGAAAACCTTTCACATTTCATGTGGGGCGACCCAGACGCGTTTGACAGCCCCAAGGGACGCAACCTGCTCGTGACGCAAGCCAGTGACGTTCTGCGCATGCTCACGACGAGCCAGAGAGCTGCAAGGAAAAAGTACAAGAGACAAAGGAATAAACAAGTCAAGGAGTGGAGGTGAAAACATCAATTTAAAGGAACTCGAGAAAAGCAGCCCGGACTCTAGTATATCGCATGCGGACAGAGGTATGTACCGGGACGGAATAAACGGAAATTTGGAAATGTGCCGTTTTAACCGTTGCTATCAAACGAGTAGCACGTAGCCAGAGTGTCAAATTGGTGTGAACGCAGTAACGTTAGCTGAGATGAAATAACAGCAGGCGGAGAGAAATATTGAGGAACGGCATACAGATGTTCACCTTGATCTCTTGTTAAACTTATGTGGTAAGAAGTGTTAAAAGTCGTTTGTGTCCGTGACCAAGAGTTATACACCCAAACAGTCAGCTGGCAGGAAGTTTTACACAGCCATTCCTAACGCAGTGATTCACGTTAGCTTAAGGGTTCAAGTTTGGCTTGCTCCTCAAAATGTTTTTTTGTTTCTTTCTCTCTTTTGACAAGCATTTCTCTGCATGACATTAATTTTCACAGGGTTGGTATTATTGTGGCAGTTGTCCACCCTGCCAGGATTCTGCAGTGCTGACCCATTTATTCCCAGTCAGCTGTGCGAGTTATACATCTTTTCCATCCTGATGTCAGCCAAAATGGAAAGAACTGCTTCATCCTAGTGGTCACTATGGTGCTCTGTAAGTCTTCATGCAATAACATGAACGCAGAACCTGAACGCAACCGAATCTGCTTTTAAAAACACAGAACTGTCACTGATCCACCTTTAACATAAAGGTGTCCCGGCTCACCTCGTCCCCCGGTAGCTAGCTCCCCTCCCCTTGCCACTCATCCCAAGCATCTGAGAGGTTGCTGCGGAGATGATAGTGGTGACGTAGCAGGAGCAGGAATGGGGAGTACTCCATGTTCCGGTAAGGGGAGGGGGGTAGGAGGGTTTCAGGAGCTTGGCTGTATGCCATGGAAGGTCAGCAAGCAAAAAGGAGAGGCCGTCGGTGGACGTAGGTCTGAGTTGGAAGAAAGGCCAAATGCTGGAACACCTCCCTCCTCCTCGCAAACTCCTGCCATCTATCACGAAAAGCAACATAAAGAGCTGTGCGCTCTGCACGCCCTAAACAATGTCTTCCAGGACGGGACAGCTTTTAGCAGAGATGCACTTCAGGATATTTACCAGAGGTCAGGATATTTACCAGAGGTTTTCTAAAATAAGCTGCTTTTGGAATGAGTTTTTCAATTCCAGTTTTTTCCCCAAATAGGCTCTCCCCTAGCACTTTGGTTACGCCCCACAAGAAAAACATGCTGGGTAATGGCAACTATGATGTGAATGTTATTATGGCTGCGTTGCAGACTCGTGGATTTGAGGCTGTTTGGTGGGACAAGAGAAGGTACATTTTATTCATGGTGGAATTATGCATGTCGTGAACTTACACCAGGTATCTGTTGTCATGTTGTCCGAATCTGTATTTGTTGCCCCCCACAGGGACGTCGGCAGCATTGCGTTGTCGAACGTCACCGGATTCATTTTAAACGTGCCATCCAATCTGCGTTGGGGTCCTTTGCGTTTGCCACTTAAGCGGCAGCACTGGATCGGAGTTAGAGAAGTAGGAGGAGTCTACTACAACTTGGACTCAAAACTACGCAGTCCCGATGTCATCGGAACAGATGATGAACTTAGGTAAGTGTGAAATGCTGAAGGAACATTTTTGAACGCTGCGGTCTGTTTTATTATTAGTGTTTATTTTTATGATTTTACAGGAAGTTCTTGCGTCACCAGCTTCGTGGGAAGAACTGTGAACTCTTATTGGTTGTGCCGGAGGAGGTGGAGGTTCACCAGACGTGGAGGTCTGATAACTGAACATTTCGGAGCACTTCTGCAGGAGTGGTTTCTCAAATTCATGTGCAGAATGGAGACAATCTGGCAACCGTTGCAAAAGCAAATGGAGTTGCACTCAGCCAGTCATGAAGCACACTGGTCAGACGTTGTTTACACACATACAGCTGGACTCTTGCCATGGAGACTAACGCAGCAAAGGACACACACAGGGATATCACAAGACTCGACACTACACTGATCTGGAGAATTTCGGTTCGGTTCGGTTCGGTTCTGGGGGACTGATGCATTTTTTTATACGTTGACTATTTCTTTTACTTTGTACTGTTTCTGACTTGAAAGTGAGAGGTCATTGAGATATTAGTGATGTGTTCTCCCTGTGCATCACCTTTCTTTCTCTCTTTCCACGTGATTTCCTGTGCATTCATGTGATTGTTTGAACCCCGTCTGTCACACATCTTAGCCTCCTCTCTCACGTTACACGTCATAGTAAAAGGTATTCGACCAACTGGACCATTAACACAAGGGTGCGTATGTGCTTTAGTGCATGTTCTCGAAGATTTAGAGAAGGCATACAGTAGCCCCTGCTTGATCATTTAATGGCGACAGATGAGACGTTCCCTGTGTATTATTACAGTATAGCATAGCATGGCATCGCAGTAATTGGATGTTTTGCTAATTTCTTATAAATTTGTTCCCTTAAACGGTTACTCTCAACACTCCTGTTAAGCAAATGGGGTTGCCAAGCATTGGTTGTAAAACAAGATGTTAAACTTCCAAAAGCTCTGTACTGTAAAAACGAAAGTGTCGTAAAACTAAAAATACATTTCGCATAGAAAATGCTGTTTTGAGAGAGGAAAAGTGAAACAGCTAAGGTTACCAAAAGCTTACTGGTAGAGTAAGGACTCTGGAAAAAAGCATTTTTGTCTTCGATTAAGATGGATTGATGGATTTACATGGCCTTAAAATGTTTACAGAGGGAAGCAGATCACACGTTCAAAAGGGAAGTCTAATAATGCATCTCAGGTTATCTTCAGATCAAACTTGATTCAATCTTCAGACACGTTTCACTGATCATTTTCAGCAGATTATAAATGTTCAATGTGGATGCTAGAATTTAAAGGAACATTCCACTTTCCATACACAGGGTGCTTTGTAAAACTGAAACTGTAGAGATGAATAGATTCCTTTGCCATGACAATCTAAATCCCAACGTCCCTTTTTGAAGGGGGGGTATGGACAACATACTCATGCCATTGTTTCTCATCGTTCAAATAAAATGCTTATGATGGCACTTTATATATGATGTAAAATGTGCTGTGACATCAATAAAATTTGTCTTTGTATGTACACAATGTTGAGCTGTTAAATCTTTTTTTTCACAAGTGAAATTTGCATGCAGACATGTCAGTTGGTTATACACACTATAGATTAGTATAAATATTATTATTCTTTTCTTTTATTATGAGTTGCAAAAAGAAAATGGAAGAAAAAAGCCATATTATTCACGAGTAAACATTTTTTGTTATTTTCTGTTTGTAATCCCGTGTGTGTGGCGCACGGGGGCGCGCTCCGCGCTGCAGATGTGTCGCAGATTTAAAAAGTCACTGTACTCATGTAGTATAAGGAAATGGAGCGGTGCAAAGCATTTCATATTGAAATGTAAACAAGGCAGCGGAAGAAAGGGAAGGTGTGACGGAGGAGGCGACAGCTATTCTAACTGCTCATGGGATTTATTTCATACTTACTGTAACGGAAGGCGTAAAGATATTTGAACACTTCATTATCAGAGACGAACAACTTAGCCGATGGAACTGTCAGCAATCGGCGAGCAAGTGTTCGCTGTGGAGTCCATCATAAAGAAAAGAGTTCGAAAGGTAAGTGATGTGCGTGCGTTTGTTGACAGCTAAATCTGCGCATGCTGCACATAAACAACACGCATGAGGGGTGAGGACACACACACACGAGTGAAGTCTAGTAACTTCGATGGGAACGCATGGCGCACAGCACGCTTATGGGGTGATAATCCTTAAAGTGATGGAGACTACGCAGTTATAATTTCCATTGGGATACCAATAACTAAGGTAAAGTTCATTTACAGCGCTTTCTATTTGAAACATATTTGATGTTGTCAGTGCAAACACACTTACGTCGTTATTACTTTGCAACAGTGTTGTAAACGTGGTTTTAGCTCAAAATCACGTGTGGCATGTTCTTTCATTCTCTCCCGTTAGAAAAAAGGTACCCGGGCCGTTATGAGTGTATTAAAGTGAATAGGCGGGGCTAACAGATCAGCGTCGTGTCTTTTTAATTCATAATGATGTCAGCGTCATTACGTCAGCTTACATAAGAAAAGAAAAGAAACTACGCAATCGAAAACTGATTGTGTTTTATGATTTATTTTTATGCTTTAGGGACATGTCGAGTATTTATTGAAGTGGAAGGGCTGGCCTCCAAAGTAAGTTTGTATTATTTGTTTAAAACCCTTATAACAACAAATAGAAAATGTTAAATACAAATTTTTTATTATTTGAATGAAATTAAATAAAAATAAATTTAAAAAACTGAATTACTGTCATTTCTATATTCATATTCTTTAGCCTGTACGTCTGTTCCATCGGTGGAACACTTAAATTTACTTAAAAATTGTACAATTCAATTCTAATCTAATCATGACAAACTGTATATCACTATAAACCTCTAAAATACACACCTGTTCTCAAATATTTTTTATATTTGATGAATTATTTTTAGGTGATTGCAGCAATAATCTAGCAAGTGTCACTTTTTAAAAGAAAGGCAACATATTAAATGGATTAAAACCACTAAAGCTTGGAATGTGAATATTTTATGTATATTCTTCATACATTTTGTGACAGTTGACTGGTTAAATAGAAGAATTTTCTTTATTTTCTCATTTCTATATTTTACCATGGTCAGTATTATTTAACAGCTGAAGAATTTGTCCATTTATTTTCCTGGTCAGCTCATTAAAATGCATGTGCATTTTTTTATGTATGACTATATAGGTACAGCACATGGGAGCCAGAGGAGCACATTCTAGACCCTCGACTGGTTTTAGCATATGAAGAAAAGTGAGCAATTACACTAAAATACATTCAAATCATTCCTTTCATCCAAACTGTTTTCTCTTATTTTTTCAAATTATTTCTAACAGAGAACAAAGGGAAAGATCAGTGGGCTGGCGGAAAAGAGGTCCAAAACCTAAACGACTGCTTGTGCAGGTAAACACTTTAATATTTCTTTTTTCATTTTTGTAACGGTTTTCCTCTTTAAAAAAAAAATCCTTAAAGTCCTGTCTGTGTGCATATGTTGTCTCCAAGAGGAACATTTACACAATGGATCTACGCAGCGCACACAAAGATGCAGAGAATTCCGAACATCTGTCACTATCATTGACTCGGCCGCAGTGTGGTGATGGGGATAAGGGGTACCGGTCCGCAGGGGCGTGTATGTATCATCATTTTTCCCCGCATAGGAGAAAGAAGAAACCATGCAGAGATACATCAGAGGAGGAATGGGACAGAAGGGAGGAAGATGATGATGAGGGTGTTATGGAGGAGGAGGATGAAGATGAGGAGGATACAAGACCGGAAGGGATTATAACTGGCGGCAGCACTTTAAACAGTAAGTATGTTAGTTAGTCAGAGGGCAGGCATTGACCTGATTCAGTATCAAGACTGCAATGCATTTTCTCAGCCTTATAGATAGACTCTGTTGGCAATAAACCAAAACAGCAAAAATGTTCTTGTTCAGTAAATCCATGTGCACTCACTCGCTTAAGAGTCTTGCATAGAATAAAAAATAACAGACACAGACTAAAGCTTAAGCAAAAAAAGCAGAAATTATAAATGGTGATGCTAAATACATATTACATGAGGAATGTTTAAATATGTACATTAACTCTGTCGCAGAGCACGTCAGGACAGGAGGCTGGAGTCCAACTGCTGAATCCGAAGCCGTATCTATGTGTCCTTTGACTGAACACTGGAGTCCGGTTATGGGCCCAGAGGAGGTAACTGTGACAGACGTCACCATCAACTCACTAACAGTGACTTTTAGAGAGGCTTTAGTAGCAAGGGGGTTCTTCACGAACTTGGAGCTGGAGATCTGATATTACAAGGAGAACGAGTTGGTACTTTCTTTTTTGCATTGTTTATTATGCTGTTGCATGACTTCCAGTGTTTAAGACAAAGCTCATCTGTGCAGCAAATATGAAATAATCTGAAAAGCATTTTAATGTCACATTTATTTGTACTGTGCTAATAGCAAAAAACCTCAAAACTTGCTTTTTAGGATTGTAATCTGGTCACAGTAAGATTATAATTTCATGGGATTTAATAATGACAATTAGATTTAGGTTTAGGCAGTCGTACTGACCATAAAACAATCCCAGTTCTCTGATGCTGCTCTGTGACATGATCTTCATTGCAGTAAAAAGTAGAAATTCTAAAAACAAGATACACTTCAGTATAAAATATCAATAAACATCAATATATACATGCACTTACAAATTATTGTATCATACCTGCCCTTGAAATTCCACATTAGATGCAGTAAGTATTCACGTCTTGGTTCCTAACATCTAAAATGCAACCTTAAATTTTTTTTCACATTTAGCATTTCGGCATTCTGTTCAGTTCTACTGTTAGGATGTGTTTGTGTATACAATAAAACTGCACTTTATTTTCCAACACTATGGCTTACTAATAACATTTCATTTATAAATGTTACAGGGTCTGTGCAAATATGTTTTCTCACACCTGATTTTGTCGTCTTGTGCATATTGTCACCAACTATGACTGCACCGTATCAGACAGTAGTCTGCAATGTTAGATTTAACCCGATTACTGTTCATTGGTGTTATTTTAGACTAGGAGAACTGAAGACAACTTTGTTATATTTTTCTATTTTGACATGAATGTATATTTAGCCTTTAGAAATATCAGTCTCTGGAGGCTTGACTGTTTTTTATGCCACTAGTAGTAGCTGACTTTGTGTGATCTGTATCAATTTGACTGTGTGTGCCAAATGTCTGTGGTTGCTTTTGCTTTTCAGAATATTTGCACTTTAAATGGAAGTCCTGGTATTATGTTGCCATGAATTAAACTTTGGTGTTATTGTATCATTATCCATTGGAAATGCTTTTTATTTTTGACCAAATGCATGGCTGTATGGGTTTACTATTTGCAAATCAGAATCATGCAACACCTAGGACACGAGAGCACTGAAATCACACCGGAAGCAAATTATTTTTGAACGGTACAAACATATTTTAATGTACAATTAAATAATTGGCAATTTTTTTTTACAATAACTTAAAGCAAAAAACAACCAGCCAACCAAACAGTAAAAAATAATAATAATGAAATCATAGCAAGTGTTTTGCTCCTCTCAGCAAGCACCAGAGTTAGCAAGAGAAAAGTGGTTAAAACGAAAATTGTATGGTTGGTTTTCCAGTCTGTTTAAAAAAAAGTACAGATTAAAGCAAATGTTTTAGTTGCCATGTTTTGTACAGTGAATCATAATGTATATACTTCTATATGCACGCACAAGACATTTCCTCAAAATGCCATATTTCTCAGCATTCCCAAAGTGGGATGTATATGGTTATGACAGCAGTGTCATTTTGCATCAATACATCTTTGAAAAGTGTAATTTAATATCACCTCTTATAGTTTCAAGTTTTTTAATTCTCCAAAAAATAAAATTAAATATCTATATATAAAAAACAAGTATTGTTCTCCTTGTTTTTATAAAGTAACCCCCCTTAACCTTCTAAAGAACAATTATTTAATGGGTAAAGAAAATTGTTTCTGTCCTACTTGACTTTTGTGCAGGATTGAAACAATGGCAGCCAATGTCAGTACACACACAAAGGGGCATTGGTGCTTTCAGACTTGCACTATATCCTATTTGATATAGGCACTATATCAAAATCTCTTGGGTTGAGCCTACACTAAGCTGCTCACATTTCTTCAAGCGGAAACATCTGTCCCAGATCATCATTTACATACAATTTTACAAAGACAGTTTGTTTTCAGTTCTATACAATATTACTTAAATCCCAATGATCAGAAAAAATGTACAGATTGACAGGAAGGGGCAGAATAACAGTTGCTTCTTGGAGAGATGGAGAAGACATACGAGTCAGAGATGGCAGATTTTGCTGAACAACATTTTGATCAAAGCAGTTTTTCTGCGCTCGTGACCACATGTAGTGTTATTAGTACTCTCATGGTTACACTGTTGAGGACATAAAGCAAGACACATTCATCAGACAAGGATGTGTGAGGTTGGGAAAACTGTGACATGCATGGAGGACAGATGTTTCCCATGCAATAAACACTTGTTTCCCAAACACGGTCAAAACTTCATTTAAGCCCCTTCCCCTTCAAGAAAAAAATACAAAAAAGTAGAATACGAATATAAATTCATCCATTTATAGTCAGGTTCTATCATTAACAAAAATATACTCTTCGTGAATTGTAGCAGTTTCAAATAGCCATAAACTGTCCAAAAAAAGAACAAAAATATCTATTTGCCAACCAAAAGAGTCGAGTAATAAATAACGGTTATTAACAATGCCATCATTATTACATGTTCAAGAATAAATGTAATACTCTTCAAGGATCAGACATTCTCGACTGTTCGGAGGAAAAAGAAACCAAAGTCCACTTTGTTTACTCATTTTGTTTTTAATTTCATGCCACTTTTAAAATCTTAAAAAATATCTATAAAAAGGCAGACATCTTCACCCCAAAAATATTTCTAGTCATATATCAAGAGGAAATATTTCCCATCCTTTAACCCATAACCCTTTGAACACAATTGGCAAAAATATATTTATATATATTTATATATTAACAGCAATAACTTACCATTCATTTAACTTAATATGTTGACTTGCACATGTAGTATCTCCCATAGGAAGTTAAGTTCTTTTCAATTACATACGAAAAATATTAAATAATAATAATACTATTGATGACAGCCATTGAAAATCCTAGATGTGCTACCAATCCCTGGTGATCAGCACAGTTTCGCGCACTGCAACACTACATTTAATGACTTGTCCCCATTTCTTGGTTATTAGCCAGCATGTCATTTGTCCCTTGCCCATGCAAGTTTCCCATCCCACCTAGCTGTGAAAGCATGGCACTCTGGTCTGCTCCAAAAGGTCCTTGGTCCATAGCATTAGCCTGCTGGGATGTTGGCTGCTGCTGCTGTGGAGGTGGGGGCGCAACCATACCAGTGTGGTGCTGAGGAAGATGTCCGGGATGAGGCGACCCTGTCTGAGTCTGGGGGGAGATGCGATGGGGCGATGGTTGGGGCTGCATCCGAGGGGATGGACTTGAATTTGGTGGATGTGACTGGGGCCGAGGCGACGGCTGGGGTGAGCGGACTTGATTGCTTAAAGAATTGGCCAACTGCTGGCCCTGCAAATGGGGCGAATGGGACATGTGTTGCTGCTGAGGGCTCATGGGATTGTTGTGCTGAGCAGGAGACCCTCCTCCTAAGTGTGGCTGTTGCTGGAGGAGCCTTTGCTGCAAAGTTTGCTGAAGCATGGCTGTGGGTTGCGACCCAACTTGAGGGGCCTGCATCTGCTGCTGGAGGGGACCACCGCCTCCCGGACCTCCGTCGGCACCAGGCAACCCTGCCATAGCACTCTGCTGCTGATTTTGTAGTTGTTGTTGTTGTTGTTGTTGCTGTTGTTGTTGTTGTTGTTGATGTTGTTGCAGTCTTTGTTGCAAAGCTGCTGCAACCTGCTGATGGGACACAGACCCAGAGTAGTTCTGCTGTGTTCCAGACTGGGTACCTCCTTGTTGCTGCTGAAGACCACCAGGTTGAGGTCCAGGCTGTTGGAGAGGCATTCCAGATTGGTTGATGTAACCTTGCTGCTGGGGTTGCTGAAACGGAGCATGGTTCCCCAAATGTTGTTGTTGTTGCTGCTGCATCTGCTGCTGCTGCTGCATTTGCTGCTGCTGCATCTGCATCTGCTGCTGCTGCTGCAAATGCCTTCGCATCATCTCTCTGAACTGCGGGTTAGACATGTTAGACATGTTGGCTCCCTGACTAGACATAACACCTTGTTGCTGCTGCTGCTGTTGCTGCTGCTGCTGCTGTTGCTGCTGCTGTTGCTGCTGCAAAGCTGCCATCTGTTGTTGTTGCTGCAAATTGCCACCCATCATTGGCCGCTGTTGAAGTTGCTGTTGCTGCTGCAGCTGATTCATCGGCATGCCGGCTCCCTGCCCCATATGCATACTTGCTTGAACTGCCCCAGGATTTACATTCATTTGCTGGCCATCCATGACTCCTGGACCTCCTCCTGGTCCTCCTGGTACAGCACCTCCTGCTCCAGGCCCACCTCGACCAAGGTACCTGGGAGCCCGTTGCCTAATAAAAGTTGCCAGGAGTTGAGGATTTGAACGTAGTATACTCAGGACTTGTTGTTGTTGATGGGGTGAACTGGGTGACCTTAGAAATCTTAGGAGGTCCTGTATGGCAGCCGGATTTCCATTGCCAGCAGCTGCAGCCCCTGCTTGGCCGACAATCATTCCTATCACACCAGAAAGTCCTTGTTGCTGCTGTTGACCAACCGCCTGCTGCTGCTGTTGGGGTGTAACCATGCCTTGCAAACCCATTTGGTTCATCATCCCAGGTCTCTGCTGAGCAGGTATTCCAGAACCCACCCACTGCTGCTGAGGTGCCTGAAGTTGAGGTCCTCCTTGCTGGCCCGGCTGCAACTGGACTTGAGAGACCTGAGTTTGAGGTCCTGTCTGTTGTGACATGCCTGCAGTAATCATTCCCTGCTGCTGCTCCATGTGACCACGAGCCACCGCTGCTTGATTCTGGGGCGGCATTCCCTGAGGCCCAACCATTGCAGCCCCTGGAAGGTTCATGCCCATCTGGCCTTGAGCTTGGGGACCCTGATGCATGCCATGTTGAGGCATCATTCCTGTTGCCTGGTTTCTTTGCAGGATCTTTTGCTGAGCCATTTGCCTTTGGTTCTCTGCCATTTGTTGAATCTTCATTGCAATTTCAACAGCAGCAGGTGGAGGTCCAGGTTGTTGCTGTTGTGACATAACAGACTGTCCTAAGTTTGTCTGTTGCTGTTGAGAGAAGCCACCTGGTCCCATACCTGGCTTTCCCATTGACTGAGAAAGTGGAGAGGAGCCTGGTGGTCTCTGCACGTATGGAGGAAGATTGTTGGCATGCTGAAGCTGCTGAACTGATGTTGGCTGTTGCTGCTGTGGTATCAGAGGCGTTTGCAGGGAGTTCATCATCCCACCACCTCCAGACATTTGCTGGAACTGATGAGCCATTCCTGTCAGTTGTTGTTGCTGCTGCAATGGGACACCTCCAACACCAGGCTGGGGTACAGGAGGCTGACATTGCTGAGTGGGCGTCTGTGGGGTAGGGGGCTGAGTGCTCGGTGTTGGAGTGCTAGGACCAGTATTACTATTGTTCCCAGGAGAAGGCATCCCACTATTTCCTCCCGGAAGTTGCTGGCCAGTCCTCTGCATACTGGCCATTCTTCTGCGCACCATCTGAGCTTGCTGTAGCCTGTGTTGTAGCTGCTGTTGCCGCAGTTTCTGCTTGATGTTAAGGCAGAATGGTACAGGGCACTTGTTCTCTTGGCAGTGTTTTGCATGGTAACAGCAGAGTGCAATTAGTTGCTTGCAGATAGGACAACCACCGTTGGTTTTGCGCTTGCAGCCCTTGGTATGCTGAACAACACGTTTCATTTTCTGGCAAGATGGAAGCGAGCAGTTTGCATTGCGGCACTGGCAAGCGTGCACCAGAGACTGGATGCAGCGCTGGATGCTGAGACGACGTGAGTCTCCAGGATTTTGTGTTGAGGAAGCAGCCTGGCTGTTGCTTTCATCATCCAAGCCCAGGCCCAGTTTCTCCATCTTGTGCTCGTGACTTTTTGTATGATAGCAGGTGATGCAGAGATCATAGTCCTGTGAAGGAGAAATTTAGAAAAAGTTATTATTGTGTACTGTCCAATAGGACGCATACAAATAACAAATTCTACTTTATATATATATATGGATATAGGAGAATGGAGAAGCTCTAACTCTAGCGCTCTAGCTATAAGGTGACCAGATATCCTGTTCTGTACTGTACACATTTACATTTACTCATTTGGCAGACGCTTTTATCCAAAGCGACTTACAATTGAGGAAAACAGCAAGCGATTCGTCTAAGTAAGCAAGTAAGCTGTACTGAATCTAATAAATCAAGGCACATAAAAATAGCCTCAAAATATGTTTATGACTATATTAGCGTTATAATAAGCTCTAAAATTCCATTTGCCAATAAAGACAAAGCATACATTTCTCCCATTCTGTTGACCTCACCTCACACACAGTACAATGAAAGCGAGTCTCAACATGGTGCTTGCACTCATTGCAGGTATAGACAAAGCGATCCTGGCTTTGGTTGTGCAGTTCAACCAGCATGCACATGGTGCTCCACTTGGAGCGTCGCATTGATGAAAACTCCAAGTGTTTGTCCCGCGCGATCGTTAAGAAAGCATCACGACCATCCATCAGGTCACAGGCCATCAAAGGATCCGGGTCAACAATGGGCGGAAGAGCATTGGAATTGGGCCCAGCCATCAGTCGGATAACAAAGAACACCTTACAAGAACAGCAAAATGTGGAACAAAATGAGAGAACTCAACAATAAGAAGGTAAACGATCTGCAATGTTTCTTGATTACACAAAATCCCTCGTACATCACTTCCAAAAGTTCGCGATCAGGTTGTTAGTCCTCGTACCTCTTTGTGCTTTTCCATAGTGGCATAGAGTTTCTGTGAAAGGTCATTGGACACATTTGGCATCCCCAGCTTCTTTTTGATGGCTCGGCTTAAACTGCTCTTGTTCTTGCTCGTCTTTTTGTTGTTCTTTTTCTTGGCGTTTTTGCTATCACCTTTTGTTATCTAGGGAAACGAAGAGAAAAATTCAGGTATGTAATAAGATGTACATTTACAAGGGAACAAAATATTGGGCGATCTTAAAGACTAACATCAACACTCTCGTTGGATGTGCTGTTCTCCTCCCTCTTCCTTTCTTCCTCCTCCTGCTCCAGTTCTTTGATACTTTCCTCAAGCACATTGGGCCAAAAATCACCCTCGAAATAGGGCAGTTCTTTGGCGCTGGTGAGACGATCCTCTGTTGCCTGTTTAAAGATGTCCTGCAAAAACATTATAGAACAGATTGATGTAAATCCACAAATCTTTCCACATCTCTCTACAATTTTAATTTATTTATAAAATAAAAAAATTACGTTTACCTTGTAGTCGTGCACAACGCGCTCTGCTACAGCTATATCCAGCATCCTCTTGTACCACTCCTGCAGACGCTTGGGTTTTGGTATCTTCTGGTCTACAGGGTGACAGTGGAAGATGTAGTCATCTCCCTCACTAGGAGGACAGGCCCAGATGTGTCCTGTGGTAAACCTAAGAACACCCACAACAGTTTAAGATGGCATAAATGGAAAACTTAGAAATTGGTCATACAGAGCTATTTTTATACCAATGTCAGTTTAAGCATAACACCTTTAGGATTAAATGTATCGTCTTACCCTAGTTTTTTGGCATATTCCAGGTATCCTATAAGAATCTCATGGTACACTCCTGTTCTCAGAAAGCGTGGCTGAAAGAAGTGGACACTGTCCAGGTAGGATATGTAAACCCGTCTATAGGAAAAAAGCTCATGTCATCAATGTACATCACATATTGGTCTAAAAATGTAAATCTGTTTACAAACAAATGACAGGAAGATTCTCTAACCTTTGATTAGGGGGTGGACAGTCTGACCCATACTCTTGCACATGCATCCCAAAGAAACAGACATCAACACCGTCAATATCCTCAAACGCAAATAAAGCTTTAGATCTGTATGGAAAAGACTCTGACATCTCTCCACTGTCCACAAACCTGGGAGAAGAAAAATACATCTATTAAAGTCCCAGCAGACAAATAAACAAAGCACAAACTCAATTTCAAATTTATAAAGAACAGATTTATTAGAAATATGACTGCAAATATCACTGTAAACTAAGCACAGCAAAACATTTAAAGAAAAATGGTTTTGACTTGTAGGATGCTATAAACACTTCTTAGTCCATCATGTCTCACCTGGACTTCATTCCTGGTTTGACTTCCACCATTTTGTCTGAGACATGAACAACACGAATAGTGACTTCACCAGACTCTGGGTGATTCTGTTGCTTCAGGTAGTCATTAACTCGTCCTTCCAGATAGTTGCCTAGTTTGGTCTGCGGAAGCCCTGAAAGAATAGTTAATGATGTTACAGATTGAAAAAAAATCCTGTAAATGCAACTAACAATGAGCAATATAACATTAGCAAGGATTTTTAAATGCTGATAACTAATGTAAATATAATTTTTCTTGTTGCATATTCATGATGCATCAACTCACGTTAACAGTTACTAATAAATGTTTAAAGTAAAACGTAAGTGCTAAAATAAACAAACTTAGATTAATAATGCTGTAGAAGTATTGTTTACAGTTAGTTCATGTTAGCTAATGCATTAACTAAGGGAACAATAATGTACTGTACATCAAAAATATTTTTTTAAATGCATGACCACATACTTTTAGCAGCATATTTGTTCTCTTTTCTGGTTTTGTTGGACGTTTTTAGACAGCCATCACATACAAATCTAAAAAAGGAAAAATGAAAACAGTTTAAAAGGTAAGACAGTCATGTTGGTGTTAGAAATAAGTTACAGTCAGTCAACTCCTGGGTTTGTGCACTTACCCTGATGGCCAGATAGTTTCATTGTGCAAAACACAGATTTGATGCATTTTACGACTGCAATCCACACATTCCACAAATCTATAGAAGACAAAATAAAAAACTCATTTACAACTTCAACAAAGGACAACAGGACTGATGATTACAAATAACTTTTACTTACAGTTCAGGGTCGAGTGTGTCATTTTTCTTCTTCTCGAACTGATCCTTGTTGATTGATCTAGAAACGTAAAAATTTAAACATTACAATCTAATCTAATAACATGACCAAAAGTATGTTGAAACCCAAACGTTACACCAATATGTTAAGCATTTGATTTCAAATCCATGAGCATTATTGGGGATTTGATGCTCCCTCTGCTGCTAAAACAGACTCCAAATTTGAGTCATGGGGTCTGGTTCTGGCTCACAACCAGCATTTCAATTCCTCCTAACGGTGTTGAATGAAGTTCAGGTCTACGCTTGTGTAAGACTCAGTAAACCATTTCTTTACGGACCTCGCTTTGTTTCAAAAAAGAAGGTTATCGCAGCAAATTTGTTTCGTTTTACTGAATGAAACACAGTTAAGCACTGTATCATAAGACAATGTTATAAAATTAGGATTAGGCAAAGATTTGAAAAATATGTCTGGGAGAAAAAGAAAAAACATTTAAACACCATGCCAGTAATGATTTTAAATATCAAACATATAATTCAGCAACACAGAAAATTATACAAATAATAAAGATTATTTTGTTCTCTACCTTGCACAAATAATAATTTGAACAAAGGAATGAATTTTTTTTTTCTTTATTGCATTTTTTTCTAAAAATCTCATTACTGTAACGTGTCCGGCTAAGTATGAGTGCATGATATGTTGTAATTTAATTAGAGTGAAATTTTGGGGAAAAAAATGTTGTTCTACCAATGTTCTGACAACTAAAGAAAAAAAAAATTAACATTGACAGAATATTTATGTATAATATTAAAAAATAAAAGTGTCCATGACGTTTTCATCATCCCTACTGAAACACGGTTTAAACACACAGAGATCTTTACATTAAGCTTGTTTTTGTTTGTAGCAACAAATCTGCCAGTACCTTTAAAACGATTACCAGGTTAAAAGATTTTTTTTATACTTCAAATCTTCCCTTGCCAAACGGTTTACACAACAATATTGGTTATCATTACCATAACAGGTAAAAATAGTCATTCTTATGAAGTTGCAGTAATGAGATTTTTAAGATGTTATTTTAAAAAAATGTTCAAAAACCAAGTCAAGATTTCTTGAGAATTGTCCAAATATGGCAGCCTTTTATTCTTCGGTTATAGCTACAAGAACAACAATCTGCAACATTGCAATGCATAAAAAATATTGTAAAAGAAGAATCACTTACGTCTGGGGTTGAGAGGGGTCATCTCCCAAGGACACACTATCACCCTGGATCTCATTGAAACACTTCTCGCAGAAGTGGTACCTGTTAGCAAGAAGCCCATATTTTGGTGAACTACACCATGCGGCAACACCACAGCCAATCACAGAGCGGCAACGAGGAGGTAGCCACCAATCAGTGCAGGGCAAGGCAGGGCAGGGCAGGGCAGGGCAGGCAGGCCAAAAGGGGAGCGCAGGACAGGGTCGTCACCAGAGGAGCCAATCATGATGAAGGATTTTTGAGTAGGGATTTTGAGCAGGGAGGGGTTTAGGTGCAGATGATTGGTCAGATGAAAGCAGGCGGCAGCAGACATGACAAACGTCAAAGTACAAGGGAGAAGAAAAGGGTTGACGTAAAGAAAAACATTAAGACAAGACAGAAATGAGGTGAATGATGAGGGAGAAAACACAACAGAGACAAGCAGAAAGCCAAAGCAAAGCACAGATTAGCATTTACATGTATAATGAGAAAAATCATTATAGCAAAACAGAAGCAGAATCAATTGCAGGGAAGGGGGTGGGGGGGGGTCAGGACTTATGGACACATGAGAACAATAAATGTGAGCAAAAGATTGCAGCCACAATGTTGAGCAGACAGGCATTTTAAAGGTACGTATTAACATGACAGGAATTACTTTTTGTTGCAAAGAGCAGTGGCATTGTTAAAACAGCCAATATAAAAGAAAATGACAACATAATATATTCATTGAGTTTTAAGTCTGATGGTACCAGTTCATTCTTTAATCGAGATCAGACCATTTGTTGCGTCAATTGAAAAATGATCAGTGTATTCTGACAAAAATTATTAACATATTGCAAAATATTGTTAGTAGTTCATGAGTGTGTTTTAGTGTAAGGGTCATGAAAAGAAAAAAATTGTCACATAAAACTAAATTAATCGTTTTTGACTAGCAAGTGGATTAAAAAAAAGGTATGTATCAAAAAGGTGTACACTTTAAAATGCCAAATCTTTTTACACACATAAGATCTTATAATGGCTAAGGACTGATTGGTGTAAATAGTGGAATAACAAAACAAGCTTATCAACCCCAATGCAACTGTCAGTTCACTTTATGCAGCAAAATGCACTGGAAAAAAAAGAGTTAAGCTCCACATGCATATTGTCGCTGTCGAGCGGAAACCTTGTATCTCCATGTTTCATTTTCATTTATTCATAAATCATACTGGTCACACTTTAGTCTGTGGGTTTTGCATTTAACCACTTAAACCAATGAATAGTTTAAAAAAAGAGCTTGTGACTAAACCTCTTAACTACATTGGATCCTGTTGGCAAGACTAAGAATTAGTTGTCGACCAATATTCAGTACTGAAATACTTAAACACTATGGGAAGAAAACACTGAATGTGAGAGCATTGTTATTTTCAATTTCCTGAAAATAGCAGTTTTGATTATTACATTTTACGTGTATTTATCCAAAGTGACTTTTAGTTGAGGAATACAAGTAATTCATCTTAAGGCAATAGTTACGAGAAATGCCAGTAAAACAAAGTTTCAGTCACAACGTTCAGATATGTATTCATATAAACAGCATGAACACAAGATATGGATATGGTCCGCCCGACAGCAACGCTATTGAAATAAAAATATAGTTTTAATCAGCATAGGTCCTTTAGATTATATTTGCTGGTGCATCCGGTGATATTGGTCCCAGTCATATATTCTTACCTGTTCTGATAACTAAAGTAAGCAGCATCTCGTGGTATAGTGCACAGCTGCTTTCCATAACAGCATAGGGTTTGAGGAGAAAACTCAAGCTGTGAGAAAACAAAAATAGAATTATGCTGAGAAAAGAAATCAAAACACACGACAAATGAAACTTATAATGTAAATGTAATGTTACTATAGAAAAAGTTGTAAAGTAGTCTATAACTACATTATCAACTTCAAAGTATGTTTCAGTTTTCTATTTGCGGCAACACTGGCTGCACAACTGACAACAAAGTCTAGAAAACCTGGCTGCAGGCAAAACGCAACAGCAGCTTAGCCCAAGCTAAAATCATTACCACATTAGCCACAAGCCATTGCTCTCATTCATTCTGTCTGAAAACAAACACACAGGTCTACGGACGGTAGTATTGACTAACAAGACAGACATCATCTTAAAACTCTCCTGCATGTTTTACCTTTCTTCCACAGCAGTAGCCAAGGCTTTGCATGACTGGATCGATCTCCTGCTCAAAAACCTCAGCCAGCTTGGAGCAGTACTTGTAGACACGTGACGTCTTGCGGTTGTAGAGCCAGGCGTTGTTAAACATTAGCCAGATGTCGTCTACGTACTGCCATGGCTCCTGATACTGGCCTGTGTCAAGCTTCCGTTTAATCGTAGACAAGTCCATAGGATTCTTGACTATGTCAAAATAGTCCTGCGATTCATCAAAAGTGAAAAGGTTAAATATCAGTTCAGGAAAGGATATTTCATAGACTAATGACAACGACACAAATTTCTAATGTTTACACTGGATGAATTACTGATACACTGTATTTATGGTATTCATGTTAATGGCACACATACTGGAATTCCCAGCAGTGAAGGATCCACAGGTTGGCGGAAGGGCAGAGACTCGGGGTCCTGGCGGTAAAGAGACTCCAATGTTGGCATCAGGGCCTGCCTCAGTTCCTCTGGTTTAAAAACTGATGACAAAGCAAGTAAATGATTTTTTTGTCTGCAACAAGTGTGATATCTTTGAATATATCACACTAAGAGAAGCCTTACTTACATAATTCAAACTTCACAACAATCATCAGATGAACATTAGTAATTCACAGATTGTTCTACTTGCTTATGACATTTATTTAATGACAATACTTCATGTTGACTACCACATTTGCCTGTCGGTTGTCATAGGTGTGCAGTCTGAATGCAAGCAGTACATCTGTGATTCATCATATAGCAATTTGTTTGCAGCTAGAATAGATTTGAGGGGTCTGATCATACTTTTCTTTTTGTGGACTCCAGACCCCGGGCTGGGGGTAACCGCAGGCGCTGAACCCTCCTCTTTTTTAGGGGGCAGCATCTTCAGCTCTGGCTTTTTATCCTCTCCAACCACAGCAGATGATGTCTCCATTGGCATCCCTTTACAATCATCACTCGACGGCTCTATTTTCTTTATCTGACAGACCAAAGAGAAAGCCGTCAACTCACATACTCATTTAAAAGTCTTTAACTAGTTACAACTACAACCAAAGAAATGTACATTAACTTTTGACTCAAAACACAGAGACATGATTACTTGTTGCGTAACAGACTATTTATTAAACATGATCAACTTTTTAAAAAGCTAAACATTTTTTACTTCCTACCTCAAGCTTTTTCTCTGTTTTAATGTCTTCCTGCTTTCCCGTTTTCCCTCCAACCATGGCTTCTTCATCGTCGTCCTCTTCTTTGGGCTGATGTTTGGGCTCCAGGCTGGCTGTGATGTCAGATGGACCCTGCTGGAATGAAGCATCTAAACTGCTGACAGAGGCAGGGGTTGCAGCCTGGCCATCCATTGCTATAGAACCCTTATGAGACAGCTGGAAAAAAGAGAATGGATGTAAGAAACAAGTACAAAAGACTGACAAATAGAAACTAGTGGTCTATATTAATGCTTATTATAACTTTGGTTATGGTCTTGGTGTATTATACAATCAAACTGAAAAGTATTTCAGTCAAATTAAGTATGTTGAAATATTGAGTAGTAATGCTCACTGGAGTGCGGGGATGCTGGCCAGCGTTTGGCGTAGAGCGGCCACACTGTGACACAGTGTTTGGAGAACCGGTGGACGGATATAACTGCTTCTGACTGCCTGTCGTGGCTAACTGGGGTAGGCCGGGGGTGTGGGGCTGGGGCGTCTGGGAGCCTGACAGGCCTGAAGGCGGCGTAAGGTGCGGCGTGGGTGTGCGGCTCCGTGCCGGGGAAGGAGAATTCTGGCGGACGGGTGGGCAGTGCGAGAGACTGATTGACTGTGATGGTGTGGATGGAGCATGGACACCACCCATGCTATTAGGACCCATAGAGCCCACCGAGGCCCCATTGCCGGGCACTCCAGCAGACCCAGGCTGGGCTAAAGGACTGCCGGCTGCTGTCAGAGATGACATGGTAGACATTTGCCCCTGCTGGCAGATTAAAAACAGGCAGATGAGAAACAACAACAAACAAGAAACTGAGAGCATTAATGATTCACGTCACAACATGCGTCATATGTGACTGGTATAACTTACTTGAGTAATTCCACTCTCATTTCCCTGATGTGCCATGTCAACAGATCCAGGACCGAGAACAGGACTGGAACCTGGAAACTGTCCAGAAGACATGTACTGATTCTGCATCTGGGCAACATTCGACTGTGGCATCCTCCCAGTGCCCATGTTCACCTGAAACAGTTCAACATGCTCAAACATTTCACTCACTGCACTGTGATACACACAAAACTACGACAAAACCACCACACTGACCTGATTAAGAGGTGTGTTGAGTGGGAGAGGTGGTGTAGATCTCTGGCTCATGCTTTGCATTCCCATATGGTTAAATGGATTCATCCCTACAACACACAAAGATGACATATAAGATTGTTCATATTTATTGTGTGGCACAAGATATTAACATCTAATAAAATATACAAACCAGCAGCATTCTGCATCCTGTTCATCATTTGGTTTGGTCCTGTAGGCCTAACCATGGAAGGATCTGAGAGAGGACCATCTAAAATACCAACAAACGAAAAAAGAAATGAAAAAGCATTATCTCCACCATACACAAAGATGACAGAAGCCTACTTTTCAAAAAACCATGATACTAAAATTTCAGAATCAGTACTCACTAGGTGGCAGTCCCGTGGGTGCCCCTGGTTGACCTATCCCAGCAGGCCCTTGCTGCAGGCCACTGGGAGACATTCCAGACTGTGTGGGCATCACACCCTGCTTCTGTAACCGTGTCTTTCGTTTCTCTTCAAGTTCCTTCTGGATCTTGTAGATCTTCTCAGCAAGCAGGTGATAATACTCCGCCTGAAAAGTAAGATGTATAAATAGTGGCAAACAAACAGTGACTTACAAACACTAAATCTGAAGAGAACAGTATCCTCACCCTGCTGTTAGCAGACTCATACATATCTCCCTCAACTTTACGTGCATAGGCCACTAGATTCTCCATGCGCCGGTCTTTCAGTGCAGCAGGGTCTGGAGTGGGGAAGATGGCCTGGACACTAAAAGGAGAAGGAAACAGCAAAGCACAATAAATTGGAAGTGATGTCCCTTTAAAATTTTCCTAACCCTAATTTTTGAAGATCTCTGTACTTTTAAAGATCTTTTACAAGAAAAATTTATGACTTACAGTTTGTGCACCAGGTGGTTGCGCAGATCCTGGGTGATGTCCTCATGCCAGCTCTTCCTCATGCCAGCACTGGCAGGTGGGCCAGCCACAGGCATAGACCCCAAAGCACTGTCATTCATCAGACTGGGGCAGAAGTAGTGATGGAAACAAATCAGAACCTTTCTCCGTTTGTACATTTAACTTTGTGAAACTAAGCCCAATGTAGTAAATTAGCACTATTAGATTTTAAGACAACGTATCGAAGAGACTAACCTCTGGGAGTTCAGATGTAGCATTGCATCCTGCAGAAGGTTTGACTGCTGATTCTGAGACTGACCACCTACTGCCCCATTTACTCCAATGGGACTCGATCCTGTTACAAGAACAATGACAAAATGTTTTTTTACAAGTTTGATATAAAAAGAAATTATTTTGTACAGCGTAAATTATTGCGTTATTGAATGGTTACGCTTCTGTCATTACCCATGGGGTTCAGTGTCCGTGACGCTTGCTGAACAGGCTGGGTGGATGCCTGGTTTCCCTGGTATGTGAGGCCCAAAGCTGCATAAGCTCTCTCAATGGAGCTGGGGTCAATCTGCCCAGAAGTGTTGAGATTGGGGGTACTGGGTGGGCCACTGGTCACGTTACCCAAAGCATTACCTAGTCCCACACTTGCAGAGCTCAAGAGAGCTGAGGAGATGAACAATAAAGCTGAATTAGACCAAAAAATGTGACATTAAACAGCAAGGTGAAAATGGTGATAAAAGTTGTTTAAATGTAGTAAATATAGTTACATTAAGGACATTGATAAAAATAGATTTAAAAGGGATAACAGACTAAAACATGAAAACGTATTAATCATTTATTCACCCTTGTGTCATTTAAAACCTGTATTAATTTGTTTCTTCTGCAAAACACAAGATATTTAAAAAAATTTGGTAACCAAACAACATTGGAGCACCATTGTAGGGTCAAATATCTCAAAATATCATTTTCTGTCCCACAGAAAAGTCATACAGGTTTTGAGCAACATAAACATGAATACATTTTTATTTTGGGGTGAACGTAGCATGTAACTTTGTGATGTCATTGTTGTAATCTCAATGTTTAAATAAATGAGCGATATGCATGAATCAGTATCTTTGGCAGAAATACACACACTTACTCTGCTGATTCCTCTTGTCTCCTGCATTCTTCAAAGGCAAACATACAGGGCAGTCGTGCCGCGTGCAGTTCTTCCAGTGAGAGATTATCTGTCTGGATGAGGCACAGTGTGCCACTAAAATACAGAGAAACAGTAAAAACAGTGAACAATCCCCAATATTGTGACTAGCTGATGTTGTATAATTGGCAGAACAACAAAACAGAACAGACAAATCATGCACATACCTTGGCAAGACTTGCCAGCCTGGCAGTGCGTCATGTGGTTAAGGACGTTCTTCATGGTACGACAGTGGGGCAGGTTACACTGCCGTACTTCCCCGTTGGCTTGCTCCCGTCGCTGGCACTTGTGGGCATGAAGCAGAAGCACCAGCTGCTGCTGTATGAGTTTGCGCTTTTCTGGGTCGGCCGTTGGAGGCACACCACCTACTGCTCCTGCAGTCACCGCCGAGGCAGCTGCCCCAGGCCCGAGAGTTCCTTGGGTGTTGGGCAGCATGCCGGATGCTCCTGCGACCCCAGTAGCACCTGCAGGGGAAAGCTGAGATGCCTGCAGTAGACAGGATTAGAGAAAAATGAAATCTATCATGAACATTCAGTGAACATGACAAATGCTATTATTTAAATGACATAGCTATTCTAGCTAAATATCAAAGTGGAGATTCATTACGTACCATGCCAGGTAAGCCTTGCATAGGCTGAGGTTTCTTATCGAGGTTAAACTGGGCCGGACTGTTGGGCAGACCTGGTTTGTTCTGGAGCTGAGGGGCCAGCCCTGCAACACCAAGACCCTGACTGGCAGGCTGACCATATGGGCCTCCATAGGAGCCTGAACCTGCATTCATCCCCATCTGTAACCAACATACAAAAGGAAAATTAGAACGCTTTTAAGACATGGCAAACATATAAAATATTTCTACAAGGTGTGCATGATCGTCCACAAATTTACCTTGTTCATCGCTCCGGGCTGCTGAGCCCTCAATCCACCCTGAGCGCCCGTGGTCTGCTGCTGCTGAAGAGCCTCTGCTAACAGGTTACTGTTGCTGCCCATGCCCGGGTTATGATGCCCCATTCTGGGCGAACCGTTCATCATCTGCCCCCCCATCATGTTTTGCTGCTGGGGAGAGGGCCCTCCTGTCTGCTGCTGTCCATTGCCTTTCTGAGGTCCGAGCATATTTCTGTTCATATTGCCCACCATCCCTGCCATCTGCTGCTGTTGCTGCATAAGTGTGGCCTGTTGAGGGGAAAGATGTTGCTGCCCTTGTGTGCCCATGCCCTGGGGACCTGGAGAAGCCTTCATGTTTCCAAAAAGCCCCATTGAGGCTCCCGCTGGGCTGCCCATCGCTCCCTGCTGCTGCTGTTGTGCTCCGGGTGTGGATACATGCCGGAGGAGTTCTGAGAGCTGCCTGTGCTTAGCTGCTGCATCCTGGCCGCTGGACATGACTCCTGCGACAGCTCCGCCCCCACCACCCAAACTGGTGTGCAGCTGACTGAGGTCCCCTCCATTGGCCAAATTCAACTCCGATGTACTAATAAGCTCATCTGGGAGGTCATGCTCCAGGTCAAAAAGCGAGCCGAAGTCTACAAAAGGTAGGAAAGAATTTAGGTGTGGGGTTAATGATGAAAATTAAAGCGAATGTAGAACGTAGGCATTATTTAACGGTCTACAGATTCAAGTTCAGTCTTTAACATCATGAGATTAACAAGCGTGTCAAATCGTGTGTCAACTTGCAGTTCGCAAAGAAACATCAGTGCAGCGTCCTATAGGACTAGTGTTGTCAAGTCCCAGTACTTCAGGTCCAAGTCGGTATCTAAAAAAAAAAAGTTGGCGATACCTCATTTTCATAAGACCCGGTACCACCTACTTACCGGGTCAACCGGGTACTGATGCGCTGTCTGACAGGTTGTCAGTCACAAGCTTTTCATAGACGCAATAAGACGTGATGAGTGGAGAAGCGCAGCTCTGATGCACAAGAGATGCACACAGAAATACTTCAGATTAAAGTCATACCACTAAGAAAACGAACAGTTTTGTGGTGAGAGGAGAAAACATCCGGATTTATTTTAACAAGTTCAAGCGGTACGTTTCAAATTCTGTTAGCGGTTACATTTACGCATTTGCAAGAAGCTTTTATCCAAAGCGACTTTCATTGCATTATATTATACATTTGTACGGTTGTTCATAATACGATTGCATTATGAATGTTGTAGCACATGTGAAGTTAAATGTTACATTAAAATAAACATCCCTGTTTACATGTTAATTTGTTAGCACCAATGCTAATCCAGTCAAGTGTTCTTATTAACCATTTAATGCTTTTATAACTTTATTGAAATAAAATAAATGAGAGGACATGATGGGGCTCGTTTACAGTACTTATTTTATATATCCGAAATCTATATGCTAGAAAACAATATATGATGACTGGAAAAGTGTATGTTGTTAATATCATTAAGACAGAAAAAATATTAGATAGATAGATATTAGGTTTAAAAAGCCAAGATACCGTGGTACCTATAACCGTGAAATTTTACTGTTATTGGTACGACTACTGAAATTTTGGTACCGTGACAACACTATATAGGACTATGGAAATGTGTGAATATAGATCTATTACACCAATTTCTCTTATTTCCTAAGAAATTTAAAGACATTAAGCCCTATTTGGGGGGGGAATAAACGGAGTCTTAAAGGGGGGTTCAACATGGTTTCATGCATTCTGACATCTTTACACTGTTAAACTGCTGTCTTCTCATGCTTAACATGATCAGCTTGTTGAAAAACAAGTTGGACATATGACGCAGTATTTCTGTGCTTGATGTAGTTCTACAACTTGTTTTGGAAAGCTTTTTATAAGTCTGGATCCCTGTTTCGAAACAGGGATCTGTTCCTTTTATTGGGCAATTCTCCCGGAAAAACTCGGCAAAGGCGAAAGAAATAGCCCGTCCACGCTCCAACCGACGAGCGATAGTAAGACCCACCTACTATCAAGATTGATTGTGCTGCGCATCAAGCTTGGTTGCACAGAGAGCCTGCACTGCTTATACGCTTGCAATAGTGAGAGAAGTCAGTAGTTTGTTTGTTCACGGCATTTCATTGATGGATGTTATATAAACGGCGGATATAACGCGGGATTCGGAGATCGTTTGAAACTGATAGATGGCACGGCCCCAGTGCTAAAAGATGCCGGACATGAAAGTGAAACTAAGTCATATGTGTGTGTTTTGTTTGCAATCGGCATGTACGTGCATAATGTTGACAACACGAAGGGATTAATGCGATGATGTAATGTTATTGCATGCTCGTGCTGTAACCCCCCTGTAGCTCATGCTCCCCTGCCTGCCTCCAGCAACTCGTGTTTTTCCGTTTTTTAATCGTGCAGCTGCATCTCTCTTTAATAAATGTGATCAAACTAAATACTCTTCGAAGATAAGACGTATGCAATACTAATGAATAGGTACTCAAGATTAACATGACATTGACATGACAAACTGCGTGAGTTATGCACGCTTTAATGCAAACTGCTGCCAATGGAGTTGATAACCCCTGTACAATTGTACACATCAAACACGTGTGATATTCATGACTTTTCATCAAGCTGCCTCCGACGGGATACCCAATGAGTGCAAGCAAGCTTCATCAACTGGATATTGCATGCTTTTGTAGCTAATTGAGTATTGAGAATAAAGACCAACTTGTGCGGCAACATTACAAATGCATTTATAATGTCCTGTAACTTTTATAATGTTTCTATATATATTGTTGATCGTATATTGTGAGTCACATTTTAATTTTCTGCAATTTTTATCAGGGGAATTGACACTGGGGCTGTAGCTATCGATCATTTTAGTAATCGAGTATTCTACATATTATTCTATCGATTAATTGAGTAATCGGCTAAGAAGTGCTTTTCTTCACTAAAGTGCAATACTAAATATACAAGAGAAAATAAGACGGGTATCTTAAAATGAACAACCAATTTTTTTCCCAGCCCTAATTGGCCCTGTGAATGTGTTCCTACTATATTTAATTTTATACAGCTTTATGTGCATTTTGTCATTTCTTACATGTTTGTTGTTATTTTATTTTTTTTAAATGAAAAGCGAGAAAAACAGAAATTAAAAACAGGTGTGTTCTCTCTGGCCGAATCATCTACTGTGTGCATTCATAACATTACAGATTGGTTGAAACATTATTTCTCAGGTCTCCCACTGTTTTAAAATCTGTTAAGATCTAAAAATCTAGAATCTACATTACCATCAGAGCCTTTAATAGTGGTTCACCATTCAGTATGAGGCAAAGAGATCACTGTGACCACTTTTTATAAGAATGCTGTGAAAACTGCTCATTGTAAGTTCGTCTTAAGTGCATCCCAAAACTGGCAGCAGTGTAAAATGCAATGGGTGCATTCTAACATCCCTCTTCATCATTCAAAGCTGTCAATCAATCCATCAAAATAAAGTATCAAACACTGTCACGGAGTAAAGTTATGACAAGTCTTGATATAGTTCTTACATGCTGATAAAGGGAAACATAACTTGACAGTGACACTTGCGGATAAAAAAAAGTTATTATTCTCTAATAATAAATGCACAGAAAATTGCACTGTTTACAGCCCACTGACATATTGGCCACTGTGCATCCACTACAAAGTTACCACAACATTAAACACCCTCTTCTGAATAATATTATTATATACTCTGGTGCTGTGCTGTCTGTCAAAATTGCCCTCTGATATACAGCAGGAAAATTGTATATACTGAAGAAATTGTACTGTTCTTGAAATAAAGTGCAGCAGATGTTATTGGGGACAACAATTCACTTCTCATACAAAACAATCGGGTGCTGAGCGCGTTATACACCAACATATCTGTAATATTATGCTTTGTAATGCATGCATTTGTGAAACTTAAAATATATTTGTATAGGGAATAAATCTAACATGAAGAACAAAATTGTCGAAATACACAAGATACATTAACAAAGGACCGTACTTCTCCTTTGAAGAACACATCAGTCTCTGTATTTAACACGAACCCTTACTAAACAACAACAAAACATCTAGCCTATATGGTTATAATTCGCATCCCCTACACTTTAAATTAGTTTTGTTGGTTTTTTTTGTAGGAGACAGAATCGTCTGATGTGTTATGGCTAAACAATGGAAATCAAGATCCGAGGAAAAAAAATGACCGACGCACGAAGGGCTATTTGAGCCAACAAGCTAACTCAAGAAGTACATTTGTATCCTCTAAAACACGCAAACGCGACGTCTCTTCTATTTAAGATACATAAAAAGTGTTTTAACAAGATTGTAAACTCTGCTTAATCTATGGGAAAAAAACTCCAGACTTTATAATAATAGGGAATGGATTGATACGCATCTAACGTTAGCTAACAATGGCAGAGAGATGAGTTCTGCGGGCCTTCAGCATCAGTCTGTTATTAGCTAACCAGCTAGCTAACAAAATTAATCGCATTTATTAATAATAATAAAAAAGGCCAGGACACATTCAGAGAAACACAAATAGTTATTTAAGGATCGAAGTTTGTGCTCGTTGCACACGAACAGTTTGTGAAAACAACTGTATTGAAGTAGTCAGAAAGTTTTGAAGTTGATTGAGTCACAGTCGAGAAGCCAAGCTAATTCATGTTAATGATTGTCAAATATTGGTAAATAGAGTCTTGATCAAATCCTTAAAATTTTCTAAGTAATTTTAAGTAAAATCACTTATTAAAATGCACCAGAAGTGTTCAAATCGCCTGTCCATGCCCATACTAATCTAAAGAACTGATCCAAAGTGTTTCAAAACGAAACAAGCGTTTCGCAGTAAGATTTGACTTCACTTTTATTTTCACCTTAGATCGAATATAACCTTAAATGCATCGTGTGTTATTTGCAGCCATCAGTTACACATTTACACCAGATGACATCGAGTACAGTCAGTGTTTGAGGGAAAAGCGTGTATAGTCCACCCCTGTGAGTGAATCCCATTTGAGCGACGACGAGAGAAACGCTCATGCTAACTATTAGCCGCTTTAGCGCGAGCTGGAATGACAAGCTAAAGCTAGTTCTCGTGCGAATCCGACGTAGTTAGCTTCCCGAACTAGCCTACGCTCGCTAGCCTGTGACAAAATAACAAATAAAATAAATGTCCCCTTTCAAGACCTGGGTGTGCACGGGCATATACAAAACCCTAAAAAATATATGAACCAAATATACCGTTCTCGTTAGAAATGAAAAGAATCTGTAATATTTACCGTTTCCATCGCTGGCTGAAGCAGAGAGCGCCGGGGAGGACAGTTTAGGCCTCTTGGCTGAAGGCGGGCCAGAGTCCAGAACGTTCTCGGCCATATTTTTTAACGAATTAAAATATATATCCCCAGAGATAGGCGCCTAAGCCTATTTGTAATCCTCGGTTTTAAAAATAACGCTTTTAAAAATATGACTTTTCCCCCTCCTTTTAAGGGACGAAGGGGGGGAAAGTCCCGTGTACAAAATACTCCTCTTTCCTGGGTTCGCCTCTCGATTTCAGCTTCGGCGTATCAACCCCCCTCCCAGCCCGATTTTTGTTCTTTATACAATTCTGCAAGCGGAGGAGGAGGTAGGGGGAGTCGGCTCGGCGAGAGAGGATAGAAAGACACTTGCAGCAGCTCTAGAGGAACTCATCTGGTCCCATCGAATAGTTGACCGATCGTGTATTTAAAATCGTTTGCCTGCCTGCCGTGTCTTTTCGTGTCAGGTTTGAGAACTGAATCGTTGCAACCAAATGAGAATCTTTGAGAATGTTTTTTTTTACTTTGCCGTACTCGTTTAAAGACGGATGTTGTTGGTTTTTATATAGCTACATATCATTTTTAAACGAGTATTGTATTACTCCGAACTGAAATAATAAATATTCAAAAAAAATAAAGGTGATATTCTCTTTACATTCCAATGTATCTGATGGAATCTTACATCTGTACAGTACATTTCAAGCCTATACTAGATTTACATGAACATTTGATTGTTCACTGCAACAACATACAAATTAAATATAGGAATATAAAATAGAACACAATATTCCATTCTGATGAGTATACTTGTTCTAAAGTATTTTAAAGACAAAAATCAAAAGCAACAATCTATTTTTAGATTTTTTAATTTTTGTCAAGAATTAGATTTACAAATCAACATTAGTGATTAGGGTTGACATAAACAACTAAAAGAGTATTTTACATATAGTATGGATTCAACATTCTTTGCGTCAGTCTATTTTCACAAAAGTATAACAACTTTATATTTACTTTTACACATTTGGTAGACACTTTTATCCAAAGCGACTTATATTGCATCATACATTAGTTTCCAAACATGTGCCATTCCTGATATCAAACCCATGACATTGGCATTGCCATGTTTTAACCACTGAGCCACATGAAAGCTAACATTGGCCTACTGAACTAAATTGTGTTGGATGGCTGTTAACATCTGCTAAAGAGTCTTTGCTGATTCATTGTGAGGTTCATTTTGCTGATTCATGTTTCACTGTGAGGTTTTGATGACCTCACTTTGTGCATCCCAGCCTTTAACAGCCTTTATTCACCGATAAATAAAGATCTCTCAACCTAAGAGATTTTTCAATTTAGAGGAGCCTCATGCTGTCCTTTAGCTTTAGAGAGACATCATCCAACTTTACAACAGACACTAATGTAGCTGAAAAAATTCAATCCCTCCTAACAGCGTATTCAAACAAGCTACAAATAAAGGTTATGATATGGGGGTGCACCTGTTCATCTGAAAACAAATCAGTAAACAGGTTTTAATAGTGAATGAGTTTTTCAGACTTTTTATTTTCCACACGGAGAACTTGTTTTTGAGTTACTGTACTTTCTGATAAACAACAATTCTGATTACAAAGTTTACATACATACTTATAATGTATTTTCTATGAAGTCATTCTAAGATTGACAATATTGTGTGATTCATGTTTGATAGACAAACCTTTTGTGGTTCTGTGTAAGCTGGTAACTGAACCAGGTTTTATGCTCTGGCAACTTAAGAGTATGGTGACTCCACTTTTTGTTCATCTTTTTATTCTTTAGTTATACCAGCATATGCAAAATAACCATTTGTTCATCATAGACTTATAGAGGGTTTCATCGGACACATGCTCTGACCCGCAGTTAACTTCTGGTCTGTGTTTGTTGATCGTTCTGGCTAGTGGCTAATAATAAAAATATTTATATTAATTTATAATAATATTATATTGTATAATAATTGTTTTAAATAAACAATTTGTTGCATTTTACTGTATATTAATTGTATAAACCTAATTTGTTGAATTGGTCGTGTTACTTAAGTTCAGCCAAGTTCTATACTGGTAACCCCAAATAATACTGGCTAGACACACTATATTGGCAAAAGTATTGGGTCACCCTATCTAATAAACAGGTTTGATGACTTTAGTCATTTCCATGAGTACAAATCTTAATGCTGCAGCATATCATGATATTCTATGGAACTGTGTGCTTCTAATTTAATAGCAACAGTTTGGGAAGAGCTCTTTTCTATTCCATCATGACAATACCCCTGTGTATGAGACAAGGTTCAGAAAGAAATAATTGATTCAGTCAGTGTGGAAGAACTTGACTGGTCTGCATAAAACCAAGTCCTTGAACCCAGCTGAACACCTTTTTGTGTCATTTTAAATGCAGACTTTGAGCAAAGAACTCAAGCAACTTTTAACTTGCTTGCCAAAGTTGGGGGTTCTATAAACACTTTAAAGATCTGTAAGCCAATTTAAGTCAGTTTATAAGCCTTATAACGTGCACCGATCAGGCATAACATTATGACCACTGACAGGTAAAGTGAATAACACAGATTATCTCTTTATCACGGCACCTATTAGTGGGTGGGATATATTAGGCAGGAAGTGAACATTTTGTCCTGAAAGTTGATGTGTTAGAAGCTTTAAAAATTGGTAAGCGTAAGGATTAGAGTGAGTTTGACAAGGGCCAAATAGTGATGGCTAGACGATTGGGTCAGAGCATCTTCAAAACTGTTCAGTGGTCAGTATCTATCAAAAGTGGTCCAAGGTAGAAACAGTAGTGAACCAGCAACAGGGTCATGGGCGGCCAAGGCTCATTGATGCATGTGGGGAGCGAATGCTAATCTGTGTGGTCCAATCCAACAGACAAGCTACTGAAGCTCAAACTGCTGAAGAAGTTAATGCTGGTTCTAATAGAAAGGTGTCAGAATACACAGTGCATCACAATTTGGTGCATGTGGGGCTGCAAACTGGGGGACCAACACAATATTGGAAAGGTGGTCATAATGTTATGCCTGATCGGTGTATGTGATATGTCATAAAATTTCAATGGCCTAAAAATCCATACCACATAGCCTACGTCTTGGTCGTTTTCACTGTGCAATTTTGGTAAAGCTTAGTTGAAAAAACATGTCTTTTTTAAAAAGGCACTGAACAAATAAGAACTAGTTTCATCCATTATAGAAAAATTCAGGTTCCACCGAGATTTGAACTCGGATCGCTGGATTCAGAGTCCAGAGTGCTAACCATTACACCATGGAACCGCTGTGCTCACCTGTGCTAAAAAAAGACTATTTGTCCATACTATATTCATATTTCACATTCATATTTACTGCATATATTATACGCTTTATTTGTTACATGACGTTAAAATATATTAGTAGGATATAATGAACAATCATAAATATACAAGTTTAGAGCGGTTTATAAAAAGTAATTTTAAAAGGATATTTTGCACTCCAGCCGGATGATGGCGATAACGTGCTATTCGCAACATGCAAACCAAACCCACAATCCAGTAAGCCAAGCATGCAAGGATTTTTTTGTGTTTTGCACATGACAATGTTCATTTTTTGTGTTAAATTTTCTCTGATGTTTCTCTGAACTTCTATTTTGCATATATAACGCATGAAATAAGACAGTTGGGTGGTGGTATAATAATAATCTGGACCAACTGCTTGGCAAAGTTTATAAGAACCAGCGGCAATGCCAAGCCGCTGCATTGCTTATGGCTGTGGGAAGTTCAGTGGACAGAATGTCTCAATGTTCAGATTTCCCAAGGATCCAGATGAGTTCAGCACATGGGAGAAGCAGGTCCAGAAAACCCGAAAGAACTGGATGGCCAAGTCTTTCTCCTATTTATGCTCTGAGCATTTTACCAGGGACTGCTTTGAGTCTCTATCTATTGTCCCCGGCAAGGCAGGATTCAAAGGGCTGAAACTAAAAGAGGGTGCTGTTCCTACTGTTTTCATCCGACCACCACCATGCACTAACTGTGGAGGTAACGATGCTTCCTGTACCATGTGTGCTCGAAAGGTAAAGAGACACAATGTGAGCAGTGGACTTCATGAATCAATGAGTATCTGATACCTCTCTATTTATTTAATATTTTTTGTATTGCTTGTTTTGTCTTATTTTAGAACATAAAATAACAGATTGCATTGCATTTCTTAAAGAATGAACAAAGACTGGCCTCCATGAACATCAACACAGACACAATGATGCAGAATAAGGGAGAAGGAAGAATATTAGATGAAGCTGACCATAACAAACTTTACTCTGGCAGTGAAAGTGTAAGACGTCTTGGAGCAGACAATGATGAAATAGGTGAATTGTGGTACCCTTGTATTCATGAACATGGATAAGTACATAACGCACACTGTCTTGTAATCTAAACCCATCGCAATGTCCCATCTCTACAGTGCTGTGTGAAATGTGTGGAACCCCAGGCACCAGAAACACCTTCTTCTCCAAGTCCAAGCGCTTCTGCAGTATATCGTGCTCTCGTTCGTACTCCTCAAACTCAAAGAAATCTTCAGTTCTTGCACGGCTACAGGTGAATGTGAGGATGGCATCTTTATGTCTGTAAACACACTTGTAATCAGACAGCTGTATATTAAAGTACGTTTTGTATTTCTGTACTTAGGGAAAGCCACCTATGAAAAAGAAAACGCAAAAACTGACTCTGAAACCACAGTCTGAGGTGTCCCATCCAAAGGTGAATGAGCAGCAACAGGAGAGCAAAGCTTTTGTACAGGATGGTGAGAAGATGCTCCACGCACGCACACATGAACACAAATATTGTCCATTTATTTGGAATGTTTAAGTGTTCAACTTATGTTTTCTTAGCTACTTTAGCTGGATTTGACTGGGGTAGTTACCTTGAGAAAAATGGCTACCTTGCTGCCCCTGTGTCCTGCTTCAGACATGTGAGTGACTTTGTTATTTTTCTATGTAGAAATGTATCAGTGCAGAGTAAATGGGGTGGATGTATTAAAGCTCGGATGGGCAGTTTGGTAGATAAAGTTTAAAAAGGGAGAAGATCACACCATCCTTTTTGAGCTTTCTTCAAAGTCATTGCTCATTACAGACAACATTACAGTATAAAGCACATAACATATGTTCAGTTATAATAAATGTAAACATTTGTCATCATAACATAAAGACAACTTATTCAACTATTAACGTTACCTTGTAGGTAGTTTGAACCTTGTTGCAATTGTAACATCAATTTGCAGGGATTTTACATTCATTAGACACCTGGAAATGCAAGAGAATTGTAAAATTCTGGGGCAGTCGTGGCCCAGTGGTTAGAGAGTTGGACTCATGACCAGAAGGTTGCTGGTTCGATTCTCAGGGCTGGCGGGTAACGGCTGAGGTGCCCTTGAGCAAGGCACTTAACCCGCACTTGCTTACCATACAAAATGTACAAATGTATAGTACAATGTAATGTAAGTCTCTTTGGATAAAAGCGTCTGCCAAATGCGTAAATGTAAAATTGTAATTTTCCAATCTTCGAAATTTTTATTTAATAAAGAAATTATAAAAACAATTCTATGGTAAAGGTGAATATCATTTTTTTTGTGCTCGGCTTTAAAATATTAAGTGGGCTAGAAATAGCTATTTTGAAAGGATTACTTAATCCAACAATGAAGATTCTTTCATAATTTCCCCTTATGCCATTTTAGATGTATATGTCTTCATTTTTCAAATGTAAAATGTTTAAATATACATTTATAAGGGGCTCAGCATGACAATGGGTTTGTGGGAGAAAATTATTAATATTTTGATCTTATTTTGCGAAATTGAAATGTAATACGGCGGCATGTTGATAACTTCAAATCTCAATGATAACTAGTTACAATTGGGACAATTTTAAGAATAATGAGAGCTTTTTCATGTCATTCATAAGAGAACAGTAATGGAAGAGACCTGTTGCACTGTGAAAGTCAGTACATATCTGACCACTTAATTTTGATTGACAGGCGCCACTCTGTGCTCAATGGGATGACATCTGTGTGGGCTTAAAAGTGGAGGTTCTCAACTCTTACACAACCTTGCCCACTAAAGTGTACTGGATCGCAACTATAGTACTGCTGGCAGGTATATAACTTCATGTTCCTCTCTGATATACGTAGAATGTGTTTTGTGATAAATGACATTATTACTACTCAATGTTTCTCTTCCTCAGGCTACAAGGCTCTCTTGCGCTTTGAGGGTTTTGAGGATGATGACAGCCGTGACTTTTGGTGTAACTTAGGCACAGCTGATGTTCATCCTATAGGCTGGTGTGCGGTGAACAGCAAGCTTCTTGTCCCACCACAAGGTGACTACTGACGCATTAAATACACTAATATTTTAAATCTCACGACCAGCAAGTATGCTGGTCATATGTTGGTAAGTGCTTTTAAGCTCTGTATTTCTTACAGAGATCCACCAAAAGATTAAAGACTGGAAATCATACCTGATGGAGAGATTGGTTGGAGCACACACACTTCCTGTCGACTTTCACGTCAAGGTGAACGCAACACCAAATCCCATTGATGCCATCTGTTTTAAATATTGTAACTTTAATATCTTTTCTATCTCTGTTTGTCTGTGTTTTAGATGGCAGACAGTATGAGGTGTCCGTTCAGGCAGGGGGTTCGGGTAGAGGTGGTTGATCGTTCACATGTGGGCCGTACCCGTTTGGCAGTAGTGGATACAGTCATAGGAGGCCGGCTCAGGCTGCTGTATGAGGATGAGGGGCTGGGAGCTTCAGGCGAGGTGCTCTCAGATTTTTGGTGTCACATGCAGAGTCCTTTAGTACATCATGTAGGATGGTCTGAAAAAGTGGGCCACTCCATCAAACAATCAGGTTAGAAGAAACTGTTAAGTCTGAAAGCAGATAGATACACATAACATCAATTACAGGCAGAATGTGGAATTTTTACAAAAAAAATCAGGAATTGTATCTATTGTTTTTGTGAAATTTGTTATCCTTAAAGGAACAGTTCACCCGAAAATTCTGTCATCATTTACTCACCCTTAATATGTTCTAAATCTGTATACATTTCTTTGAACACAAAATATTTTTTTAAGAATTTGGGAAAACAAACAGTTCTGGGGCACCATTGACTTCCATAGTGGTAGTTTATTGCCCCAGAACTGTGTGGTTACAAACATTCTAATTAGAAAGTTTTCTGTCTTTGAACAACGAAATTGAAACAGGTTTGGAACAACTTGAGCGAAAGTAAATATTGAGAGATTTTCATTTTTAAGTGAACAGTCCCTTTAAGTTATTTGTGTATTATATCATGCATGACATTTTTTATAGATAAGAATGTCAACATGGGCACCCATTCAGCATTTCGCAAACCCCTTCAAGACAGTTTGCCGCATCAGTTCAGAAGGGTTAGTGCATATGCCATTAATGAAAAGAAATGTGTAATTTTGAGCGTAAATGTTTATAAAGCTTATGTCGGTTAATCATTAATTCATTACACTGTGCACAAAGTTAAGGACTGTTTATATGGGAGAAACATTTTTTGAAGAAGGCATGAAACTCGAAGCAGTTGATCCTCTGAACCTTGGAAACATCTGTGTGGCATCAGTCCGTAAGGTACTGGCACACTTGATTTATAATGATTATAGAAATGCAGGTTAAATTGTTGAAAGGAGTCATTTCATTTTGGATTATCGTGATGTCCAGGTGTTGCTAGATGGATACATCATGGTTGGTATTGACAGTGTCGAGATCGGTGATGGTTCTGACTGGTTTTGCTATCATGCTAGTTCACATGCCATCTTACCTGTAGGATATTGCCAGGACAACAAGATACCTCTCGTCGTTCCTTCTGGTAATATGCTTTAAAACTCTTGTCCATCTTTTCACGAATCCATTTATCACTGTTTCATGAAGTGTTTATTCATATTGCTTACTTTCTCAATAGGTTATGTTCAAGCAACTTTTACATGGCCACAATATTTAGAAGAAACCGGAACTGTGGGTGCTCCACGAAGACTTTTCAACACGGTTAGGATTCTCCTTCAGTTAACAATATTCAGTGTATAAATGCATGTATTTTGTTCGTTGGCTTAATGTTATGAAGCTCATCTCACCGGGGCTCAATGTTGTCCCTCCCTCATTCCCAGGATGATGTAGGTCACGGCTTTACCTCCGGAATGAAGCTAGAGGCAGTGGACCTTATGGAGCCACGGCTGGTGTGTGTGGCCACTGTCAGGCGTTGTGTAGGTCGGCTTCTCCTCCTGCACTTTGATGGCTGGGAGCCTGAGTTTGATCAGTGGGTGGACTGTCACTCACCTGAAATTTATCCTGTGGGCTGGTGTGAAATCGCTGGCTACCAACTGCAACCACCCATTGGCCCAGGTATGGAAACCAATGAGAAACCTTTTTTTTTCACATTGGTTGGACATTTTATGATTCATGAATTCATTTGGTCTCTATATAGAACCACCTCAGAGTCAGGAACGCTCCAACCCAAGCAAAAAAGCAAAGCCTTTTATGGGGAAAAGGAGTAAGTTTCTTTTATTTCTATATATTTGCTTTTGTTTTATTTTGTTTGTTTTGTCTGATCAGATTCCATTTCAAATGACAAATTGTAAAACCACCAATGTGGTTTTGTATTGTTTAGTTCCGTTCCATCACAATTCTTTTTCGTATTTTTCTGATTATTTATTTGCTCCAGGGCGAAGATTTGTAAAGAAAAACATGAACATCAAAAAGTCATCTAAAACCCAGCCTCACCTGCCCAGTGAGAATCCAGAGACTAATCTGACACAAGCGGACCCTTTTCCAGACCCCTCTGTTATACCCACCACCTTTCAAATAAAGACAGAACCAGAGGAAAACAGTATGTGGCAATCCCCTTACAATACACACTTTTTCATTTGTTCATATTTTTTATTAGAATTTACTCTGTATTTGTAAAGCACATTTTAGCTGAGACTTTTTTTTCTTTTTCCATTAGTAATTGCAGTAAAAGTGAAGATGGAGGAGATGGAAACCCCAATATTACCCAGCAAAGAAAGCGACAACCTGGAGGACTTCACAGCTGTCAAACAAGAAGACATTTCAGTTTAGGACACTGCCTGAAACTGTTACAGCTGAAAGTGCTATATGGATCACTACACTCTTATGTGTATACTATATTTTTGTTTCAGAAACAGTACTGTTAAGCAGTAGTTTATTTACAATTGTTTATTAGTTTGTAGAGTGTGTAAATAACAGGAATTATTGTGATGGTACATTCATTTTTATACAGTACTGTAGTAAAAGGGATTAAATTGTGTTTTACAATAAGTTTATGACTATTTTTAAGACCGTAAAGTAACACAAAGTGTTATGTATGCTTATGACCAGATGTAGTAGTCAGTTCTATTTTTGTATTTTGTTTTAGGTACTATAAGAAAACAAAATCTTTAGACCACCTCAGAAAACGTAAACAATGCTGGTTTAGAAGAACTTTGTTTCAGTTTTTAAACACTACAAATATGTTTGAACAAAATACAACAAACAGAACATTTATAACTGAATTAAAATGTTCAACAGATATCTTTAAGATTTAATTATATATATATACATACAAGATTAGAATTTTTTTTTTTGTCAAATGATTCATCGCTTCCAGTATAAAAACACACATGCATATATATAAAAATTAATCAACATTTATATATAATTTCAATTATTGCTAAATATAAATTAATAAATCTAAATATTTCCCACATGTATGTGTTTGTGTTTAATATGCACAGTACACAGACATGTATTATGTAAACTATTCTGGATGCGATTAATCGCGGTTCATCTTTGACAGCAATTACACTGGAAGTTCTGGACCAGTGTTTACATCTTACAGTGAAGTGATCTATAGGGTGAAAACATATTTTACATGTATTACAGTTGGGTTTATTAAAGTAATTTCTTTATGAATTTGAAGTACTACACATATCACTTTTAGTGATTCAGTGTTACGAACGCTTGGATCCCTAAATCTGCATTGTACAGCACTTGTAAATGAAGGATGGAAACTACTCATCTTGGAGCTAAATCTACCTATTTCGCTTAACTGTTTATTTCCTATAATTTAATTTTTAAAAGCATTAGGAAAAATATGATTTATTATCTGCATACATAATTACTCAAAACTAGTACACTCACTGATTTAAGTTATATTTAAAATACGACTTTAGGTTACCTAAATCAATAACAGCAACGTTCATACAGCAGGATCACACTGACTTCCTTTTCTTGTTGGTGTTTTTTTGCGCTGTGTGAGGTTTTGCATTTTTCTGTGGCTGGCCTTTGACCTTTGGATTGCTGGTTTGAGCTGATACAGTCCGCTTGGTTGGTTTGGAGATTTTGGGATTCTGAGTAGGAGGTGGCTGTTCCCCTGGGCAGCTTTTAAAGATGTGTACATCTTTGACCCTTTGACCTCTGAGTTCTGGTGGGTAGCCACATGTGGCTCTGACCTTCAGATTCACGTGTTCAATCCACCTAGAAACAGGACAAACACAGACCATTGTGCATAGGGCATTGAAACAAGTATTACCTGTAGTACAAACAAAAATGACACAGGACTGGTATTGCAAGATGTCATAAATGTAAACTTGGGGATAGTTACCCAAAAATGAAACTAGAATAACTTTCTTTCTTTGGCAAAACACAAACAAAGATATTTCAAAGAATGTCGGTAACCAAAAACCCTTGGTACCCACTGACTTCTATTGAATTGACTTGAAAGTCAATTATACCAACAGTTTTTCTTACATTCTTTAAAATGACTATTTTTGTGGTTTGCAGAAGACAGTCATACAGGTTTGAAATGACAAGAGGTGAACTATCACTTTAAGAAAGATCAACTCACTTGCGAAGTGGTAGCAGTGGGCAGTCACAAAGCAGTGGATTTTCTGCCAAGTTTATGACCTCGAGTCCTGAGAGTGGACTTAAATCTGGAAGCTCCTCAAGCTGGTTTCCTTCAAGAAACAGACTCCGCAGTCCAGACCCCAACCCTGCCATAGACTCCCGAGACATCTTCGAAAGAGAAAAATATGAAAGCAATTTACACTTTTGTATCTTTGTAGCATTACAGATGATACTTGTTTTTCTTACCTTTTCTAAACCGATATGATTAAGATAAAGATGTTTGAGTGTGGCGGCAACGGGCTGGAAAACTCCTGCTCCTATCCAGCGAATATCGTTACGAGAGAGATTGAGCTCTGCCAGGCTTTTGGCTTTTAAGTAAGCTTCACTTGGCACCTCCTTCAGTTTGTTGTTGCCCAGATGTAGAGTTTCCAAGTCAGGTGCAGGATCAAAGGCCTTGGGAGCAATGGTGGTGATAGCATTTGACGTCAGATAGAGACCCCTCAGTTTCTCAGCACCTGTCAGGAGCCCGGCTTCCAACTTAGTGATTGCATTGTTCTCCATGTGTAGTGCCAGCAAACCAGACAACAGCTTGAACGCACCTTTGGGGAACTGAGTGAAACGATTCTTCTCCAGATGGAGGTAAGTTAGTTTGGGTAACCCTTTAAATGCTTCAGGACTCAATGAGGTGAGAGCATTTTCAGAGAGATAGAGGTACACCAGACTCTTCATACCATTGAAAGCACCGTCCTCTATATCGTGGATTTTGCAGCGCTGCAAATGAAGCGAAACCACTTCTGCAGTACCCGGGAAACTGTTCACAGGGATGTAATGAAAATGGTTGCCTCGCAAGTCCAGCAACCGCGTGTTTGGTGCAAATCCACGAGGGATCTTTGTGTGGCCTTTGTTTTCGCAAGATGAGTGATGGTTCAGCGCCTGCAAAATGTGCAAAACAGTGTTAAGACATTTTACATTATATCATTTTTTTTTTAGCATTAACCCCAGGGAGTCATATACCTCACAATCACAGTTAGCTGGGCATTTGACTTTATCCGGAGGTGGTGTTGTGGGTAGCGTAGGTAGCCTGCTCAGCTCCTCCATCTCAGCCCTTAACATGGCCTCCTGGCTTTGACAACGTAAGTCAGCAGGCTGTACTGACCCCAGATTCTCACCAGACAGATGAGCCGGACCTGCACACGTGCCACCCAGACGAACACGTTCTCGTATAGCCCACTCTCGCAAAGGACGCATGTAGCAGCTGCAGTAGATGGGGTTGCTTGCCAAATTAAGGCGGGTTAATTTTGGGGAGTTGGGAGCCATCGGCTGCAGGACACGCAGCTGGTTGTGGCTTAGGTCCAGATGGGTGAGGCGGGGAGAGAGGAGGACAGCTGCGTTTGAAAAATCTTGCAGGGAGTTGTGATCCAGGAAGAGGTGAGTGAGCTTGGGCATGGATACATCCTCCTCTCCAAGGTAGGTCATGGGGTTATAGCCGAGGTCCAAACGAGTGACTTCTGGAAGTCTGAGGAGAGGGGAACAAAGATGCTGAAGTGGGCATTTGTCTTGAAACACATACACAAAATGAATTTTTTTTATTTTACGGACATTTCCATAAATCCTAACACACGTCGCAATGCAGTTGTAAAAAAACAATACGAAAAATTAATATTCGAATTGCAAGCAATGGCACTCTCGACCGCTTCCCCCTCCCTTTTGAAGCACTATGGTGGCTGACACAGTACAAATATGTAATCACGTTTTTGCTTCGAAGGAGATAATGTAATTACAAAATACATTATGTATATTGTATATTTTATGTAAACCCATCAGGCATAACATTATGACCACCTTCCTAATATTGTGTTGGTCCCGCTTTTGCAGCCCCATACGTAACAAACTGTAATGCACTTACCGTGTCATAGTCTCAGTAGGGAAAAATTGCAGTGCATTGTTGTCAAGGCTTAGACGTGTAAGAGTGAAGAGTCCAGCAAAAGCCTCTGTTGCCAGATAATTGAGGGAATTGTGACTGAGACGTAACCATTTGATGTTTTGCAAACCCTGGAATGCCAAGTTGGGTATGTACACAAGTTGGTTGTGTGTGATAGAGAGAAAGTTGAGAAAGCCAAGCTGTGAAAAAGCTCCAGGCTGGATCTCTTCAACCCTATTTCGGTCAATAAGTAGTTGCTTCAGAGAAGTCAGTCCATCGAAGGATTCCTGGATTAGGTACAAGGAAAGCGACTTATATTTATGAATTTGGAAGCCATTTTTATCCAAAACAATGTTCTATCAATTGAGCAACAGGAACAAAAGAAGTCTAAAGGTAAATAATACATATCGATATAATTCACTTTGGCATGTCTAGCTCACCTGGTAGAGGATCTCAATGTTGTTGTTGGCCAGATTGAGTAAGACAAGTCGACCAAGTCTGCGAAACGCTCCCTCTTTCACTCTTCGAATATTGCTGTTCTGCAGGGACAGGTGGGTGAGGTAAGGAGTGTGTAAGAACGCCCCTGCAGAAAGCTCCTGCAGGTCATTTCCCTTCAGGTCTAGTTTCACTGTTATCTTAGAAAAAGACCAGAGCAAAGCATGTAAAGAAGATTCATTACAAAAGCAGCAAGAAATAAACCTAAATAATCGGGATGTTGCCGTTTACCTCATTAATGGTAGGTGGCACCTCAGTAAGATTCTTGTTGACACAAGCAACTGTGAGCTGGATGTTGTCACAAATGCAGAACTTTGGGCATTTGCCTGGATAAACTGTATGGATCCTCAAGGCAAGCAATATTATAAACAGCCACGTGGGAAGGATAAACATTTTGGTCTATCTGTCAAGCAAAAGGAACATAATCTACATCAGGTAACAAATTGATTTACCTCATTGTTTTTGTGTCAATGCAGTATAGAGGTAGAGTGATTGTTTACCCAAGAATTTGAATATAGCTGTTTACTGCCTCATGTTATTAAAATACCTTACAGCTTTTTCTTTAATGAGAATGGATTTGACATATTTTTGTTTTTGGGTGAACTATCCTTTTTGTTATAAACCTTTAGGGCAGCCACAAAACTGAGGCTGTGTGATTTGAGGATTTAACGTTAGTGGGTTGAGCTGCTGGTTAGTCTAATGCATTTTTGCCGATTAGTTACCAAAGTATTTTTATCCAAAAGCCTATAATATTGGGTAGAATTGTCATATTTACACAAAAACTACAATAAACCATTTATTGTAATTCATTGGGCTACAGTAATTTAAAAAAACATTGCACATAAACTCATAAATTGTTGACAAATAAGTAGAATACAATAAGTCGTATGTACGATAGAAATCAACTAAATAAAATGTTTAACGTTTACTTCCGAAAAGTAACACAGACACTCTATGTTCCACACATTCATGCTAATAAGGAATAAGAAAATATTCTCACGTTTCTGGGTCAGCTCGGTTGTTTAAACTTTGACGAATAAATGTATCATCCGGATCTTAAAGCTATATACCGGTACAAAACACCTTAAAAAAGGTGGAAACTCAAAGAAATATCACCGAGAGTAAAAAAGTTATTTTCCAAATGTGAAATATGCCTGCTGGGGTCCCATGAGGTACAAAATTCACACCGCAGTTTTGCTGGCACGCTGACTCCACACAAAGACGCGCACTGTTCTCAGTCTGAACATCAGTCTCTCAAAAATACACAGCTTGAGAAAAGAAGGGTCTGTATATAAAAGTATACTTTCGTAGCTAAAACTACCGAGTTTTTGACTGAAGAGTTGAAGCCCTTACGACTCAGTGATCTCGCGGCATTTGTCATTCAGGCGTTGCGGAAAAAGCGCAATGGAGTGAGAGGTGGCCTGCAGAATTTATAAGGCCGTAAATCTGTGTTATCTACAAGCAAGGTATGTATATAAAACAAAGTTAGAGGTAACATGAAAACACAAACAAGTTTTTCTGCAATTAAAATAATTGTTTAATATTTTCAAAATGGAATGTTGCTAATTTAACAAATATACAGTGTATATCCGCTGTATTACATATACTAATGTCCAAATGTAATGTTTTTAAACCAGTAATCCATCACTTCACTTCAGTCCAGGATTTGCCTTTTTTGTTTTGAATGCCTACAATCAATATTTCACAACATGGCAAACATACTGTAATAGCAAGAGTGCATCATTCTCCACATCAATCTTTAACCACTTATTAAGACATATAGACAATCATTCAAGAGATAATTAAGCCATAATTATCATCCAGTGCCTTATTTCCTATTTTCCCTTTTTATGTATAAAAATAGAAGAAATATTTCTAAAAAGAGATGAAAGTACATCACAACATTCTTATTTAAAGCTACTGTCAACAGTTTGTGCTTGTTATCCTGAGGCACTAGTCATCACTGTACACTGTACAAAATGAACATTTTGTTTTGTGTAAAAAATTGCATTCAGAATTATCTGAACAAAGATAAATAACAATATAGTTTGGAGAGTCTCATGTAGCCTGTCAAGTTTGGTAATAGTTTCTTTTGACCCGTATGAAGTGATTTCAGTGGCTTGGGTTAAGGGTTAAAAATTATGCAGTGGTCTTTTTTGCCAATGTGGTCTTGAGAGCATCTCTGGCACTGGAACAGGATTCTAAGATTTTGCCATGTCTGGAAAACAAACACACACATAAACGAAAAGTTGAACATTTTCACAACATGGTAAACAGAAATCGTCTGTTTTTGTTGCTGCTGGGACACAAACTAACCGGGACAAAAACGCTTCCAGAACACCAGCCTGATCAAGAGGAAAGAACTCCTGTGCAGCTGCGTGCTCTAAAGCTAGCAAGTGTCCAGGCAGCACAGAAACCTTCTTAATCTTCTTATCCTCACTCTGTAAAAAAAGAAGCATTAATATTTAATGAAATATACAGGTTAAATTGAAGAACAAATACAATAAAACAGTTTACATGTGAAAATTCTCTCAATTTACACACCCCTCATGCCATCCCATGTGTATGACTTCCTTCAGTTAAACACAAATAACTACAGGAATTTGCTGTCATGTGATTATCTTGTACAGGCATCAACATGGTGAAGCTCCAAAAAGCACATACATCCATCGTTATAGAAAATCCAAATAAGATTATTCATATTTTGAGCTGTAATACAACACATACTTTGTATCGCTCACAAAATGAGCTCAAAATATTAATAATTTTCTCTCACTAATGTTTTGCTTCAAAGACATACACTAACTGGAGTCATTTGGATTACTTTAATGATGTGCTATTTTGGTTAGGGATCAATCTAAAGATAATATTTCGACATTTTAATCTAAATTTATTTTTGAATAAAAGAAGAAACTCACATACATCTTGACTGGCATGAGGGTGAGTACATTGTAACTAGTAACCAACTTTCAGTGTACCTTTAAAAGTCCCAGGTTTACAATCAGCAAAGAAACGAAACCGTAAGATTGAGAGTGGGAGTTGGAAAAAGCCTTCCTCAACAGGGCATCTGGGTGACATGAACAATGGATTTTTATTGCAATGAAATTCAACATTTTCAAAAAATGACTTTATTGAAATGTACGTGAATAAATATTGGCATACCTGTGCTCTCAAAAACGGCTCGTTTTACTTCTGGTTCATCTTCATATACTGAGGAGATCTTAAGAAAAACATCTGACACTTTACAGGCATCTGAAACATCAACCTAAAAGCAGAAATGGATTATTGGAAAAATGTTTGTATATAGAGAGTGATTTGTAAACAAAAACAGCAAGAATCAGCCCTGTACCTCCTGCTCAATGAGCTGGACCCTCTTGGCTCCAAGGGAGATCAATTTCTCAGATGATGGGGAGCTTAGAAAGGCCATTAGCTCAGAAAGGTGGTGAGGCTCCTCCTGTGAAGAAAAAGATATGATCTTCCCTGTCCTTAACAGTTATCCTCAATGCCAAGAAGCAATGGTACGGCAAATGTGTGTCATAAAAATCCTTTTACTTTTATATTACAGGTAAAAAGTAACAGTCTGAATATAAATAAACAGCTATTTTGTATCCTTATAATGCTGCAGAGGTTTGCTGGGCTCACCTTTTCTTCACTAACATCGTCTGTTCCATTAACACCATTTTCCTCTTCTTCTGCATCTTCATTGTCTTCCTCCTCATCTTCATCATGTTCGTCATTATCATCATCATCATCATCATCATCATCATCAGGCTCTCCTTCATCATCACTGCATTACAAACATCCTCCCTTACTCTCCATACAGGAAAACATGCAGCTTTTGAATTCAAAAGAAAAAAGTCTCCTTAAATACCTGAGTGAGTCCAGCATATCCCCTAAGTTTATGTTCTCCATTGCTTCCCTGAGAGCCTCACAGCCGTCTTCTCCAAAGCAGTTTCCTAAACACACACCCAGACAAGCTCAAATTACAACAGAATAACACAACAAGCTATTCTGCCTGGGATGTTTTCACTGTTCAACAACCCAGTCATGATATGACTTCTTTAAAGAAGCCTCTCATGAGACCAGTACAAAAAATGCTGACAGCACATAGTGCAGTTACTGTACCATTGAGATCCAGTTTCTCCAGTTCAGCTTTGTCCTGCACAGCCTTAGCAACTACCAAAGCCGCAGCTTCTCTAATCTCTCCAAATGACAAATTCAGCTCCTAGACATTGAAATATTTTTGAAAAAGTGATGTTTAGTCGCTGAATGAAAGGGTTTATGTGCGAGTAAATGTTGGTATCATCACTCACCCTGAGATGTGGCAGTCCTTCTCTAAGTGCCCATGCTATAGCAATAGCACCTTCTGAACGTACTAGACAATCCCCAAAATTTATGACCTTAAGACACTGGAGGTGCTTTATGGCCTAATAAACATGGAGAAAGCCAAGGCACACTTATAAAATTTCTGTGTGCAAACAATCACATTTTTTAGATTATATAATGCATAATGTACCTCTGCCATGGCTATTGTTCCTCTCTTAGTAAAAGTGTTGTCATTAAGGTTGAGGACCTGTAGGTTTGGGTTGTGTTGCATGGCAGTGGCCAAAGCAGTTACACCCGCATGGTTGATCCCATTCTGTGGCATATGAACTTCCTCAAGACTGCCTAATAACTTGGGGAAGAAAAAAAAAAAACTTAAGTATTGTTAAAACTACTAATATTTTTTTAAACCTGAACAACATTCCTTTTTAACAGTACCTTAAATGCTTTGGCAAGTGCAGTGGCACCATCATTCTCCAGTCGATTACGTCCAGCTATAAAGACTTTTAACCTCAGGGGGGAGCCAGCTGCACTAGATTGCTTGTGGCATTCAGTCAATGCAGAAGCAAGGACCTACAAAAAAAACCCACAGTCCTCAATATACCTCAAAAATATTTAACATGTCCAACAATTTTTTAGAATTTGTGATGCATGTAAAACATGACCTCAACCATCAAATGGATGAAGGGTTTATCTTTTACAAATCTAAATCTACACTTACCATACCCCCTCCAATGCCCATGCCACAATTATTAAGCCTGAGTTCGCATAAGGTATAGCAAGCAGAACTCTTAAGCAGGGTTTTAATTGCCTTTACACCATCTGGCCCGAAGGCATTGTCACTCAGGTCCAGCTGAGTCAGACGGGCCCCTGATGTCATCAATGCATCGGCCAAAGATTTCTAGGGAGGTGGAATGAATTATTGAAGATAAAGCATCAGCTTATACACAAAGCGAATATACTGTAATTATAACTGAGCTATTTTAAATGAATAGTCTCACCAGAGCTGGTGGAATTTCAGAGCGAAGACGTCCTGTAAACATGTCACTCCAATGGCATTGCTTTTCCAAATAAAAATAATTTAAAAAATATTAGGAATGCAATAGAAGATCATAAATATGGTGAAATGTTTTAGTAGGAATGTAAAAATACCTGTAGTTCACTTTTAGCTTCAAGAGCTTTTGCAATGCCCTGTGCTGCCTCCACCCCAAATGTGTTTCCCTCCAGTCTGAGGGACTGCAGTCCTTGAAACTGTTCAATGTCCTGCACCATCTCTTTGACTGAATATGGAGGGAAACGGATCAATGATACTTCTTAGGGATTTTACTTATCAATCATAAACGAACCACAAATGTAAATATTATCTAGTAAAACGTTTTACTCACCAGACTCGGCATTATCCAGTTTAAGTCCTCGTCCCTTATAGCTTAGTTCTCCAACATGGGTCTTGGCAAGAGCCTCTGTAAGCTGAGCAATATCTTCAGAGGCCATTGCTTTCCGTACTAATAAAATGACAAACTCTCATTAATCGCTGTGAAAAACACCAGTAACACTAGACTGCCAAGTTAAACATTTCCTCATTATGTAAAAGTCATATTTTCACATACTTAATCTTTATTTCATTTTAATTACGTTAGCTTGACACTCGAAAAGCTTTCTATTTCAACAGTAATACGACTAAAGTGCGCAAAAGTGCTTTTGATCACTTCACGTCGTAGCTCAACGTTAGCATGTGTTAGCATGCTAACACATAGCATGACTGATGAACAATGTACGCTAACGTACACCGGCTAGCTCAAATAATTAGCAACCTAGCTATACGCTCACCGGTTTCTGTGAAATCTAAAGCTAACGTTAGCCATTGCAAAGCTAATATGAGCATGTAAATCTTAGTTATTTTTAATTCAATAATATTTACCTTTTACCACGCCGCAGAACAAAAACAATTGTTAAGGTACTAAAAGACAGCCAAGCACACAGAACTATTGACTAATAAAAGAACCATCACAACAACAACAGGCACATGGAGGGCAGGACAGGCGATTTAGCCCAACAGTTTTTTGAAAGTGCCGGTGTCACATTCTTTCATAATAAAAGCTCGGGGTCCATTACTGTTGTTTATGGCCTTATCCAAGACTAACATTACTGCTAACATTATTTTAGTATGTCTTAAAATGTATGGAGTTGAATATTTTTACTAGAAGTTGAATATTGTTGTTATATTTAACGTTTAACGTTAACGCTAGAATATTGCATTACTTTAGTGGGGAAGAAAGGATACGCAGATCTTAATAGCAACCGGCGATTATATATTAATAAGGATTAGATTAAGAGGAAATATACTGTGTTTGAATACGTACTATTTAACAAATACATAAGGGTTTCAGTCTTCTAGGTAGGGAATTACAAGTGATGTGACGTAAGCCCCAGTGGCCTAATGGATAAGGCACTGGCCTCCTAAGCCAGGGATTGTGGGTTCGAGTCCCATCTGGGGTGGACTCATTTTAAATATTTCTAACAAATTGATAAATAATGTAAAACCACATAAGAAAATTTACGTAAATGGGATACAAATGTAATTAAATGAAAATAATACACATTAAAAACATAAAATGATAGCCGAGTGTCGCTAGCATAGATATATATAACATAGCAGTTCTAGCACTAGCTAGCCTCTGTTGCACTCGAGTCACTACACCGGTCCGACTCGCACCAAGCGGGCCTCGAACCTCTAATCGGCGATCAGCAAAAAGTAGAACCTGACATTTCTGAACGCTCTCCATTTTTCTTTGTAACAATCAGAAAAGATTTGTGTAAGGTTTTACAACAGGTATATGGCGCACACAGAGAACAGAGCATAGAGTCTGGGAATATAAAACAGAAAACAACTGATGTAATGTAAAAGGGATTGTAATAGAGGCTTCATGCAATTTTTCTGTATCAGTTCCAGATTACCAGGCGACTATTTGTGAACTATCACAAATATTTTAATATACTGGGGCAAAGCTGCACATTTGTGTTTTCTACAATCTGCGCAGGCTAGAAAGCGCATCATCTGAGAAGGGGCGGAGTCAACGCACTGCAGAATACGAGCCAATCAGCTGCTGTGCTTATTTTACTTCTGTGACACGAACAAAACCCGCACGGCACGCTGAGCAGCGCGAGACAGAAGAGCATCAGGATAGCATCCGAACCGCACTGACAGTCCGCATACACACCACACACCCGTCTCTGTTTCCTGCCCTAATGGCAACGGAGGACAAAGGAAAACCGACGGTGCCCCAGGCTTTACCGGAAACGGGTTCCCTTTCAACAACAACACACAGCAATCTAAATAATAACAACAACAACAACAATAACAACAAAGACAGCGACGGAAGCGAAGGAGCCACGACAGCCACATCTACTGCAGTTGAATCCGGTGGGGAAGAAAATATCATAGGAAACGGTTCTGTCGTTAATATCACCGGAGGCAATAACGGCAAATGGGTCCGTCTCAACGTCGGGGGGACGGTGTTTCTAACGACGCGGCAAACGCTACTGAAGGAGCAAACTTCATTTCTGTATCGACTCTGTCAGCAGCAGGATTTGCATTCAGATACGGTAAGAAAGCATAAAGCATGGTAAAAATACTTTTATATTTTGACGGAGCTTTCAGGTTTATAATAATATTTAATGATGAAGCCGATGGTCTTAAGTCAGATGAGTGTACACGTGCTTATTAATGCGTATTGCATACCCAGTGCTGCGCGTTAACAACCACAAATCAGTAGTTTAATGTCTATAATAAATTTGCTTGTATCAATTATAATGCCTTTTCCTCTTTTAATGTTGCTACCAGCATCAGCCTGGTTTGTACAGAGGGGATTTCGCTTTGTGGATTTGATGGGCAATGACAGAAATGCCCGCTAAATATAAAACATGTTCAAGTCACAGTATAAAGATAAAGAGGACTATTTCAGGACCACATAGTTATTATATTCTTGCAAGGTGACATTACCCAGGAAGCAGGTTTATTTAGGTTTATGGTATATATATATAACCAATTTACTGCATATTTTTGCAACCACTGAGGGATATATTCAGTATTTGACATAGCACTCCATAGCTCTTTAGACTTTTCATCCCTGCCAAGCTTTCCTCTGATATTTCCTCTTATTCAACTTTCAAAGCACCTCCTTCCTCACAGTAAGCAATGAGGCACTGAAGTCATCCGAATCTTCTCATCACCCATCACAGCTCAGTTATTACTGACCTCTCTGAAGTGTTGTGAGCTCTCTCATGGCTCATGTCACTCTTATAATGAGATTAGAGTCATGGCACCTTGAAGACTCGCAACCCTCTGCATAAAAATATCTATAGAGTTTACTATTCTTGGCTTTGTGTTTTCTTTATATATAAGTATATTAAGTTTTCAAAGTTTATATTATTAAATGAGTTTCAAATCGTGCCAAGATATTGTTGCAGGAAGAAGTGTTAGAATATTATTATCCAGTCTCTCAACATAAGACACTGGAAAGAAATTACTCCTCAATATTTTACTTTCTACACATTGATGTTTACGTTGATCAAATCTTTTCTTACACCGTGAAGAGAAAAGAAGGTTATTATGCAGCTCTGTTTTGAAAATAATAAGCTCTTTGTTTGCCTACCAGGTGTTTCCCATGGGATGCAGCTTGTTTATAGGGACTGGGTTTTTATACTTCCTTGTGCAACTGCAAGGTTAAACATTCACACTAGAGGGGCATGGGCAGATAACAGACTTGTCTGATGTGGATTGTGGCATGTTTAGGTTATATACAGTTGTACTGTGTGTGAAATCCCCATTGAATTCTAGTGTTCTTGTGAAATCCCATGTGGGATGGACAGCTTGTGAATGTGACACTGGTGGAGTCATGCGCAGGTGTTGTCATGCCTGTGTCAAGTCTAGTCATGTTTACTGTCTGCTGCTCTTGCTGTTTTAAAAATGGGATTTGTGTGTGTTCATCGTGTGTTAATGAAGTTCAGTGCTATTAATGTTTGTGAGTGTGTGCTGCCAATGAAAACATTGCTTTTGAATCTCTATGTGATAAATGAGTTATTGTATACGTAAGCTGTATGTACCTTTGGTCAATGACTCATGCCAATGGCAGGTGAATTTAGAATAATGACTAGCTATATTGGTGCTGACGGATCGATTAATCCATTTTTATATAATATGCTAAAAACAAGTAAAGCCATGACGCCTAAACATAAATTTGTATTGATTAAACATAGTAAGACATGAATTAATTATATTTTAATAATAATTTTTCAAATGCAGAAAACTACCTGTATCAGTAATGAGAATAAAAAAAAGATATGTACACATGGTGTTTTATAATTAAAACTTGTACTGCCATGATGTTTCAGTGGTTTTGTGATATTAAATACAAATATAATGTAAATATTTGTTATATACATGCATGTGCATTCATATACACAGAATACACGCACACACTGTATATGATTTAAACACATAATTAATCACGTTTAATTGATTGAACAGCAATACAATACAATACAATATACATTGTTTACTGTACATGAAAAAAAAAAAATATTTTTTGTAAATTATGTAGCACCACAGCATCGTGTGAGCCAGTCTCTGTCTCTCAAACTGCTCCTCTTTTGAAAGCACCCATAAAGTATTTGCTTTATACATTTTTGTCTGGCTGGCTTATTATAAGAGCATATATTATAGGATATATTCCACATATATGCATATTAATGGCTTTCTAGAGAGCTCTTTCTTGATGATCTTTATTTAGCTTAGATGAATAGCTGTAAATTGTTTCAACAAATGTTTTATTCAGTAGGCGGTTTGAGTTGAATTGGACACATCACTTACATCAGCACAGGTCAGATTGTTATAATTTATAAAGTAATGTCCAAATGTCAAGTGACTCACTGGTTTTACTCACAGTTAGGACTTAAGAAGTGTTCATCTTTGACAAGTCTCTCTTGTGCTCTCTTGTTTACTGATTTGTCCTTCATAGTTCTTCTATAATCTTGAATTCTCTTTCAAACTAACATCCTTCTCTTCTTTACTGTCTTTGTATCTCTTATTCTCCATTTCCTTTCAGAGGACGCATCCATGGATGTGTTTTTGTACCACAGCTGGCCTCTCTGAGCACTCATGCCCAGGGCTTAGTCAAGTAATGTTCTCTGTAGGGTGTTGTATGATGTTGTCTGCGAAATGTATGTACTGCACCACAGGTCGTGTCTCACTAGAGCTCTTAAGGTTAATTCACTGCAGAGATGAGACTCTCAGTCATTCTGGAACAATGACTGTGGTCATGCTAATGTGACCTGCACTTACTGCCACTTTCCACATGCCCTTTCCTTTAATGTTTTTCCTCTTTTGTGCCATGAAGTCACATTTTCATTCCTCGGGGCAATGTTCTGTTCACTCTATCGGGTACATGAGCTTTAGTTACAGAGGAATGGACCTCTGGTTGAGTTATAACATTACTAGCGTAAAAAGTCTATAATTGTTTTGAACGGCTTTCAACTGTATGTATTATTAACTGAGTACAATTATTTATTTATAAATCATTTATTTATTTAATGTTATAAAATCACTGGACCACAAATGTGACCCTGGATCACAAAACCAGTCTTATGGGTCAATTTTTTGCAATTGAGATTTTTACATCATCTAAAAGCTAAATAAATAGCTTTCTTTTGATGTGTGGTTTGTTGGAATAGGACAATATTTGGCCGAGATACAACTATTTAAAACTCAGGAATCTGTGCAAATAAAATCTAAATATTGAGAAAATCGCCTTTAAAATTGTCCAAATGAAGAATAAATTTTTACGGTAGGAAATTTACAAAATATCCTCATGGAACATGATCTTTTCTTCATATCCTAATGATAAAAGAAAAATGGCTAATTTTGACCCATACAATGTATTTTTGGCTATTACTACAAATGTTCTCATGCTACCTAAGACACATATAGACAATATACTGATGGACTTCTGATGCGTTACTTGTCTAACAGAATAATGTTGATTATCTTATCTAATATCTTTGACGTATTTGTTAATTAACTTTGTAATAAATTAGATGAATTGCATGACAATTTTTTTTTAATAACCTGAGACTAAGTCCTGTGCTTTGTGTTTATAGGATGAAACTGGTGCTTATGTTATTGACCGAGACCCCACCTATTTCGGTCCCATACTCAACTACCTGCGACATGGGAAGCTGGTTTATAACAAGGAACTGGCTGAAGAAGGTTTGTGAGTTTACAGTGATAAATGATTTCAGTCTATGCATTCATCAATTTTAAAAAAAATCAATTTTAATTTATTAAAAAAAAAACTTTACTATCATTACGGCAAAAAAAGGAAAATGTAAATTTAAACCTCAAAGTTCAAGATAATTTTGTCATTCTAGTCACGTTGGATAAAAGTTTCTGCTATATGTAAACATGTATAACTAACATAATAACATGAAACATATATGATTAATAGTAAATTATTAAATATAGTATTTTAAATGTCAATTTGAATGACTATTTCTTATTTAAATTTTACTATCATTATGACAAAACAAAATAAATAATTTAAACAAAACCCCAAAGTTTAGGGTAATTGTAAAATTTTGGAATAAAAGTGGCTGCTAGTGAATAAATAAAAATGTAAATGGCATTATTTAAGTAAATTTTGAACCATTCCTTTGCCTTCAGGTGTCTTGGAGGAGGCAGAATTTTACAACATAACACCGCTGATCAAATTAATCAAAGAGCGGATTCTTGAACGAGACTCCAAAGCCACACAGGTAATAATGAATAAGACCTTTATCACACCTCCATGTGTTTTGAACTTGCTGAAAATGTATATGAATTTTTCAGCTCTTTCTATTTCTCAGTAGAATGATTTTTCTGTCCCTTGCAGTTTTTACTCTACACTCGTGACTACATTGGCGCGCTTATGCAACAGCTGTCAGCCTCTCGCCCACTCTTTCTTCTTTTCATACTTTCCTTCTGGCATCATCTTCTACTTCCCACCATATCTCTTTTTGTATTCTTTACTAATCCATACCCTATCTCTCTCGCTGCAGCAAGTACCACCAAAGCACGTGTATCGGGTGTTGCAGTGTCAGGAAGAGGAGCTCACTCAGATGGTGTCCACCATGTCGGACGGCTGGAAGTTTGAGCAGGTCAGCGTGCGCGCCTGCAGAAAGCCCCGCCTTGGACTGCTCTGGACTGTGGGTTGGACTGACACGGAGTTGATTTCCCTTCCCCTGATCCTAATGCTCCCAGTGTCCAATTCTCCCCCAGATTCAGAGTCCAGTAACACAGATAAAAGTTGAACTTGGATTTATTGGGTTTATTTATGTATATAAATAATACTGATAAATAAGTCGACCACTGTAATCTGTTGGTGGACAACTCATTTCAATGATAGAAGTGAAATGTATTTTTGTCAACTGATTGTGAATTTAATCTAGCTTGGTGTTTTCCTTTATGGTCTTCATCCCTTTCGTCAAATCTCAAGTACTTGTCATAATGAAGAACTCTCTGTCTCTCTCTCTCTCTCTCTCTCTCTCTCTCTCTCTCTCTCTCTCTCTCTCTCTCTCTCTCTCTCTCTCTCTCTCTCTCTCTCTCTCTCTCTCTCTCTCTCTCTCTCTCTCTCTCTCTCTCTCTCTCGTTTCGGCTGCTCCTGAAGATGGTGAACATTGGGTCGTCCTACAGCTATGGAACGGAGGACCAGGCTGAATTTCTTTGTGTAGTGTCGAAGGAGCTGCACACCTCGGGTGGAGGACTGGGGGCTGAACAGAGCCACAAGACTAAGGTTAGATAACCTACAGACAGATACATATTAACAGACTCACTACATTCTCCATTTTTTATTGTGTCATCTCACAGACACTCTGAACCACAGTTTGCAATGAAACTTTCTTCAAAAACATGCTTACAGCCTAGCAAGATTGCATCTTTTCATCTCTCCTCATTCCTTATCATGCATTAGTATGATCTTTCTCCATTTGCATACCCACTCTTTACAATCTTCATTTTGTTTTGCTATGCTGTCATCTGTTGCACTCCGACCCATCCGATTTCTGTCCTCCCGTTGTCCACTCATAACGCAACTAGACCTCGGACACACAGGAGGAAGATGGAGCGAGAGAGAAGGAGGAGGAAGAGGAGGATGAGGAAGAGGGAGAGAGAAATGCCACCCCCAATGAGTGGATTAGAGATTAGCAGAAACATGTTTCAGTGTCCCCATGGAATTGGTGAGGAATATTATTACGTTGGTTGTAATAGTGGTAGATTCTCGTAGTAAAGATGGTGTGGGATTGCATTTCAATGCACCAATTAAAGCTGAACATTGAACGATTGAAAAATATAACCGCTGCTTGTATAAGCATGAAATTATTTCTTTGATGCTTTACTTGAATTTATTGAGCATCAAGTGCAATGAAATGCCATAGCCTTCACCTCCTAGTGACTCCGAAGCATGGCTTTTCCTGTGAGCAACTACTGCATATATGTAAATACAACTACACAAGTGTGCAGACAAACACAGAAATGTTCCAACGTTAAGCAGCAGGAAGCTAAACCCTTAAGCAAATATATTTTCCTATATATTAACTGTTAATATATGAAATAATTTAATATAATTGAAAATCTATAGAAAAAAACATTGTTAATATATTACAATATATTGAATAATACACATAATATAAGCATTTGGTTCCAATATATGGAAATTATACTTTCCAATATGCTGCCAAATAATTTAGCTTCTTAACAGTTCACCCAAAAATGAAAATTCTGTTATCATTTACTCACCCTCAGGTTGTTGCAAACAAGTACACATTTATTTGTTCTGCTAAACACAAAGGAAGATATTTGTAAGAATGTCAGTAACCAAACAGATCTCATCCCCCGTTGACTCCCATAGTATTTATTTTCCCTACTATGGCAGTAAATGGGGGATGAGATGTGTTTGGTTACTGACATTCTTACAAATATCTTCCTTTGTGTTTCGCAGAACAAAGAAATGTGTACTTGTTTGCAACAACCTGAGGGTGAGTAAATGATAACAGAATTTTCATTTTTGGGTGAACTTTTCCTTTAAGGGAAAGTACTACATAGTACTGGGTGCGGTATTAATATAAACAATAAATGCAGCTTTTGAATAAGATGATTCTGTAGTACAGGTCACCTGACTTTAAAATGATGACTGTACTTCAGTCAAGCAAATGACTCGCTTTTTAATATTCAGCTTGATGTCTGTTCCATAAATTGCATCAAGTCATTGCCATCTTCACCCATTTCCACATCTTCAGCTAAATTCATCTTTGTAGTTGTCATAATTACATAGAACATACAGGAAAGCTTTTTTCACTTCTGTACTTGTTCGCCAGTCTGAGTGTATATTTCTGTCTATAATGCAATTTCCAACTGTTTTGTAGCTGTTCCAGATCCATGGATCCCGGATGTAGGATACAGAGAATTTTATTTTTCTAGATGTTTGTTTGATCATGTGCTCATGATGCTGTTTATATAGCCATACGTTTTTTAGATTCTTTGACTTGAGCAACAGGTATTAGTGGGAAACGACAAAGCGTTCATGATTAAAATGTTCCCGAAAGCAAAGGATACCTGATGTATTACCATTTCAGAAAAGACACAATTTTATCTTAGTACATGACCTGTTACCAAAGAGTGCAACTTGGTTATTCAACAAAGCACTTAAATAAAAACATCAGGACTTAAAAACATCGTGAGATTTGAGGGATTTTTTTCTCTCTCTTTATTTAACATCACTACAGAAATACATTGTTATCCGTAATAGACTGTCATTACAATACTGTAATTTGTATTTTTATTAGGGTTTAGGTCATGCACATTTACTGTGGCAGATGAATTTTGACTCAACATAGGCCATGTTTCATCTTGCAAACATGCGCAGGTCAGTGGGTACCGTGCCAGTAGTGTCACCCTGGCAGACCACCAGAAGTGCACTATATCGCCATTTTCAGTCTGCAGCAACTCATTTCGACAGTCAGTGGCGCCGGCTAAAAGGTTATAATGTCATTATAGGTCACTGGGATGTTATAGGGGTGTTGAAGGATCTGTTTGTGTCCTGTACCTGTATGTTGCATATGGAACTTCCTGAACAATATTCACTTAGTCTTGTGCTCACAACAAACCCTTTGTTCATTAGCTTATGTGCTTGAACGTTTTGGTGGATTACAATACTATGTTCATGTGCATTGTACGAAGGTTAGATTTCTTTCAAAGGAACAAGCCTTTGTGTAACTAGCAATGAAATCAACACGCCTCAATTTAACAAATATTGAAGTTAAGCACTTTCTGCTTCGGCATAGAGTAGAGCAAGTCTGCATTCTGTGCTATGGGCTGATTTGTATGTCTGAGCTTGTTTATCAAATCCGCCGTGTGTTTGCACAAATTTGCATAGACATATCCCGACGGGTGGAGGTCATTTTTAAAAATAGAGTATGTTTGATGATATGGCATTATGTCATATTCATTTTTTTTAATTGTCCTTTCTCATGTTCAATCTTTCTGTATTTATCAAGTGACAAGTGGCATTCTCAAAGACAATTTTGTTGCTGTGGGTCAGTGTGTTACTGGTCACTCTGTTCTAACAATGTTCATATTATCATCTGCAATGGCACAATGATGTTCAAAACTGTGAAGATAAATACAATCCTTGTGTCTTGATAGAGAGCAATGAATTACTTGTAATGTCATGAATTCCATCATCAGAGGTGGATGTGCAACAAATATCTTTTTATAAATAGGTCTGGTGTGAACAATCATTCTTAAAGTTTTTAATATTTGTGTTTAGTGTGCCAGTTGCAACATGTGTATGGCCTTGCATTTTTTTTATCATGTGTGATGCTACATAATGTGCCACATTTGAAAGTGATTTTGAAATAATACATGTAGTCTGTCTGTATTCAGGGTAATAAATGTTGGATGATGTTACTTGCCAGGGCACATGTAGTATTTTGTCTTGAATGTGTGTAGTCTGTACACTGACAATATAGAATTTATAGTTAGGGTTAGAAAGATGACAATGATCATGCTATGTTTTGCTTTATGCTTTTGTTTTGTATATTGTATGTAAGATTTTTACGTCTCAAAAACACAACATACAAAAAGAATCCCAGAAACATGTTCAGCTCTCTAGATATTATTTATTTATCAAATATGGAACATGTCTTTTTTTTATTTGTTATTTTTCAAGGTGTGAAAAGTTAAGTAGATGCGTGTTGTATTTATTTAGTTTTTGTCATGCACAAATGTACAGATTATTACATTTTATTTATACATGTTACATAGTTCATAAAGATTAGAAAACACTATTGTGTTGAGTTTTGTTTAGCATTTAAAGCACAGACACTTAATAGTACGTACGTATAGCAATTTGTTTAGAAATTGCTTGGAAAATGTGGAATTAGATGTTCAGACAGCATTGTTGTGTACGTAGATATCAAAGCAGTTCAAATAAACTTTAGAGTTTTTCAGAAAATATTGTGCAAGATCTTTTGAAAGTCTTTTCAGTGAAATATTTGTATTATGTTACATTCATGCACTGCATGAAGAGTCTCTGACTTTAAATGTATAATATAATGTATAATAATATAAAAAAGATACAGTATGTACATTTTGGAGTCCAGTACAGTCAACATCTTGTCCAAATATTCTCGTGGCAGTTACAGATATGTACTGTCATCAGTGGCCAGATGGAGATACTCCGGCTGCTCTATGCACTCCATCTCAGTTTCGGCTATGAGCCTCTTTTGGCGTGTTGACAGGGTCTTTCTTTTCTGCATGCCAGTGGGACGCTTCTCTAGGCAAGTCTTGATCATTTGAGCCAGATCTTGTTGCAGGTGTTGCATGTTTTCCCTGACAGGAGGAACATTTAAAATATTATAATCCAAATTATATGCTTTACTCTTTTACGGCTTATACATGATGACTTTTCTTATGCTAATAATAAACTCGTAAAAGTGGATAAAATCAACGTTCAGAAGATGATGAGTCATGCTGCACCACACAGATTTTTGCTCAATCAGATGCAACTAGCAATTGTGAAATCACAGTCCTTTGATATGTCACCCCTAAACTTTCTGTTTAACACAAGAACAAACAACAGGGCAATAGATGAATAGTTTTGAAGAATTACGATTATAAAACAGTAAACTCACGCTGTTGGAGGCATCTGCAGGTTATAATCTTGCCCTGTAACTCCTGTCAACCAGTACGTTGTTTCTTTTCCTTTACCCTGTAGTGTATTTGAGGAGACCATCAAACTGTGATAGTGAACAGGGAACACTGGCACGAGGTTGAGACAATCCAGAAAATGTCAAACCTTTAAGTATGTTTCTCCTCTCTTTTCATACTCAAACTTGCAGTCTGTGCGCTGGAGAATGCTGATGGTTGACTCGCTCACATGGATTCTCAATGCTGAGTAGATTGAAACCACAATGTAAAAAAACATGGACGCACTGAAATGCATTACACACAATGCCTCGGTTAAAGAAAACCGATTTAGATCTCTACTCACGTAGACCTGTGGACTCCATGCGAGATGCTATGTTCACAGTGTCTCCAAACAGGCAATATCTGGGCATTTTAATTCCCACTACACCAGCAGCACAGGGCCCTTTACACATGTTAAATACACATTAGAGATATAAATGGGTCATATACATTTTTTATATTTACATGTTTTTTATAATGATAACTTGTGTATTTTAATTTGTTTTATTTAAAAGCTAATTTTTGCTGCTGTGCAAAGTTCAATAACTTCTTTGATTTTTTTGCAATGATATTACTAAACGCTGTATGCTTAAATGGACCACATCAGCCTGATCTCACTGGAAGGGTCAAAAGCATGGGTCAAAAACAACCCAGCACTTTTTAGAGGGTATGAAGACCGTTTTCGGCATTAAGTTGGACTGAGTACCGGGCGTCACCTGAATGCACACCAATACGGATCCACACTGGCAGGTCAGGCAAGTGGCATAGCTGAAATGTGCCCATGAAAGCCAAGATATCCAGAGCCATGTGGCAGATATCCATTGCATGTCTGTTTCCATTCCGTCGAGGCAGACCAGAGACAACCATATAGGCATCACCAATAGTCTCGACCTGAAACAGATGCAGAAACACATTAGCTGGACTCCAGTGGTTGACTGAGACGTCATCTTCACCTTCCTGTAGCATTTGTTACATTACCTTATAGACATCATGATTGTCAAGAATGCTGTCAAAGTTTTTATAGATTTCATTGAGCATGTCCACCACCTCCATTGGTGTGCTGTAGTAGCACAATGTGGTGAAGCCTACAATGTCACTGAAGTAGATGGTGACCTCTTCAAAAAGCTCGGGCTCCACTATTCCTCTTTCTTTTAAAGAGCGCACAACCGGTCTGCAATGCATGATGGTAATTGATGTTCAAGATGAAACATCATTGTTCTTTCTGTGTTATGGTAACGTTTACTGACCCAGGCAGCAGCATGAAGTTTAGGTAGTCTGCTCTGTCTCTTTCAACTTTATACAGAGCTGTGCGTTCCTCAACCAGACGCTCCAAGTTACGGGAATACATCTGCAACCTCCGAATCAGGTTTTCCATGTAACTCTCATCTGCCCGGTTGTCTAGACTATTGAAGACCAAGTGAAGTAAAGTTTAGTAAATCATTGCGAGATTCCAGCCATGAATTTCCTAAATTTCATGATCAGTTTGATCTAATGGATTCATTTTGTGTTCTGTGTGTCCACCTGCTCTGTAAGATGTTTATGTTGAACAAAAGCATACAAAAAGTGACCTGACGATCTTCCGTAGTGTGATTTCTATCTTTTTGAAGTCTGGTCTTCTGTCTGGGTCCTCGTCCCAACAATTTCGGATTAGCATGCAAACCTACAAAAGCAAAAAACGAAACTGCTGAGTAAAGAGTTATTAAATGAAATTTCATGAATATATAAATGTGTATCTTTCTTTTAAACACCTTATAGCATCATTATTTGCCTATGTTTTATATTTGCTTGCTTTGCACAACTGTTTGACTGCTAGTAAGTAACAGTTCACACTTCACCTCTCGTTCTCTTTCACCTGCATTCTCAAAGTTTAGATCAGGTCTGAAATAAGAGGTGAGACTGGGGTATTGCACTCTGGCCATCTTTTCTGTTAAAGTAAAGGCAATGCATGGCATAAGCAAATCATCTTTTTGCATGCATGGTGATGTGCAAAGCATTATTGTAAAATCACCAATAGGTCACTAGATGTTTATTTTGGGTTGTAAAGGAACACAAATGCTGTGGCCAGTAAATGTTTGTCTCTCTCACCAGCACGATCTGAGCAGGTATTTGTGTAGAATGTGCACTTCCTCATCATGATCTCCTCGGAAATGATGGCAAAACTGTAGACATCTCCTTTCTGAGAGATTCCCGGTTTCCGCAAGTGTTCAGGGGCTGTCCACAGATCTGAGAGATATAAAGAGTCACAATGTATTATAAATATATTATAGTAACTGATTCTTTGTACTATACTAAGGCAAGATTTCACCTTTACTGGGACTGAGAATCGTATTGACGCCAAATTCTGCAATTTTTACTACCATACGGTTGTCAACCACACAGTTGGTGGATTTAAGTCGTCCATGCACAGCAATGTTGCTTGCATGGAGATAAGACATGCCCTGTAATAGGAAAAAGAGTTTGCAGGTAAATCATCACACATGACAGATGAATATTTAACCATATAGTCAATCAGTCAATGGCAAATACAGTTACTAGAGATTATGAAAAGGGAGAAAGGTAAAAAATCTTTCTAAATGTTTGGCATTGACACACAACCATTAGGGTTTGCATGTGTGTTTTCTGGAATGTTATTACTTGTTTTATACCTTTGCTTTTTACGAGAGCTTTTTATTTTAATCTTTTTACATTTTTCATTTAGGTTATTTCTTTCTTTTCTTTTAGGTTATTTCTTTTATATTAAACACACATACTAAACTGTGTGGTGTGTGTTCGATGAGTGTGTGATGTGGGTGTAATCTTTCAATTTGTTGTTCTTACTTTCCTTGTACAAATGTAATGTTTTGCTTATAGTCATTTTGTCTCATGTACAGCTGTTTGTAACAATGAAAATTGTAATGTTTTTTTAACATTAGCCTTACATAAATATAATTTAAATTCATAGAAAAATAAACATCTATATCAATTCATACCCATTTACCTTAGCAATGTCGTACATCACAGAGATTTTATACTGCCAGTCCATGAAAGTCCCATCTGGGTATGAAATCTTATCATTAAGCACAAGCTGAAAGAATACAAATTCAGATTAAAGTTGTGACATACTGTAGACAGCAGACTTAAATGTCAATATTCGGAGGTACTGTATACTCACTCTAAGACAGCCCCTCGCTCCATACTCAAACACTCCAAAAACCTCATTGTCAAACTTGACTGTCCCATAGAATTTGGTCAGGTTGTAATAATCAATTTTTAAAAGCTGGAAAATGACGCAGAAAATGTTTAGACTTTAACCAAACCTGATTGAAAGGCAATGCAGATGAGTTAAAGACACAATGATAAGAAGAAAACTCTGCTACCGCATTAAGCTCTCTTCTCTGTTTCTCATTAAAACTTCCATCTGTGTATTTCAACTCTTTAAGGATAACAATCTAAAAACAAAACAGAACCTCAATTACTAAAAGAGCTATTTATATATTTTTAAAATCAAACAGTTATAAAATAATTGTGGATCTGCACCTTTTTATCATAACGTGCACGGCGCAAGTTGTAACTATTGCTTTTTATCGAGTCTTCCTCAATCTAATGACAAAAGAAAATGAAAGTATCAGCAAGCCATTCATGTAACAATGCAGCGGTTATGCGAAAATAACAATAATACACAAATGTGTAACATTTTAGGATGCGTCATTGGAAAGGAGAAACTTTGCTGTACCTTCAAACTGATCATATTTCTCTCATTCAACTCTAAAGGTGTGATGAGCTCGGACGAAATGTGAGACCATTTCTTCTGCATGTTACGATAAGACCTGTTTTGCCTTAAAAAACAGACAATACCAATTGCAAAATATGTTTCCTTCACAGATGCCATATGTTTACCACTAAGTAAAATCAGCATTGGAAGTCAAAATGTAAGGACATGAATAAGTGAATATGTATTTCTCAAACCAGTAAAAGATGAAGGCAAGTGTAGCCATCACTCCAACAACAGTCGCTCCCAGTGATATTATAATATCTTGGATCTTCTGGCCTAAATCACAAAAAAACATTATTGAAATAAAGTTAAACTTGGTTTTACATGGCGTTAAAAGTGTCATTTTAATCTTTATAGTTCCACCAATACAAAAATGATATTGAAATGTTGAGCTACCTTTAGTATCTATGGTTGGACGATCTTCAGGTAGACGAAGGTTAGACCAAATAAAGTCTGGATTGTTGTCTCTTAAGTATGTATGGTTGGTAGAAGTGTTGAACTCATAAAGAACTTTGTACTGAAGTACAAGAAAAACATTTATATGAGTAATGATTTATACAGAGATTTAATTCACTAAAATGTCATTTTTAAGGATGAAGTTCATGTGTGAGCTGATGTTTATGTCTGATACTGTCTATTTAGTGACCTACCTCATTGTCAATGTTAGTATAGATCAAAGAAAATATCAGATCCCTGTCACCATACTCATCCAGCTCATAATCTCCAGCCATACCTGTGTGAAGATATCAATGTTGTCAGATATCTTGAGGTACCAAACCAAGCCCACATTATAAAAAATAACAACAGCTTTTCCTTATTTACCTTTAAAAGAAACGTTTCTGAAGTAGTTAATGCTCACTGTCTCCATTTGTTGGAAGTCAGAGCTGGACATGATGTTTCTTATCACCTGTCCAAACAGCAGCACTGCATCATGATATGCTGCAATATAATCATTCATCTGCACACGAAACAGAAGTCAGTTACTTCTTGTAGATACATGAATACATGGATTTTTATTAAATTAACTTTTTTCTTTCTGTACGATCACATTAAAGGCACAGTATGTAAGTTTTAATGGCAGAAGTTACATATTCAAAACAATAACAAAGGCATAGCTTGATGATGCTGTGAAGGAGCGTTGAATGAAACAATGAGGAATGACATTAGACTGGATAAAATGGATAATTCCTCTGGATTCAAACATTTGGGATTGTGTAAATGCACAGGTGTACAAAATATTGCTGCTGTCCTTCTGAAACCTTGTATCTCCATATTTCAGGGTTTCTATTTTTTGTCAAAAAACATTATTATAAGTAGGGATGCACGTATCGTATCGGGCCCGATACTAAGCTCATGTGCTAGTACTCGTACTCATAAAAGTAAACCGATACCAAAGACCGATACCTAATGTGACATAACTGACTGAAATGTGTGCTTTTAAAGTTTGTGACAAGCACATCAAATTATTTATTTTTTCTTAATGTGTTTGAGATGAAGTTGTAAGTTATTCTATTTGTTATTCTAACATTCAGTGTGTCTCACTCGATACTCGATCTTTTAAAAATGGTATTGGTGCATCCCTAATTATTAGTCACCCTTTATGTTTGGCACTGGGTTTTGCAAATATCTAACCAATAAAAAATATTAAAAAGTTCTAGTCAACTGAGTGTTCAATCATTTAAAAATGTACAGTGCTTTCCTGAAAAACAGCAAATTTGGACATCCAAGGTTTTGGAAGGACATAAAAATGTTGACATATTTTGCATTTAAAACTGTCTTGAAAAAGTCTTGAACATTAATTCAGTATTTATTTTGCTATTTTACAAATGTTATTTATAAACAGATTTGGTTGTTTTACCCTCGTACATAAATGAAAGTTTTGTTCTTACCGTGTTGTTACCAGAAGTGTCAATGGTATAGTTTCTTGTGTTGGGCATTGTTAGAACCAAGACATTCCTCATAGCAGGGTTAGATGACCCATTGTAGTAGATGTCACTGTGAGATAAGTAATATGGTTTTAACTTTGGCTGAAATTGACCTTTTACAGTTTCTGAAATTAACTGCCATGCACATTTAGTTGTAATGGCCAGTACTGTACACAATGTTTTTACTGTAAATCAAAGCAGTTGAATGGGAATAACTGACTTGTAAAGATCAATCAGAAGAAAAGCTGTTTCATGATCAGAGTCCAGTTGAGTGCCATTCTTCAGATCCATTATGTCATCAGGTGTTCCACATATTAGAAACACTGTAAAATAGTTTTTTTATGTAGTACCCAAACATTATCAGGATAAATTTACAAACAAAATGTCACAAAAGGTGTTTTCTATAAGACTAAACAGGCATTAAGTTAAAAATGCAAGATATGGTGCTCACAATTTTTCTTGCGGTCTTTGCTGGTCAGAGCCTCGTTGAGCTCGTCCTCTTTTCGAAGAATAACTAGATTCTCTAAACTGGACGAAAAGGGGGCTGAATCCACCTCAAGAGCATTCATGTACCTACAGACACAAAGAAATCAGCTTTAATGGAATTTTCTAGACTCACAAGCAGTCATCATGTGAATGTTGAATAGATTTTTATAAGGACCATGCTTACCAGAAACAGTCCTCTGTGTTATTCAGTTTCTTGTATATATACACAGTTTTCCATGTAGGCTTGATAGGATCATAAAACTTCCAAAAGTGAACGAAGAAGCTGGAGATTTTTCGTGCTGGAGGCAGAAGGCGAGTCAGTTCTCTTTTAAAGTCACAGGATAGTCCAAAGCTTCCCGCTGAGATGATGGGCATGTTGAGGTCCAGGCCAATCTCCACACTAGGAAAAAAGTGCAAAAGTACACCTTAAAGTACACTGTATGATCTAAAACAGGCAACCCCCCCCCCCAAAAAAAAACCTGAATTCTTACGTACTCAACCATTTGGAAAGTAGCATAAGTGCAGGTTGGTCCCAGGAGAGCACATCCCACCTCACCTGCATACTAAAGACAGCACGATAAACTGTGTGAGGACACATTAGATTTAATAATCTTACAGGTATTAAAAGCACCAGAACTGACCTTAAGATCGTTTAAAATTTCAACCCCCTCGCAGGTGCTACTGGTGCAGCCTTTTCGCAGGTAATAAATGGTTTGAAACCCTTTGAAGTTAACTGTTAAATTGCGACTCACACCTTGAAAAGCAGAAAAAGAGAATAAAAAGCTCAATAAGAACTTTTTTGGAAGGGCTTAGTACTTCCTGAGAAAAATGAATACAAATGTTAATGGTTTTCATTACTATTGACCCATCAGCAGTTTACCACCATAACCATTACAAAAATCATTATGCAGTGTTTTAGGATTCAATTGTGTTCTGTTTCTTCCCATCAACCATAACATCCCACAAACTAAACCCAACACATTCCCATTTCGTTTCCATTTAAACCAGTACAATTTCCATGATAGCCATTCGAATTTCTATTATAATTTCTGCTGTTTTTTTTCAACAGGGGTGTTTTCAGTTGTTCATTATACTGTATGTGGTAGGATGATACTTTACCGTCTTTAAAGTTGATTTCAGAATCATGTTCAACTGCTCTCACAACTGCAGGCTTCACAAAATTGATACTCCAAGGCGACACGTCGTCATCCAGTAAAACAACATTCATCATATATCTTCCATTGAAGCAAGATTGACTTATAAAGTGACTTTTGTCCAGAAATGTCCAAAAAACACATGCAAACAACCACCTGCGGTAATCCATTTTTAAGAGTTAATTTATATTGCAATGTAGTTTGAAGATATGGAAAGGTTCATGTTTAAAGCACAAACTTTGCTTGGTTACAAAGCAATTTTGAAATGCAGTATGTATCCAAAAATGGCTGTCCAGCTTTCCCTCTGTTGTTTCCAGTATCTTTTATCATGTTTCCCAAGAGAAAATATAGCAGAATTGATTTATCCAAGAAGGAATTGCGTGGTTAAGATAAGACGACCTTCTGGCTTCAGGTTGTTCACTATGTTCCCACCTGCACACGTTAATGAACAACACGGGATCAAAGGATGCGTCTCCAAATCCGAAAGAGAAGTGCTTCCCATACAGCATATCAGGCATCAGATGCACCTTCCAGTGGCATTTTGTTCCATTTCCAGTTGGATAATTATATAAAGAATCAAAAATATTTGTATTTCTTTTTTGCCGTGTAGCCAGCTCACCAGGATCAAAGATACATGATCAAAGTGTGAGTTAAAGTAAACAAATGTATTTTTAAAAGGGCTCTTTAGTGTATTGCCCCATAAAAGAGCCCACATTTAAGAAAAATATATGTAAATTATCAGCATGGATAATAATCTAACATGCATAAATCCAAATAAAAGAGGGGTAGAGCAATATAGTTCATTTTAAATTAACTGCATTGGGGACAAAGGTTGGTGTAGTTGAGTCATAAAACCATCGCCTTATGATGGATCCGCCATAAAAACAATCCTGTATGTTTGAGCAAAGAGGAAAACACATCGGTTACACTGATGGTGCATGGTATAAATCATGTCATGTTTATTTGATATTTTCCAATTCATTTTCTGCTTATGCAGGTCAGTACTGGAGCGGGCTTTTGCGTAAAACGACCTAATAATAACGCAATTAATAATGAGATCAAGGCAGGCGATAACATTTGATATTTAGAGTTGTTTAAAATGCCTTGTGTATAGTTTCCAATTTTCATCTAACTGCAATATTTTCATGATGTGCTGCTTCCTCTGGTGGTTCAAACTTTATGCAATTCTGCATATTGAGCCGTTTATAAACATGATATGCAGTCTGTACGTCATTTTTACAAGTTGTCATAAACCTGTAATGTTAAAATATCTACTCGAGTACAGTTACTCCAGGTGATTTGCATAGTAATTGTTACAGCTGTAAGGATAGTCTTGAAAAAAATAATACTATTACAAAATAGTGTAAATAAGCATTCACAATTTGATTTGTTTTTATTATTTTTATTAGAATTATCATAACCATTGTTCCTGGTGACAAAATCCACAACTGTGAATGTGGTGTGTATCTTACAGAAATCTACAGCAGTCCTATTGGTTGCATTTCAAAAATGGTGTTAAATGTTATGACGTCATGATTTATTTCATTAAAATCGATTGAACGTACACTGTATGATTAATGCAAATGTCTCTTTACCCATAACGCAAATAAATACATAAATAAGTGTATGACAACATTTTAAACAAAGCTGCTTTTGTTGTGTCACAGTTATATCATGTTCTGCCAAAGATGTGTCAAAGCTCAGCTGACTCAGATCCCAAACTATGTTCCAAACAGACCTCCAGGCTAGTGAAAACAACAGTTGCATAACCCTACTTGGTATTCCATCCCTATCCTACATACACATAACACCATTGTAAGCTTCTACATCACTCCTCCATGAGCATCGTTCCACAAACTTAGACTTTCTTTTTATCTTTTGCGCTGCATAACCCATTCCTTCATCTCTTCCTCCCTCTGAATGTTTTCTTTTTGCTTGGCATTGAAAGTTTGAGCTAGGAGCTGATAACCTGGCCGGACCAAGTCTCATGCTTCCTTCCGGATGTAGGGTTGGTGATGACCACATCAACGGCTTGGAACTTTATGTTCTTGGGAGGAACAGGACACACTTTGTAGGTCACCTCATCTCCCTCCATTGGCACATATTCACCCTCAATACTAGGAAAAAGAAATGAGGTTATTTAGTTATATAGTTATATAAAATTCTGTGATGATTTATTCACCCTCTTGTTGTTTAAAACCTGTATGACTTTTCCTCTGTGAAACAGAAGATATTTAGAAAAAAAAAAATTCTTCACAATATCTTCTTTTGTTTGTTTCAATTATGATTAATTATGATTTTTTTTGGGATGAACTATCCCTTTAAGAACACACATCAACAGATCATTCTGTGACCACATCATAAAGGTTTATTTAATACAAGAATTGTGTTTTTTCGGAGGTTTTCACAATATCTTGGTTAATGTATTTGTGTGTTTTTGTGTCTTCTCGCTTACTCAGAGATGTGAACAAATATGTCTTCTCCTCCATGGGAGGGGTGAATGAATCCATGACCCTGTGACCTTGAAAAGTTCTTGCAAACTCCCTTGAAGACAGGTCCAGACTTGGCTCTCACCGATCTGATAAAGGACAAAGACATGGTGCATAATTTCTAACCAATTACATTAAAGTCAGACAAAATTAAGGATCAAACTCTACTTTCTTGTTTGTTTAGACAAAGTATGTGAAATATTTCTGCATGGTGACACAAGTACTCACGCTGAATAGGTGCGTGTACGTTTGGTTGGCAACGGACTGAGCGGCTCCCCTGTCTGGGGCGGTTTCCTCTCCGAGACATTGCTACCCTGCCTCAGAAAAGGTAACGTAAGTGAGGCAGGTGTGCGTGGACAGTGCAACTGGGGATCAGGTGTAGAGGTGTTGTGTGAATTAGCCATTGGTCCACTGGAGATGAGGTCTCTGTGGGTTAAAATTCATCAATGGGTAAATCATAGCAATGTAGGCTAGTGTATGCATTCCCTACTAGAAACATTTTAATTGTGCATTTTGAAATTTGACACAGTCGTAGTTGAACATCTTTTACTATTGAAGAGATGTTTTGATGTGTGTCAAATCTGGCTCCAGCATCAGTACCATATCAGATCTTGTTACTTTGTTATCTCTCTTTCATTGTTGTCAAATGCACCACGGATCTGCCCTGTCATCTATAAAAGACCACACAATGCAGACACAAGACAGCCTATTGACTGTTAATAAACTGTGTGTGTGTGTGTATTGTCATCATCGTATTATCTCACCTTAATCTGCATAAATCAACAATGAAATATAAACTATAGGGCAAACGTCGAGGAGCTGCTGTTTTTATTGTCTACAATATGCGGCAAACGATACGGCCTTGGAATATTCAATGAATGCTTATGCGGCGATAAAATGCTTTAAAAAAATTGACATGGCGAAAATGAAATTAAATCGAAACGAGATCTTACCGTAATGTTCGTTAGCGTGATACCGAGCTGACGATTGATATCGCGAGCGCTGCGGAGATTTTTCTACACAAGTTAGCTACATTAAAATCCGATGTTTTATGCCTGAATAGCATCATTCGTGCTCCACATATTCATGGGGACCCCACACGCAGTACACAATAAACGCGTTTACGAGAGAGGGAGGGACACCCATCCACAATGAAAACCAGCGACGCGACGCTAGAAAACAAAAACGCCCATTTAAAATCAACGATGTCCCGTCCGCACTACAAACGATAGAATCTTGACGTCAGCATGTGGTCGACCAATCAGGCTTTATTTTTGGGCGTCGAATAATTATTTATAATACTTATAATTGAAAAGAGCTCTAAAATATCATACATTATTAATATACTCTTTTCATATTTTCCCACTTTATTCGTGTGTTCATTTTTATGGGTAGAAAACACTGTTGGCTACTGTAATTCTCATACAAACAACAACAACCATATTTGAAATAACCTTTATTTTATAATCCACCGTGACTGATCAGCATTAATTTCCTTAAATGCATTCAAATGCAGCAGCTAATATTGAGAGTGTGTATGTGGGGTGTTACAAGCAGTCAAAGACTCATCCTTCATTTTACAGATCTGCAAACATACCCGTGTATGTCTGCTTACAACACAGTATTATTCACTTTTACATTCGCCTTGGCTAGCATTCACACAACAACAGTAAAAGTTAATAGGATGTGCATGAACTTGAGTCAGATAAAGCTAGTAGTTTGCTGCTTTCTGAAAACAGGCTTTAAAGTCTGACAACAAGTGTCTGATGCTTTAAGCTTTGTAATGACAACAAAACACAACCCTACAAAAAAGGGCACTCAAATATACAGAGAAAGTGCTCACAAGGTCTGATTACTGATCCACTGCTCAAAACTGTGAGCTAAATGCATCAGATAATGTACATTTGCAATTCATTGATATTTTCTTTTTATAAATAAGCATTCGTTTAAAACACTTAAAGACTTGACCTGTGATGCAAATCAGTACATACACATTTGCCAGTTTTGTGTGGTGTGGATGACAAGATCTGCTGATACTGGACATTAAGCATAGACAAGTCATTCTAAAAACAGCTACATGAACAATAAACAATAAAGTTTCGGCTTGCGCAAATCATTATGAGTGGTCAAAAAGGTTTGTTAAAAAAAAGGGTGAAATACCACCAATAGATCTGATTACAGCAGACAAAATTCACAAGCAGTTCCCAGTTAAGTGCAATATTAAAAGCACAGATGGAAAATCAGATATAATCATTACTCTTCAACAGTTGCCTGATTTTATGAATTAACCTCTAGTATTTTTCTGTTTGCCTAGCATTTCTTTGTCTCTTTTCAATTATTTGTGTCGTCAATCTCGAAAGTGTTACAATTTAGCTCATTTCTAAACGCAAGAATGTTCATCAGCTCTGCAAGGCAATTTATAACAATCTGTAATCCACCCTGTATAAGAATATGTATCGACATGACTTGTCTATGCAACACAGTTTAAAAATGTATTGTATGCACCGTTTACGCTTGTATGTATAGGGTATGTATAAACCTTTTATATACGTACCAATCTCCCTGCTTGATACATAATCCCTATCTCAACCCATAAACGCTGTCTGTAGCACTCATCACATTTAAGAGCCAATCACTCAATGCTGTAACTCTTTCATCCTGTTAAGGGCCGAGCCGGCCTTGAACCATTCAATCTGGGTCTCGTTGAAGGTGTGATTTAACTCGATGGTTTCTTTGCTTCCATCAATGTGCTTGATGACAGCCTTCACTGGCTAATGAAACACAAGTTTACAAATGTTTATGATCATGTAACAGGCATTACTAAATGTATCATGCAGCATAATTCTCATAGGATGAAAATTGCTTAATTGTCAATTATGGGTGTTTTACAAGCAAGAAAAATGCAAAATAGGTATAAAAACAAGTCACTGTTTAAGAAAATTACACTTACTACTCCAGGTGCAAAGCTGTTAAGGCCTACAATGGAGATTTTATCATCTGGGCGGATTTTATCATAATCAGCAGGGTTGGCAAAGGTGAGGGGCAGCAGACCTTGCTTCTTTAAGTTAGTTTCTGTAAAGAGATAATTGAAAAAAAAAAAAATTTAATTCGATATTTATACACATTATAAACAGCCGTGGAAATAAATAAGATACCTTTTTAAAGCATCATTTCAGTTTTTCGGAATTTACTATTTATAGGTAGGTGTTTAGGTAAAATTATTGTTCTTGTTTCATTCTGTGAACTAATAACAATATTTTCCACAAATTTCAAATAAAAATATTGTTTCTATTTGAATTTTCTTGCAGAAAATGAGACCTGGAGAAACCATTCAAAATAACAAAAAAAGACCAAAATCTTTTTTCAGACCTCAAATACTGCCAAGAAAACAAGTTCTTATTCACTTTTAAGCAATACTACTACTGAATATTTGTTCATGTATTAAGGAAAACTTCCAAAAAAAACATTTTTATGTTATAACCTCGATTTTATATGATTTCTCAGGTGTCTTATCATGCTGTCAGTCTTTCACATTGCTGTTGGATGACTTTGTCAATAGACACTGGACTGGTATGACCACAATACATCTAGAAATGCTGGTTTAAAATGAAAAGTTGGTAGTCTCTTAATTGTTTCTGCAGCTGTATATTGCACTCACCGTGGATTCTAGCAAAGCTCTTCACAATGATGGCCCTCCCACCTAGATGTCTGGGTTCTAGAGCAGCGTGCTCTCTGCTGGAACCCTCACCATAATTCTCATCTCCCACCACTACCCATGAAACATCGTGCTTCTGTAAATGATCACAAGCCACCCACGAAACAGTTAGCAAATGCAAATGTTTTCTTTTAAAATGAGATGAAACAATTTAAGTAAGTAAAGACAGTGCATGCCAAGAACCTACTTTGTAATGACGGGCAACATCTGGGACACCACCAAACTCTCCAGTGAGATGGTTACGAATTTTATTAACGGCATCATTATCAATATTAACTGCACCAATAAGCAGGTTATTGGAAATGTTGTCGAGGTGACCACGGAACTTCAGCCAGGGCCCCGCGGCACTGATGTGGTCTGTGGTGCACTTGCCTTTCACCTGATGATAAGAGATACATTACACAGAGCAGCACAATATCATTTTCTATTCGGTTTTGTTTTTTGGGGCTTTGACTGAATTTAATTAGAATTGTTATTTTTAGTAAATTAACAATTTGATAAACAGAATGATGTTAGAGAGAAGCATGAGGAAGAACTAACATCCAGGATTTAATACCTTGATAAGCACTTGAAGGTCCTCAAGGTCTTTTCCACTCCATTTGTCAAAAGGCTCCAGCAGCTGCAGGCGGTTGCTCTGTGGGTTCACATCCACTTTCAGGCCAGAACCTTCGGCTGGTGGGTGTTGGTAGGTGTCCTGACCGGGGTCAAAGTCACGGGCGGGAAGCTCATCTCCTGTGGGTGCCACCAGTTTAAACTTCTCTCCATTGGGGGCTGTGAGATAGTCAGTCTCAGGGTTAAACTTCAGTGAGCCTGCAATGGCGAGGGCTGTGACAATCTGCAAGGTGACAAAGATGACTTCATAAACATGCGAAAGGAAATTATACAGAAACGGGGCGATGCAGGAATGTTAACAGCACAGTACCTCAGGGGAAGTGACAAAAGCATGAGTGGCAGGGTTAGCATCATTTCTAGCTGTAAAGTTTCTGTTGAACGATGTGACAATGGTGTTCTTCTCTCCCTTCTTGACGTCACGTCTGCAAAAAAAGATTTAGGTTATATAGCTTTATTACACAGTTCTTTGAAATAATTCATTCTGAGTGCTAGATTACAGCATTTTGGATTGCAGCAATATTTTTGTAGAACTACTGATCTCCCACACACTAACTGTGCTAGTTTTATGGCTGTTATATCACCTGTCACATAATAAAATACAGTGAGAACTATCACAAAACAAATACATTCAAAGTGATAAGAACTGATCCTCCTGTTTAAATTTATAGTAACAGTGATTCATGAAACAAATTACATTACATTTATGCACATTTGGCAGACGCTTTTATCCAAAGTGACATACATTGCATTATACTATACATTGGTTTCTAAATATGTGCAAACCCTTGGATTAAACCCATGACCTTGGCGTTGCTAGTGCCATGCTCTAAAAAATGAGCTACAGGAAAGCTACATTTACAACAGAAATGAAAACAGTTCGGTTTAAAAGGACAAATACTTCACCTGTCCCACTGACCAATACAGGGTCCACAGGCATTAGCAAGGACAACTCCACCAACATCCCTTAAAATTTTAGCCTACAGACACATTGCACAAATGCAAAACAATATTAAATCCACAAGTACCCAGTAAAAAAATCAATCACTAATATTTCAATGAATTATTTGCATTGAAATATACAAGTCAAACATACATATCCATCTCTCTCAATCGTGGCACGAATCTGCTCAGATCCAGGGGTGACTGTGAACTGAGCTTTGCACTTGAGGCCTTTGTCAAGTGCCTGTTTGGCTAAAGAGGCAGCTCTGCCCATGTCCTCATAACTAGAGTTAGTGCAGCTTCCAATCAGACCTGTAATACATAGACAGAGAGAGAGCAAAGGTTAATGAAAAACACTTTTGAACATAAAAAATATTGTAGGGCAGACGTTAAATCACTCACCGACTTTAACTTCCAAGGGCCAGCCGTTTTTCTCAGCAACAGAGCCAACTTCTGAAACAGGGTGGGCCAGGTCAGGAGTAAATGGGCCATTAATGTGAGGCTTCAGCTATCAGGAGATATTAAACATGGTGAAAATAATTTTTTTAACCTATAAACTTTGCAGGAGACAAAAATAATAGAATCTAAAATGAACCTTCATCTGTTTTTACCTCACTCAAATTTAGCTCAATCAACTGATCGTAATGACAACCTGAATCGGGCACAAGCAGATCTTTGTTCTCATCTGCCACAGCAGCAATTTCTGCAAAACGAGAGAAGAGGAATAAACCCAGTCAAATTTGGATAAAAAAGCCCACATATGTTTTAGTCAGTTTATCGCTGCTTGCTTACCTTCACGACCTGTTTTCTCCAAGTATGTCTTCATACGGTGGTTGTATGGGAATACAGAGGTGGTGGCTCCAATTTCAGCACCCATGTTACAGATGGTGGCCATACCTGTTTAAAAAACCCAAAAGCATGCAGAACATGTTTGGTATTTTACAATGAATGAAGGAACATGCCAACGTGACAGTGTGTTTGTTACTTTTCAAGTTTCACCTGTGCAGGAGATGGAGTCCACACCCGGACCGTGATATTCCACAATGGCACCCGTGCCACCCTTCACAGTCAAAATACCAGCTACTTTAAGGATGACATCTTTCGGAGAGGTCCAACCAGATAAAGTGCCTGTCAGTTTCACACCAATGACCTAAAAGACATTGAAGAGGCATTACCTTATTAGCAGTGGCATATTGAGGTATTGCTGCTTTTATTACCAAAAGTGACAATGATTCTAAAGGGCTAGTTCACCCAAAAATAAAGATTCTGTCATCATTTACTCACCCGCAGATTGTTCCAAACCTGTATAAATGTAATTGTTCTGCTGAACACAAAGGATGATAATTGGAAGAATGAAAGTAACCAAACAGATCTCCTCACCAATTTACTGCCATTGTGGGGAAAATAAATAGTCTATGGGAGTCAATGGGGGATGAGATCGGTTTGGCCATTCTTCCAAATATTTTCCTTTGAGTTCAGCAGAACAATTACACAACTATCCCTTTAAACTGCTCTTATAGCAACTCACATTAGGACACTTCAGCTCCCAGGGAATGCCTGCCATGACATCAACAGCATCAGCACCACCCACTCCAATGCAGATACAACCCAGGCCACCACCATTAGGAGTGTGAGAGTCTGTGCCAATCAACATGACTCCAGGGTAGGCATAGTTCTCCAGGATAATCTAAGAAAATATCAAAGTTCAATATATAAACATCTTTTCTAGACATCGCTCAATCACTGACCAAAAGCTTCTTCTGTACCTGATGAATAATCCCAGAGCCAGGTTTCCAAAAGCCAACACCATATTTAGCCCCAGCGCTAGCAAGGAAGGTGTAGACCTCTTGATTCACTTCCTGGTACACAGCAAAATAAAGGAATTACAAATGACAGAATTTATTTTCTAATAGTTTTTAGAAAAGTGTTGTGTTTCAGGGGTTTGCCTTTCAATAATGTTACTATATGGGATTTATTACCTTTGCTTTTTGTAGATCTTGGACTCCTCCGGTCTGGGCCTCGATAAGATGGTCACAATGGATGGTGGATGGCACTGCTACTTTTGGAAGTCCACTGCTGATGAACTGCAGCATGGCCATCTGTGCCGTTGCATCTTGCATAGCAACCCGATCCGGTCGCAGGCGCAAGTAGGTCCGCCCTCGAACAATTTCCTGTCCGGCTGGGTTATCCAGATGGCCGTAGACAATCTTCTCTGACAGAGTGAGAGGCCGGTTAAGTCTGGAAAATGCAAAGGTGATCAATTTTACAAGTTATATATATTTGCATATATTAGACCCATCTCACAACAATAACAACAAAAGATCTTTGTTAAAATTCTATTAAGCTGAATCAATCCATAAAGTACAAAACACTTTGAAATGTGCAAAACATCAACATACGAGATAAGGGGATGCGAGTAAATAAAGCCGAGTGTAAAATACTAGGCCCACTGACCTCTTGCGCACGATGTCAATATTTGTGCGAAGCTTGTCGTAGTTGACGTAAGAGTTTGGCTCGAAGCGGCTCATGGCCACCTTGGCCTTTGCGTTGAGAGCTGCTGCTACATGCAGGCGTCGGGCACCCTGGCCTAGAGCAAGCTAAAATAAACAAAAAAGGAAACATTATGTTGTAAGACAAACTTATAAATAAGACTAGAACAAATTGTCAAATAGAATACCAGTTCAAAAGAGAGCAGTACACTTATATATACACCTCATGTAATCTGTCATAATGTGACAAAATCAAGGTTAACTGCATTTGTTTTGGACATGCAAAGTTTTAAAAGACTGATCAAATAGCTGACGTCTGTATTGTGCATTTGCTATCTACATTACAAATGTCAATTTGTTTGAACACACGCAATAACAACAGGGCAAACATTAATATAGATTAACGCAATATGTTATATTGTAAAAGTTCCTGCTCATTTTGGTCATGTGCTGTGATCTTGTGTAATGCTACGATTTTCTCAGGCATAAATCCATAATGCATCATCTTTAGGTAATATGTCATGACGTTCATTGACAAATTTACTCGTAATTTTATAAAATCACTGCGCCAAACCCAAGTAGCGGTTTTCGTTAGCAAATCTCCATCGTCGGCTCCGCTATCCTCACAGCGCTGTGTTAACCTTGCGTTCACCTTGCGAGTCAAACTATATACCCAAACATAAAAATTCAACTACAAGTAAAACATTACAGTAGCTAGAACTATTTGAGAATACGTGCTTTCGTTGACTTCTATCAAACAGCTGTCAATAAAGATTGTACGCCATCCGTTAGTAGAAACCCATCTGCAGCAGACATCCTTGGACACTGTGACCTAGGCACACTTCGTGAGCAGATTTCAACAGGAAGAGCACTACTTTACTTAGCGTCTGTACTACAAAATGACACGCAAGAACATGTATGGCAATGATACAAGTCAAAGTCATGCATTTTGACACTTTTAAAAGAACATTTTAGATACCTGAAGCCTTGCGACGGTTAAGCAGTAGGTTGCCATTTTGTTCACTGACAAAGATGTGACGCCAGAAAATGACGTGCGAGTTTATGAACGCTTTGTCTTGGAAGGATGTTGAAACAAATTGCCGTGATTGTATTTACTTTAAAAAAAAGAAACTATTGAGAATGTTTTTATTTTCTTTTATTAACTGTTTAAAAAACAAGTCAACAAACAGGATGGATAAAATCATCTATCTAACTATGTTAACTGGTACTGTATTTTCAAGTTGTTCATCTTTTGCTTTCAGGACCTTGTCTTATAATACTCATACACATTTTTTACAAAATTTTCTAAAAACCTGTTAATTCATTCTTTGTTTCATTTATGCTTCTATTTATTTATCACCTTACTTACATTACATCCTTTATTATGAGTTTTTTTATCGACTGTCTATTAATATTATGCAAGTTCGTCGCTGAAAGTCATGTTATACTCTGTCCGGCAGATGTCACTAAGAGACGCTCCGCACCCTCTAATCCGAAACGATCAGAAGAAGAAAAGTTCAGAGGTCACTCCTGCGTCGCCGCTACGCTAGTGTTTGGCCAGCTAGCTGACTCGTTCTTTGAAATGGCAAAACATCATCCAGATTTGATTTTTTGCAGAAAACAGGCTGGTGTTGGTAAGGCTTATAATTTATTATATTTAGATCGTTGTCATTATTTCCAGATATGTAATTCTTCCGCACAGATCTTTGTTTGATATACAGATTAACAGCTAGCTAATCAGTCAGAATGGTCAAAAGATTGTTCAGTTTATTATTTTGACTAGCAATTCGACGTTTTCTATAGTCTAGTCATAACTAGTTAACAGCTAACGATTATAACTAAATATTTTATTGGTGTATCTTTGGGTGTATTGTAGCGATTAGCGAGAACAGATGCAAACGTGCTCACTCGTCTGTATACAGCGTCTACAGTAAGTAAATGCTTTAAATCTCATTTGATCTCTGTCCCTCTTTTGCAGCAATTGGACGACTGTGTGAAAAATGTAAGTTTTTATAAAATATATTTATTATAGTATATATTTTGTAAATATGGGTTTTTGGTTTTTAAATGAAAGCCAGTATTGTTTCTCAGCAAATGTGTGTGCTTTTTCTTCAAGGTGATGGTAAATGCGTTATCTGTGACTCGTATGTCAGACCCTGCACATTGGTTCGTATTTGTGATGAATGCAACTATGGGTCATACCAGGGCCGCTGTGTCATCTGTGGAGGACCTGGAGTATCTGATGCCTACTACTGTAAAGAGTGCACCATCCAGGAGAAAGACGTGAGTAACCTGCCACACTATTGCTTAAATAAATGTTTACTAAAATTCCTATTAATATATAATACTGATCACATTTAGATATTAATAATAGCGTATCCTTCATGATAAGAGTTTTTGTTTGGTCTATGTGAGATTAGCAATTTGAAGTTGGATTGAATCGAACTGTGTATTAATGTGTGTATTAATAAGAATTTCTTCATAACTGTTTGTTTTTATAATTCTAATGTATTGTTTTTTTTATACAGAGAGATGGCTGTCCTAAGATCGTGAACCTTGGTAGCTCAAAGACTGACCTTTTCTATGAAAGAAAGAAATATGGCTTCAAGAAGAGGTGAAGATACCAAGGCAGTTGTGTGTTGCAGTAGTTTTTTCCCATGCAGGAGTGCGTTTTGTTATCAGACTTGTTTAATAAACCTTTTTTAAAAATTGTGGTGTTTGATTCATGTATTAAGAAAATCTAGAAGATGGATTAGTTCTTCTGAAAGCATTAGAGGTTAATCTGTTAAACACTTGAAGACAATACAGAGTCCAATGGAAGCTTTATCAACAGTAAAAAAAATGATCTAAAATACAAAAAGTATGTGTGTTATAAAATGAATATATAAAAAATTTGTAAAGCATAGCAAGTATAGAGATAAGAAATTAAGATGCGTAATACAACAATGTTTGTCAAGTCAGGATAATACAAATAGACAATTTGCTTTGAACTTCTTTTGAAAGTTTGTTTAAACCCAAGCTTGTTTTGTAGGATCCTAGGATTGCAGGTAGTGATTCAAACAATATTAGAATTGCTTGGGAGTTTTATAAAAGATTGTATTAAAAGGCAATTATTTCAGCCTTTCAAAGTCAACATTTTTATGAAAAAAATGACGATAAATAAAAGTAATGTTTCTTTATCAAAGGCTATATTTTAACTATGAATTAAAAACAGAAATTTGCAAAGCATATGCCTAGCAAAGAAGTGATTAATATTATTTCATTTAGCATTAATGATACAGGTTTAACATTATTTAATATTCAAATATAAAACGTCATATTGCATTTTATTAGCGATGCAAGTCATGAGTTTCATTCCAGGGAAATATACATACAGCTTGAATAAAAGTGTCTGCTAAATGTATGTGAATGCTCTTATTTCCATAAATAAGAGAATCATTCAGTTTAGTTGCGTATCTTTGCACATTATCCTGCCTTATTTAGCTCTTCTTTCACATTATGAAACCTTTGTTGGCACCTGTCTGTTACACAACACTTTTTCTCACCCACCTAAAACATGGGATTCATTTAATCGTAATTCCCTAGTGTAAAAAACAGTTCAGATATGTAGACAACATAAGTTTTTGAATCCTTTAATGATATTTACAACATTAAACAGCCAAGACATTAAAGCAACACAAATCAAGAACTGTTTATAGGACATAAAAATAATATTGTTCCCCCCCAAAAAACAGACATTAAAATCTGACTGAAAAAAAACAGTCACTCAAACAAGATTGGAAAAGTACAAAAGAACACATGCAGCCCAGCTTTCTTTAGTTAAATACAGGAAACACATTGCCAGGAAGCTCCAGTTACTGAACAGCCATAAACCATATTTTGTTGTATCGTCTCTTACTCCTCATCTTTCAGAAAGGAAGCTCAAGGAGAACCGACATACCAAAGATGCTATCTTTAAAATCATCTGACACAGACCACAAAGTTACCAGAAGACTTTATCACCACTAACTCTGGTCAGAATTACATTACATATCAGATTCCCTTAACATAATATTAAATCTGAATGATGTGAACAATGAATGGGGAGGACTGGATGTCTAGTCTTTTGTGTAATTTGGGTTGTGGCCATAATCTTTCTTCTCTGATATTATTAAATGATTCAAAAGAACAGAGGCATGTTACACGAAATAAGTGTTAACAGTGCCAAGCCTTTACAGGAGGTTTGGTTCCTGATATGCAACATTACTGCTGAAAACACTTAAGGATCCTTATTGACTCCTTGAGCTTTTGTATAGTTCACAAGGTCTTTTTGTAAAATATCTGAGTTATCTGAAAAAATATATATATAAAAGCCTTTTTTATCTGCACCTAATTTGTTTTACAAGGTCAATCTCATATACAGAGCATTTGCTTTCTGTATATACTGACCATTTTAGACTGCTGTAGTAAACACAGTACGTACTAAAAAAACAAAGCAAAATGTGTTGTACTGCTAAATTATTCATTAATATATGTGTTTTTTATTTATTTACATATAATGCACATATTGTTGTATTGACAATTTCTCTGCTGCAAATTCTAGCACTTGACAGAAAAATTTGTAAGCACGTAACATGATAAATAGACAATTCCCTACAGTTAAGAACAGCCTACCATATCTATCTGTACTGAAAAAACATGATACATTCTCCCCATATTTGAAAAAAAAAGAAAGATTTTTTCATTTTCGACGATTAAAACTGATCTTCAGACAAAATGTACCGCTCTATGGTACATTGTACCATCTGTTCCAAATGAATTCTTAGAATTAATATTGTATTATACAAACCAGGAAGGAAAAAAGCAGTCATATATGTGTACTGCAATCAGTGCTAGTCATTGTCTATAGAAACCTGTACAAATAAAGACCATTGACTATTTCTTTCATACGCACTACTCCCTAAAACTGCATTTACAGTAAACCATGGGACATAAAAGGTGGGGCAGACATTTTCAATAGTAATGCAATACAGAAAAGCACTTAAAAGATATATCGGGGATGCTGTTGCACTGAATGCAAACTTACACCGAGAGGTGGTTGAAAGGATTCAGTTAGAATGTCTAACTTAGCTCTACCAACTGAATCATTTAATCTTCATCTCCTCTTCATCAGCTTCTGATAACCCTGACAAATCAGCCCTCCGTACTCCACACTATTATTCATTTATTGCCTTTCAACAATGCAAATAAATCAATAATTGTTTAGAGTTCTTCAGTTGGTTCACTTGAAAAAGAAGAGAAATGATTGGTTATTCAACATAAATGCTGCACATTTAACAGATACAGTGTGATACTGTGCAAGTTGAATGCCAGCTCTGTTTATATATGAAACTGTCTGTGTGCTTAGGTGGGCTTGTGCCACACAACTATCTCTTACAGCAGTCCGTATGTGGCTTCATAGCGAGACACGACATTCTTGCAGCTGCCAAAGTCTTTGCGCAGCTCTGCCACTTCCTGCCTCAGAGCCATGTTCTCTCGCTCCAGAAAGGCTGCTCGAACCGTGATCTGATTCTCTTTCAGCCGCCTAGCGTCCCGCGAACGTTTGGCCGCAACATTGTTCTTCTTCCTCCGTTGCCAGTATTTGTCATCCTGGGATATTGAGTGAAGACAAAAAAATTATAAAAAAATATTTGTTTAAAGTCTTTGAAATTTTGAACTTTGGAAACTGAAGAACACAAAGCTGACTAGGGACCTAACAGTATTATGACCTAAAGGGAAATTTACCTTCTGTTCCTCGGGCACAAATACTTTTTTGGCTTTCTTGATCATAGGCTGTGGTTTCAGCTCCTCCTCAGAAAAGCGATGTTTCCTCGGGTTAAAAAGCTCACCTCCAGGTACGCTTGAGAGCACGAGGTCTGTGGGATCTGGTTGGAAGTTCACCTCTACTTCAATGTCATCTGGATTGATGGGATCTGGGGTCACACATTCCTTGACTGAAGCAAAAAGTGAATTACTGAATATAATATCTGTTTTAATACCTGTAAACATTTTGTTGTTTTTCAGTATTGCTGTATATATTGTTTCACAATATGTTCACCGTATGTTACATGTTATTTTAACTAACATTCTTAATATATTTTGTGGGTTTGAAACGAAAGTACACTGTGTTCTTTTCTGCTAACCTGATTTGACATCAGTTGAGCTGGATGCCGTGATTGTGACCACTTCCTCCTCACACTGATCCAGTTCCATTATTGGTAAAAGAGAGATCGGGGCAGCTGGGGTTGTCTTGTCTGCAGAAGCTGTACATGGCTTTTCGGTTGTCGTCTGTGAGTTTTCCTTCACAGGACTCTTTTGCTGACACTCATCCACGGTGTCAGCAATTCCATTCTCTATGAGAAACTCTTCCAGGTCCATGTATTCCAGGTGGAAGGTTTCACCATCATAGGGAATAGTCTTGTCCCAAATGGCAGGGGTGAGGGCGGCCGATGGCCCCATCCCACTGACCCCTCCAGAGTCCACATCATCTCCCAAGAGCTTCTCTTTTTCATTTTCTGCAACACAAAAACCTGTTCTAAATATTTCTAAGAAGAAGCAATATCAGTTTACATTTTGTATTTTCTATTGTAAAGGGTTGTTTATATCATATTTCTTTTTACAGGAATAATCAGAGTAAACATGTCTGAACTACACTCACACAACTTTAAATAAAAATGAAAAGAAGCAAGTTGTGGTATTATTTCCTTTAATTTTAAATATGCATTAAAATGTGCACAAAACGTTAAAATAAACTGAGGTTTTACGTATTGGCATAGCTGAGTGACAACATCATCGCTATTCCCAATTTGTCAAGTCCGAACCACCAAGGACGCAAATCCAAACTTGGCATTCAAAAAATGACTATGGGTTCGAGACCCACTGAACCAAACAATTATCATTTAAATGCACTAAATGTCGCTTTGAAGTGTGTCTGGCTCATACATGATAATGTAAGTATAAAAGTTATAAATATCGCATATAAACACGTCCCCTATACACATGGCAGATGTTCGTGCTCTTTCTGCAAAGCACCGACCGCAGGCTGCGCGGGCACGAATTCTGACACTTACCGTCATCGCCTTCGAGAAGATTCGGTGGCGGGATTTCCATGATTTTCTTTAAGAGCACGGGAAAATCAGCTGGAGTACCCGTATCTGCGTCCATCGTAACGGAAACGGGATCCGTGGCCATTTAACCGAGGCTTACGCGCAGCGCGTGAGAATATACTTTAAAAGCACAAATCCAAAATAAAGAAAAAAATGTGTTTTCAAAACGCTGAAATCTAAGAAAAGCAAACCAGCTTGATCGATGAAACCACCGGTCCGGACCCGTTTCTTTACAGTGTCCACTTCATTCGTATATGCTTGATCGTTTGAGATAAGTACAGTACAAAGCAGTGTCTTAATATTCATACAGCCGGATGCTGATTGGTTAGTGGCGCTTTGTTCTCATGAATAATATATTACAGAGGCGCGGCAGTGTCAAAGTTAAGTGACGTTGCTTTGCAAGAAAGACTTCTCATTGGTCGGTTAAAAGTGTTATGTATGTATGTTTTCACTAATGTATGCGAAAAACTATATTTCTGGTATCAAATCTTAACAGTTTGTACTTAATTAATACATAATTTAGGTAACTGACACAGGGTCTTTTATTGCTGCAGATTTTTTATTCAAAAACGTTAATTTAGAATTTAGGATTTGACCTTTAAGCATACTTTTTAAGGGTTACTTACTATTAATAAAAGAATCATGTTTGGGATTAAAACAAAAACATGCTTCGTCATTGTACCTCATTTATTCATGCCTCGAGGGAGGGACAATCACCTGCGTACACTAGTATTGTTGGCACGTGGCCTAACACGTGCAGTCATGACACGCTCAGTGTGCAAACAGACCAATCGCGAAGCAGAGAATAAAATGTTTCACGTGTTGTTTTTCTCAAACTGATTATGTACTTATATATTGGCCTATGCATTGTCACATATATGATTATGGCATGTTTATGTTATTGTAAATATTATAGTGTAACGGTGGGAAATAAAATCAACCGTGTGGTGCAATGCAACACAAACGCCTAAAAGATAACCAAGATGCAGTGTCTCATGCTGTATTTGTATAAACAAACAAGTACATAAAACAAATCAAAATAGCATTTGGCAATACAGAATTGAATTTATTTTTTGATTAGAAAATGGCTTTGAAAATGTTTGAGAAAATTTGTCATGATATGGTAATTACAAAAAGACTTATGTGCAACTTCAAATATAAATGTTTTTACAAACAATGTTTTAGTTTTTTTATTAGATTTTACGTTTCAATCCATTCATTGGCCATATAGTTAGGCCCTATTCCTTGAAATGTGTACATGCGTGACTTTCTCTTATCTAAACTCTTATTCAAAACGGACTAATGGCCATTTGCAGCATTAATATCAAAATCATATAACCAAAAACACGTTTATGGAATTTCACACAATCATTTCAATTTAAACTTCACACACACATGCTTGATATGTACATATAGAAAAAGTCAAGCTAACGTTAGTCGTAACGTGATAGAGCGCCTTTAAATGAGTAAAACATTCAAAAGTTTTCGGCAGCAGTAGTAAAAAGAGCGCTTGCCCCTAACGACGTCGGAAAAAAAACAAGTGGGACAGCAAATTACAATTTATTGCAATGTATACTGTAATATATAATATATAATATACGGATGAAATATATAAAACACGTAAATTCTTACCGCTATCTTCAATAGAAGTGACAGAAAATGGGTATTCAAGCAAGGTTTTGAAAATTTCAGGAATTTCGGAGCACATCTTAAATATCGTATTCCCAACAACTGAAAGAAAGGTCGTTGCAGAAGCTGTCAAATCAAACTGGCTCAATCAATCAGTGTCACGTCGAACATTAGATCTGAGGCATCTGAGAATTCAAAAACTTTGGTTTATGGTCACAAGGTCTAGAGACTAACCACAAAAGTTACTTAACAAGTCCCACCTAAATTTATTGACTCCCAGTGGGCTCGAGAATTTTGGCCAATGAGTGTCTTTAAATCTGCATGTTGATTAATAGTCAATGAAGCGAGGTGTTTTATTGGCTGACACAGCTGTAACTGGTAAGCCCGCTAGCCAATAAGAATAAAGACAAGTTATCTAAGCTAGACCAAAACATCTGCGTGTGTCGTCGACGTTACGAAAGTCATTTTAGTAATTCGGTTGAAACGTGTTAATGCATTTACATTCGTAATAATATTAATAATGAACCGTCAAATTTTATTGCAGAAAATTGGAAGATAAACCGATAGGTCTTTAAAGAGTGCATATACGGAATAATGAGAGTGAAAGAAACATTAAACTCCCAACGTCAGGCGTTTCATACTCAAAACACACACTGGTATTTCTTACATTCGCTACAATATTAATGGAGGGTGTTCAACAAACTTGTCTTCCATATTTATATATAAGTGAAAGGTCGTTCGCGCAAAGGTTCAAACCTTTTACAACAGTACGTGCGTCTGTGCAGATGCAATTGACCTCGACGTAAGTTTTATTCGAAGCAAAAAGTTAAAGAGAAATCAAGATCATTCAAATACATGAAATAACATCACCCTTGTTTTCTAAAACAGTCTATTTATTGTTAAAACACATTCATGAGATTTGGTCCACTGTAATCATATTTCACTTCCAACCAGGGAGGAAAAGTGAAACAAAGCAAACAAATGTAAAAATACAGTACAAAACATTGTGGTTTTATCTTTTCATCTAAAACTGATTTTACTAGTTATCTTGTTAAACAAGTGAAAACTCAATCCACTGCAACAAAATGACCACGTTTGTTAAATCCTGCATTGCCTTTTCAGGCTGAATATGGGTTGTTATTATTAAGATATTTATGGTCGATCTTTCTTTGTTTTTTTTACTCGGGGAAGCCCATATCATTGATAAACTCAAGCAAAGAATGAAAATAGTGACATGACCATTGTTCCAGCCCTTCAATGGCCAGCAGTACTAACCCTTTGATATGAATATGACTGATTGTAAACCCCATCTCATGTTTGAGCAATAGAGACTGTCAACTGAGCTTCTCAGTTTTGTTCTTTCTCTTTAGTTATGCACACTACCTCACATTTACTGTAGCCAACAACTCAATCTAATCACATTCCTCAGTTGTATGCAAAACCAATTACATTAGTCTCCATCTTCACAAAAACAACCAGGGAAAATTAACAATACGCTTTCATCCCCTTGAATCTATTTTCTTACGTTTTCTAACGGTTTATATATCATTATACTGAAAGAGTAGGATTACGTGTTATTTATAATCGTATATAAATGTAGTATATAAATTGTATAAGGCGCTATGCAGACAAACATAAATTTCCATGTATGCTTTGTGTTCCGTCACAGTTCAGCAAATACACAATGTGTATACTAAATTAAAGAGTATTTGCTAGTTAAGATGTCACTTTGCTCACAACCATTTTAAAAACCCTTTTTCACTAAAATCAGACCAATACCCCTACTTTAAATCTTAAAACCATATTTAATTTTCCACTTATTTTCAGCTTAAAAGATAATCAACGGCCCACTACCCTAGGATCCCAAGGTGACACGATATAATTCAATTCCTCTATTCTGGACAGTTCACCAAGCATACATAGACATAATTCACTGTTAAGTATTATATTCATACATGGATACATATATTTAAAGTGTTATACATAGCAATTAACATATACATATATCAATAGCATATAGGAGGATAGAAATAGTCATAATGGCAATCATTATCATTACTGGCATCATCATAATAATAGCGGTAGTAATAATATGATCCCTCAGTAAAAGCGTCTTTTCCAGAATGTCCAATCCAGTAAGAATCCCTTTCTATCTGATCCATTTTATTGCTACCATGCAATGTATGTCTGATTACCCAAATCTGCTTTTTACATCAGTTTTTCTCATTCTCCATAACACACTGTTTCCACGTCAAGTACCTTTCTAAAACATTTGAAGCAGTTTGGGATGGCAACATCTTGATCTCACAAAACTGACTATTCTGGAATGACTCATAAAGAAAAAAAAACTAACCATCTAATCAGCAATACATGTCATATAGCATAGCTCAATAACAAGTAGTTCTATGTAATCAATACAAGGTAAGATTATACTTAAGCTTAACTGCTAAGTTATTAATAATCATTAGTAGTATGCTATTATAGTAGATATATTTATGTGTGTGTGTATAATTATATATATATATATATATTTATATATATATATATATATCATGTTCATTAAATGTAAGGACAAGGCTTACTAAGGGTAGCACACATGTCTTGACAGTATATTATCATGGTACTGAATGCAACTATGCTTAGGCAAGGGCAAGTTTTGCTTATTTTCCTGCTAATTTGTCTCCAATCGTGCTTAAAATTTATTCGATTATACTTATGGACTGTATAGATTATGCACTCCAATATAGAAGTCCACACCAAAACGGTTTCAACCATCAAATCACCCATCAGAATTGTATTTAATCCAAGCAAAAACAATCACAGTTGAACTGGAACCAAATTGTTCTAATCCAAAAAGTTCGGATCACACCGGATTTGGGCAAAGAACTAGTTCCAGTCACTTTGCAAACAGCAATCTAATCATTCTGTTGTCCTTTTCAATGTACACGGCCCCATCTTCACTCAGTGCAAACTGAATGAGGAAATAAAGGCTTGTCAGTGCATGACCTGTAACTGATGTTACGCATTTATTTAAGCTGAAGGACCAGGTCATGCTGGGGGTGGGTATTAAAATTATACATAATTAATTGCCTTATGTATCAAATACATTCTACAGCTAACAAAACCTTATTTTGTTTGTAAATGGCCACTGTTGGCTATACATTCCATACACTCCTCTGCCAATATGGCAGGAACTGAGTTAAGCACCACTTCATAAATTTGCCATCTGACGCTACATAGCTGACAGAAACATGAGTGGCTTCTTGACTGGTGCTTTAAACTGACAGTGGGGGATCAACTTGAAGATTTTTAAAAGCACTATGGGAACAGTGAGGTTTGAGTAAAATCATGTGATTTAATTTGCAACTTTAAGTCTGCTAACTTTGATGCATGCGTAACAGTGTGCACTCACATACATGACACCTGTGATTGTGTGCCGGGTGTCGTGTCAGTGAGTGTGCAGATGTGTTTGTTAATGTGTAATGAAGCATGTGGTGTGTGAATGTGTGTATGTGGCAACAATCACTTTGTTAGTCCTAATAAATAGTCAGGCAGCAGTCTGCCCCGCAGGGCAGCAGAACCTGGTACTTCCCAGAGTGGCACTGATAAAATGGGGAAGGGCCTTAAAACTGACATCTGATCAGTAAGTCTCATCCAGACAACCATGTCATGGGTCACAGATCCCCTCCACCTCCAGACAGCCGCCGCCCAACCTGTAAGCAAAAAAACTAATCTGATGCTGCGACTCAAAAACAAGATATTTCTGAAACATTGTTAGCATTCCAACAAATCACTTTCCCAGCCACCCACCATTGACTCAGAATAGTCAGTTGGCATAGCGATCTGTTTTTCTTCAGGGGGAGGAGTCATAAGAGTGTCTACCCGCCGATTCTGATTAGTCAATGACAGCCACATCTCGTACATCTGCTGCATGTCTCTCACTGAGTGAACACAGAAATGTATTGCTCGCATTAAAACACACAGCAAAGGATCACTGCGGTCTTAATGTTGGATGGTATCCAAAACAGAACAATCAGGTATTTTTGCTATGAATAATGTAGATTCTCACAACTGTTGTTTTTCATATAGGTCCACACATCCCTCTCCTCCAAACTGTGTGCAAAAGAGCAGTTTCCGATATAGTGGCACTTCTTCTGTTTCATGACGTGAACACACATCTGCAAGCACAAACGGATAATCACAAATATGCAGTAAACAGTATGACCCAAAAGGGGCATATTATGTAACAACTCTCAGATTTCACAATTAATTTAAAAGCTTTTTTTAAAGAGAATCTGATTGTCTATTTGACTTAAATGGCACATTGGAATTACTGCACTCAACTATTTATGCATAATGGCACCTACTGTAAAGTGTACTGTAAACTATCTATTATCCCTTGTGAATGACTTACATCATATTGTTGCGGGTAGGTACGGGAAAAAGGCAGCGGTCGCACAACCACCCACTTTTTCTTCTCAAAAGATTTCACTAGCAACACTCTGCGCTCTTTCGTCCAGCTGCAACAGAACGAAGCATTTTACATGACCTTTAGGAATCAAAATGGTTGTCCACTATGTCCAGTAACAACAGGCACATTATAACTGTTCCAGTAAACGCTACAGCATGTAAATATTTTTTAGGAAGCTAACCTGTGTCTGGCTTTGGCAGTGCAATACTTGAGTGATTTGTCTGGTTCATTGACCTGGCCCTCCCTCCAACACTGTCCACACACAAACTTCATTTTCAGATTCAGGCCACGCCCCCGACCACATCCCACCAGTGCTCCTCCTCCTGTGCCTCCGCCCCCAATGCAGTCTCCTCCCCCACTGACCACACCTCCAGAAACAACAGCACTACTGCTGACAGCGCTGCTGTTGTTGGTGGGTTGATGGGGTTCAAGCATGGGCTAAATGTGACAGAAAAACATTTTATTTAACATTATTGTTTTCTCTTTTCATCAAGAGTATGTGGAAAAAAATGCACTGCTTAGGTCTTCAAAACTCACCTTTTGTCTTTGTGCATTCTGTTCCAGTCTGTGCCAGTGTCTCTTAGACTCCTGCACCATCTCCTCATGGGTAATACCTGACCCAGGACATGGGGACAACATTTCTTAGTTTTACTGTCTTTACATACATTAGTTTCTTATCATATTTGCTCATAAAAATGTCCACTAATAATAAAATACTCTGCCCATTTCTAATAGTGTACTTTATTAGGTTTGAAATACTATAGTAAAACAACTGACCTATAAATCACCTTGAAACCTACATCAAAAACATACAACTACATGCACATGCACAAATACATTCACGTGTGTGTGTCTTCTGTACCCGTGTCCTGCTGTAGCACCCAACACTTGAGTTCTATAACAGAGTGTGCAAAGGAGCAGCTATCCTCCCTCTGGCAGCCGTATCGCACCTCGTGTCGACACACGTCAAACTGGCAGAGCGGGTGAAGGGGGCGTACTTTACTGTAGCGCACATTTGCTGAGCGAACCACGTGCACCAGGCACCTGTCGAATTACACCGTTTCATAAGAGACAAGCGAGAAAGGACATGTAATGGCCATTCACAACCTAAATGTAAAACAATCGTCTTGATAAATAAAGCGATGAATAAAAAGACTCACTTGTTATCATCAAAAGGATGTCGTGCAGTGAGGTTGGAGCACACGGCGAGGTTTTCTTTGCTTCGCTTGCTAATGATACGTGGCTTACTGTCAAAACATTCCTACAGAAAACAAGTACGACCATTCAAATAACGTAACAAAAAAGTCAAACGTGTGGATATGACAGGAATTAAATATAAGGGAGTAAAAGTGTAGTGTTACCTCACAGAGGAACATAAACATGCCCATGTGGAGCTGAAGCAGACGAGTGACGCTGAGGGCCCGTCTTTCATTGGTGCCCAGAGGGTCGAACAGAAGCTCACGGCTTAGAGCTCCTTTTCTCTCCTGGGTCCACACATCTATCTCCTCTTGGCAATAAGCAAAAGTGCAGTTCTCACCATACTGGCACTCCTGACGCTCTTGCACCTCTGCAATGATTCATTGAGAATAAAAAAAACTTACAAACAATCAGACACACATAAATATCAGCATTAAGTTAACTGTGACATATCTAGTACACAGTTTCCACAACAACACATCATATATCTAAACTGAATCTTAACTGTTTTTACTGTCATACCTTTGCAGAGAACAAATGCACCAAGGAAGTTGTTACGAGCAGGACGGGGTCGCACCCTTTTCCAGGTGGAGTCGTCTGACGATTTCAGGCGACAGAGAAGCACGTCTCTCTTACAGCGATGAGCTGCATCTGGCTGATAGTGGTAGTCCATGACCCGGGGACCTGAATCAAAAAACATTTCCTTCCTCAGGCCAAGTTTTTCATGTTATTAAAGGATTAGCTGTGAAATTTCTCACATGAATACACTTAGTTGCAGGGTACAATACCTATGCGGCTGTAGCAGGCATTACAGGCCTGTCTAAATTCATGGGTGGCAGCCAAAGGGTTTCGTGACAGCAGAGAGAGGTTGGTACCTGTTGGGCCATTCTGTTGGGAGCAAAGAGCAATTTCCTGATCAGGACAGCAAAAAAAAAAAACTGAAACAAATGTTTAAATTAATATAGAATACATAATGACCAAAAGTTGAAGTCTGATGATTTTAAGTAGTTTACAAGAATAGAATAAGCAAGACTTACTGCACTGGTGGCGTTATGATTTCTCAAAGCAGGGATGAAACTGTGAGATATTCGTCCACCTAAGATTGTCAGAAAAAAAATAATGAGAATATGATATACTAGTTCCTGATTAATATTTCCATAAACAAATAAAAAAAAGCAATGTCCAGATCTGGACCCATTTTAATGATAATCTTAAACGGGTAAATTATGAAATAAAATTCACATTCAAAATATTACAGTTATTTTGACTTCACTTAAATACAGCACTTGCATGGATCTAAACCTACTCATCAATTACATCAAATAAAATTAAACCTATGATTTATTTATGCAGTATTATTTGTATTATGGCAAACGTTATAGAAACATACTCTTACGAACAATCAAAATAAACAAATTAAAAAATAAATCTGCATGATTTAAATACAGGTATATCCTATACTAGGTTAGTGAAAACTTTCTTACTCACCAGGAAGTGTGTACTCTGAGAGGGAATCTAATTCGCCCGTACTTAGAGACACTGCCTTTCCAGCACCATCTCCTGTTCCAGTTCCAGAGCTGAAGGATCCGAGGGATTCCATAATTTGGGAAGAAGCTTCACTTTGACCCAGCACTGAGAAGGCTTCCAGTGATGGAAGTGGACTGACAGCGGAATTAAAAAAAGGACTTGAGGAGGAGGATGTGAGACCAGGAGAATACGGAGGCCTCAAACCCATAGCTGTATTTGGGAGGTTGGTGGGAATGGCTCCCTGAACAGGGTTCTGGTGGAGAAACAAAAAGTTTCTTAAAATTAAAAATGCTTACATTTAAAAGGATTCATACATATATGCTTGTAAAATTTGTTGATATTGAGCGATGTCCCAACATCTCAATTTCACTCACCACGCTGACCTCAGCTCCTTTGGGAATACTTTCGAGCAAGGTGTCCAGACATTCCTCATTCATCACACAATCACTCATGTGTTCAGATACAGGCACAGAATATGGTACACGCCCTGACGGCTCCTGGCTTGGGCTCTCCGGCATTTCTTTGGACACAATGGGGCTCAGTGAGGGCATTTGTGGGTCATCACTGACTGGGATTGGTGTGGCCAGAGGTGCAGGGATGCACTGAGCACTAGACAGGTCTACAAGATAAACATATCTCAATTATTCATATTTGTTTAATGAATAGACACAATTTATTTTTTTTATATCCAAACACATGTAGGAATATACATATAAATGCTTTGATGTACAGATCCAATATCCATACCTGATCCAATATCAGTCAAAGATTCAAGACCATTTGATGAGGTCTGAAAAGAAAACATGGAGGTTTGCCAACTGAATCTAGAGCGCATGCTTCACATTTTTTTGATACGATTTTTTTATCAAGCTGAGATTAATACTTGCCTCCCCTGTAGGACAATTAGTTTCACCATTGCTGTCTGCCCCGGAGGATGTGGAATCAAGCTGTAAACAGAAAAACGGTAAGTAAGCTGATGTGTAAACAACTCTCTGTAAACTAACATTAAACAGGAAAATGGAAAACAAACCTGAGGGCTGACATAGGCTTTGCGGATTTTCAAACCCAGTTTGTTGGCTAGATCCTGTGCGAGCTCACTGACCTGCCTGTCCTGCGTTTCAAAAAGCAAGAAAACAACCACATCCTTAATGAATAAAGTTATATTTTAAAACACATAAACATTACATATTGATGTAAATTTGATAAAATTGCAAGATATTAAAATGCTTCCGAAAATATAAGCATACATGGGGGGAAGTAAGTAGACATCCAGTGCCACACTCATATGCCTCCCTGAGTCGGCCCAGCTCTCTCAGACAAAGTGCTTTTCTGTAGAGTGCCTTGCGACTTCCCTCTGACACACACAGTGCACTGTCACAGTCCTTCACTCCCCGTTCATACTCCCCCTAAACAATAAAGATATACTATTCATATTTTACTTTTTTAAATGACAAATGTAATGTAATGGTAAAACCAACTTACAAGATGATAGTGCGCAGCTGCCCGGTTTACATACAGGCCCTCTAAAAGTTCTGTGGGAATGACCAATGCTTCAGACTGAGCATAGCGAGCCACATTTATTCCCTCTGTGTAATGTTTTGATGCTTGTCTCCACTCCCCATCGCGAAACACAGCGTTACCCTCATTTAGCAAATTACACACTAGCTGAGTCAGAAATGCCTACAAAGGAAAAGACAGCTTATGAATTACAATAAATGTGTATTATCTAGCTGTAGCCTCTAACTGTGTGGAAACTTGTTATACATATACAAGAAATGTGAAAATGCTCTGACCTCGTAACTTTCTGGTTCAGGAAAAGGCAAGGATGACCTGTGGCAAAAAGAAAACGTTTTAGAACTATTGGGATGCCAAGCAGGGGTGATGGAAGAAACCTAACTTTATTATTATGGGCAGTACAGACAAGTAAAGCCTACAGACTTACTGAATGAATGCCAAAGACTTTTGTATGTCTTCTTTACGCTTCTGTCGTTCTGTATCCATAGCTGTAACACATGACATGTTATACAACTAATAAAAATAAGTGAATTGTAATAATTTGAAGGGACAATTTACCAATTTGCAAGCATTTCTATGAATCATAAACAACAAGAACAGTTTCTTTTTGTTTTCATCATTCAGCAAGCAGGTGAAACAGATTTAATGGATTGAAAAATGTAGTGGTAGTGGCATTTGTCATTCAAGACTAAACAATATAAACTTAATGGTACACTTTATGACGTCATTTAATAACATTTCTCAATACATTATCTGACACCGAATTAACAGCAAGCAACATGTTTTAACGGCATTTTAGCCATTGTTGATATCCGTTATTACAAATAAAGTCGGCTTATTTTATTTACTGAGCATGAACTCATAATAACAGGTACAACTGTCATGTATAAGTACTTTTTATGGTTAGTTTGTGTTTTATTTATGTAACGTTAGTTAACAAATAAAACCATATTGTAAAGTGCTATCGACTTATTAACTCAAAAAAGCAACAAAAACAAATGCACCAGATGCAAATATTACAGATATGTTGAACCCACAGCTTTATGCTGAAGGCCTAAATGAGAGAAAAGCAAGTCAAGAGCACATCCTCGAGGTCGCCTAGAAAAACACCCACTAATGCAACTCTCTCCATACTGGAAAACTTCAGAACCATTAACACGAATGGTTTAGCGTATTTCAAGTTTCCCTCAATATATGTATCTGAATAAAAAATAACCAACACCGCTTTAAGATGAAAAATAACTGTCAATGAAAAGCACTAATGAGAAACTTGAGTTGGGCATCATGTTAGCATTAGCTTTTATGCTAGCTAGCGCTCGGCTAGCTCGCAAATGCTGTCAACTTCAGGTTTGTTTACACACAATTTGTATCAATACTGAACTATATTTTACATTATAAAACAGTGCCAACAAATATAGAAAATATACGTGTTCTCGTCTTACAGTTTAATGTTTTGGAATTAAACTGGAACGAACAACTCCCATTCCCGTTATCACATTAAAATCTCTTTAAAGTCTCCCTGGTAGCCAATTAGCAAGCTACATTTGCCGAACTGCTGCAACGAGGAAGGGTCTGGAGATAAATTTGGTTACTTTATCTGAACAGTAAGTATTAGCAAACAACGGAGGATAAATATGATAAGCGGTTTGTTAGTATCTATTTCAAAAGTCATCCAAGTAACTGTTAGCAAGCTAAAAATATGAGCTGATTCTACCCACCTAAGATTTCTCTTCCACCGGGAACTGTTTATTAAAGCAATAAATCCTTTGAACTGTCAGGTAAACGGTTTAACTCATTTCATTCCTTTGAAATCATACTTTTGATTAATTCGCCTGCCCCAAATTAACGGACAGTACACGTGAGACTTCTCTTATGAGCCGTTTTACCCAAGTTGCCTCAAGTTTAACTACCGTCCAGGCTGTAACGTTACGGTTCTAAAGGCAGATCTTTTTGTTCAAAGTGGAGCCTTCAGCCACTAGGGGCATGCGGCGCGTTTCTAAAAAATAAAATTAACAACACTTTGATAAGGTGTAACTCAACGCTTAATTTAGCCTTTTACAGATATTTTGTTGCTTGTTTAGTCTTTATATTCGTTACTGATTTAGTGTTATCAGAAATATTCCTAAACTATTTAATCCCTAGGTGTATATGTGTTTAAAAAAAGAGTATATTACAGTTTAGTTAAAACTACACAATACCAGTAAAACAATGGTTTACTTACATATTCGTACGGTGCTATGCAGACAGATCTGCGACGTATGACATCGAAGTACCGCGAGAGCGATTCAGCTCCGTATGCTTGCAGAATCGCTCTCGCGGTACTTTGATGTCATAATTCGGTCTGCGGGCATCGTGCATGAAGTCGAACAACCCTATAATGTAATACAAAGTACAGTTTATGCGTATTTTTACATTATTTATTTTTTATATTACATTAACTATTTTCTTTAGGTTTAATATAGATTTTTTTATATCGCATTTTAGACGTTCCTACAGGGATACTTTTAACTCATAAAAATGGGATTTCCTGGGTTGCTAGGCTCCTGCGGAAGCGGCCGTTTGTTTACACGTTTCATTGGATAAATCGGGGCATGAATATAGCAGTTGTGAAGTGAAGCTAGGCAGAGGTGTGAGTATGATTTTGTTTTTCAAAAGCAGAAAGCAACTGATGTGAAAGCAACGGTGTTTAAACGTCTTGTTAGCCAATATGCTTTACAGTTAGTCGCTTGCTTGTTACATGCTGTAACCAGTCCTAGAGATAACGTTAGCTTCAGCCTTTATGTCGTCTGTATATAGTGCTCGTGAATAGCCTTAAATAGAGTTGTGTGTTTCTGTTGATGCAGGTTGACAAGTCAAAATCTTACTTCAAAATGCCTTTGTTTGGCAACACATTCAGTCCCAAGAAAACACCTCCTCGGAAGTCTGCATCTCTTTCTAATTTACATACAGTAAGTGCATACTATAAGATGAACATCAATAATATATTTTCACCCTGTCCAAAATTATTCTTTGTGTTTTTGCCAGTTGGATCGGTCCACACGGGAGATAGAATTAGGGCTGGAGTATGGAGCCCCAGTAATGACCATTGGTGGCCAGAGCTTAAAATTTGAAGATGGTCAATGGATCTCAGGTATTGCAGCGTTTATTGTAAAAGACCAGTTTAAATAGCATCTTGTGTTAGAAATGCATTGAAAGTCTTCTATTACAGAGTCATCAGGTAATGTATCAGGGAAAGAGGTACAGCGGCTAAAGAAGAGAAACCTACAGTTAGAAGAGGAAAATAATCTTCTTAAGCTAAAGATTGAGGTTCTTCTTGATATGGTAAGTGTCAAGTACATTTAATGCTTGAAAATGGGTGAGCTGAATAACATGCACAAAGTGAATCAACATATTTTTCTCAGCTTTCAGAATCAACAGCAGAAACACATCTAATACAGAAGGAACTTGAAGATATGAAGAGTAACTCTAGAAGAAAAAAGTGACAGAAGCGAAAACCTTTTTAAAGTTTTCTTTCGTACCTTGTAAACTATCAGTGATGTTCTACACAATTTATTTGTTTGTCATTCGATTTTTATATCACATTGTAAATTTGAATTAAATGTATATTTTCTGTCTCATTACCAATTCTATAATAAAAAAAAATACTTTGTCATTTCAGTTTATTTTAAATATATAGAACGAACTACCCAGCTATAACAAATCTTTAATTCTGTGGCCCCAGTAACTGATCATACATAGCAATTCTAAAATCACCTTGCATATGTGCAGTTGAATGTGTATTTAAATAGCAGGAAACAATTACACTCTTTCTTTGGATCACAAGTAAGATTAGCCAAGAGCTGCAAAGGTTTAAAAATGCACATGCAGATTTAGGAGGATTTACATATGGAGTGCAGGCACGTACACTCCCAAAGTTGCACAGTCTATCTCTAGTTTCTACAAAGAAGAAATTCTGTACTGATTTAAAGTGTTACAGCAAAAAGTAAAGAACTGCATTGTAACAAATATCACATACAATATGTTACTGTACTAATCTTTCTACAAATTCCCACTATTTTAATTAGTTTAATGACTCCTGATTATGTTTGTTTTAGGATGAAAATGTATTACACAATAGGCCATTCTGATATCGAAACACGTAAACAACCAAACAGGCACTTTGCAACACTACTTATAGTGTCAAGGTATTTGGCTGTGTTTCCTATAAATAAGAGACTTTGTGGGCATTACAGATCATTATTCGGAGGGACAAGAAACAGAAGGTTTACTCAAATGTTTATTTAGCATAGTATCTTAATAAACAAGTCAAATACACAGCGTAATGGGGCTTGGTTAATAACGCAAGACAGTGAGGACGCCCAGTTCTTCCTGACTTGTTTTTCTGTGCAATATTATCGATCAGGTAAGAGATTTACTTCTGTTTTGAGTGGCAAAACAAAATAAAAATTGCACTTAAGTTGAAGTCCTAAAATGTAATGAATGCCTAATTTAATGTCTAATTTAATTTGATAGCTACTGCTTTACACTGTAGTACACTCTTAAAAATAAAGGTGCTTAAAAGGTTCTTCACAGCGATGCCATAAAAGAACCTTGGTTCCACAAAGAACCATTCAGCCTAAGGTTCTTTAAAGAACCATCTCTTTCTTTTTTATAATCTGAAGAACCTTTTTTCAACACAAAGAACCTTTTGTGAAACAGAAAGGTTCTTCAAATGTTAAAGGTTCTTTATAGAACCAAAATGTTCTTCTATGGCATCAATGAACCTTTTGAAGCACCTTCTTTTTTAAGAGTGTAGATACTTATTTAACTAAACTTTATTTTAAGTACAAGCAAATTGGCTTTACAAGTCATTTGAGCTAACTATTAACATTTTTGTCCATTGAGTTGCTGTGATTTATAAAAATTGAAATTGAATTGAAACTTATTTTGATGGGTTGAAGTAAAGTAAATCAATAAGTGTTGAAATGATTTCTATAGTCAGTTTGATTGTGCTTAAAAATGGGAAAGAAGTGTTTAAATATGTATATCAATGTAGGCAAAGTGTGGGGGAATAACTGAAGCTTACTTTAAATGTTGGCCTGAACTGGAATTTCAGACTTCAGTTTACTGGAAGGGACGGAGTTTATGAATCAGATTACAGTAATGCACATACTGAGGCATAACTGATCTGTTTTAAAGGGATCAAACATGCACGTATCAGTCATCCACACCCATACCACACTCCTTATTGTAAAAGGTATGCTTTCAATCATTTATCACAATTCCATATATTTTTACTAAATGATGCAACAAATTATTACAGAAAAAAATGTAATTATATCCAGAGATTTTACATATACAGCCAATAAAAAAACTCTGAAAACCTTTATAAGAATGTTATATGATACATAAAACATTAATGAAGTACACAATGGGTGATAGATAAAAATAGTTTGCTGTTTGGCCTATAAATGTACTTCCTAGTAAAATGTACATTTTTGTCATTTGTTGCATCTGCCTACGCATTAACTTCCTTTGTGTACTGTGGTAAGACCTAAAAAACAACACAGTAGCTTGTCAACTGTAGAGCACGGCCTACAGATCTTTAATTTCCGGTCTTTTTTCAAGAAAGTTTATTAATATAACTTCTTTCTTTTTTGCAGGCCTAACACCATCATAAACAACTATGGGAATGAATGTAGAGGACATAGAGGCTGTACGTCCTCCGGATGGCGGCTGGGGCTGGGCTGTTCTGATGGGAGGTTTTGTCATTACTGGCTTCTCCTACGCTTTCCCAAAAGCTATAAGTGTTTATTTTAAAGAACTGATGAAGGACTTTAACTGTGGATACAGTGATACAGCCTGGATTTCATCCATCATATTGGCCATGCTCTATGGCTCAGGTAAGATATAGTGAGTTGAATGCTGTCTGATCTGTAAAACCTGTAAAGCTTGAAGTCTTAAAAAATAGACGTCTTGCTCTATTTACATCTAGGTCCAGTGTCCAGCATCATGGTTAATAAATTTGGATGTCGTCCAGTCATGTTGGTTGGCGGATTATTAGCATCAGGAGGGATGATAAGTGCATCTTTCTCTACTAACATTATCCAGCTTTACTTGACTGCTGGTGTCATCACAGGTGAACAAAAACATGAAATATAAAATGTTAATGTATAATAGTTGCTTCCAATTTAATAAGTAACAGACAATGCTTTTGTCTCTTTAAAGGACTCGGCCTGGCCTTGAATTTCCAGCCATCGCTGATAATGCTGGGGTCTTATTTTGACAAACGCAGACCATTGGCCAATGGACTGGCTGCAGCTGGAAGCCCTGTATTTCTGTCAGCCCTTTCTCCTTTAGGACAGATTCTACTGAATCGCTATGGATGGAGAGGAGGCTTTCTCATCATGGGCGGTCTCCTGCTGAATTGTTGCACCTGCGGAGCAGTCATGAGACCCCTGCAACGTAAAAAAAGAAAAACGAGGGCCACAGGAGAGGCCTTTTCCCAAGAGCTTAAAGAAATGCTGCCTTCAAAGGTTGGACAAGAGAGTGACATATGTAAAAATAACAATGAAGGAAGGCCCAAGAAAAAGAAGCTTTTGGACTTTAGTGTACTTCGTGACAGAGGACTTATTATCTATATCATTGCAAAATTTATAGTTGTTCTTGGCTTGTTTGTTCCAACTATTCTCTTAGTCAACTATGCAAAGGACCAAGGAGTGCCTGACCAGGATGCTGCCTTTTTATTATCTATTATAGGATTTATCGACATCTTTGCACGACCCACATGTGGCATAGTGGCTGGTTTAAAATGGGTCCGACCCAAGATGGCATATTTCTTCAGCATTGCTTTGCTTTTCAACGGCCTAACAGATGTTTGTTCAGCCACAAACACAGACTACAAGGGTCTAGTTATATTCTGTGTGTTTTTCGGGCTCTCTTATGGTATGGTGGGTGCTCTACAATTTGAAGTGCTGATGGGGATTGTGGGGACAAGCAGTTTTTCAAGTGCACTTGGGTTAGTTCTCCTCGTTGAGGCAGTGGCTGTGCTGATCGGACCTCCCTCTGCTGGTGAGTAATGAAGGAAACATGTATTAAACTTATACAACAGTTTTGAAGTGGTATAGCTAATGTTAGGAATACATTCATAAATATCATTTTTTTTCTTTATATTTTTTTCCACAGGTTATTTGGTGGACACTTACAAGAACTATGAACTTATTTTTTACATGGCTGGAGGTGAACTGATCACGGCTGGAGTATTTCTGGCCCTTGCATCATTCTGCTGCATTAGACAAAATAAAAGCAAAGACTCGCATCACGTGCATCATGCTGAAGAGGACAACAATCACATTAAAAATGAATCTTAATAGATTAAGAGCGAGATCTATAGAAACATTTCGTTTAACATTGTTTAACAATTATATTCCGTTAAACGTGGCTTGTTTTTTTTGTTGGTATTGTTGTATTGTGAGTATTGTATTTTATTTGCGAGTGAGTTCGCGTTTGTCAAATTGTATCTGTTGGATATAGCCTACACAACGGAACTTCGAGCAATTAAGCCAAACCGATACGGCTTACTTCTAATATCGAATCTATGTAACGTTATATGTAAACGCTGTTATAATTTACACATGTAACAAAAAATATATATTTTTAAATATTTAGTCCAAAATGAGAAAAGCAATAAAATATACGCACATTGCAGAATATCTTTTTGGCCAACAGTGTTTTTATATAAAAACATCTTCGAATCGTGATTGGTCAAACCAGCTGTCAATCATCAACTGTAAATCCGGTGACGTCGCTCTCCGGAAGCGGCAAAAGAGTGCTTTTAACGAGATCGATTTAACTCGACAAGGCAACCTTATATTTTAATTAAAATACATTCGTTTGAAAGAGCGTAATACAGTCAACAACTACCTGAAGATATATTCAGTTTTAGGAGCATATTCAATCTTTTTCTTTAAGGTTTCGTCGTCCCAGTTTGAGCGTTATCACAATGCCGAGAGGAGGTGAGTATCGTAAGCTTTGGAGCTTTTCTACCACAACCAGCATACTGCTGTTACAATTATTATACTAAATCACTTTTATAATGGTTATCGCGCACTTGATGGTCTTTAAGGACTTGTTGGTAGTCACAGTCTCTTATAATAGATGAATCATGGTTGGAAAATCGTGTAAACTAGTGCACGCACGCCATACTTGACCACATGTGATCGTCAGCTAAACTCACGGGTTTCTCTGCCGACGTTTACAGTATGTAGTTATCGGTTTAAATAGCTGCGCATACATTGTCAGTTTTGTATGTGTATAAATTGGATCATGTCCTTCACACGTCAGGCAAAAAGGGCCATAAGGGCCGTGGGAAGCAGTTCAGCAATCCCGAGGAGATTGATCGACAGATGAGAGCTCAGAAGGAAATGGTGAGTGTGCTGCTGTTCATTATTGTCACGCTACACAGTGTACCCGGAGGTGACGTTTCCTGAGCATCAGTTCAGATTTATGTAAGGTTTGATTCTTTTGTCCGGGGTTTAGGAGGAAAATGAGGGAGCCGAAGGTTCATCTGGATCTGAAGATGAGAGCAGCAGTGATGACGAGGTATGAGTTTTTTTTAAAACAGTAGTTCACTTAAATATGAAAACATTCTGATAATTTACTTACCCCACTGCCATCACAGCTGTAAATTACTTCCTTTATTTGGTTGAACACATTCATAGCTATTTGGGCAATTACAGTGTTATGGATGTGACATGTTCTGTCAAAACTTGAAAAATAAATGATCAGAGAATGTATTTATTAAAAATATATCAAGTTATATATTTTCGAAACCCCTGTTGATAGAGTCCAGACTAGGCATGGGCTAAATTCCAGTTTCAAGATATACTGCGGATTTGAAACCACTAAAATTGTCTGTTATACCATTCTCATCAAAGACGGAAAGTGCAGGAATCCATCAGGTTCTAGGTTCACTTATGCTTAATTTGGTGATTACTCATCTGCATTAAATTTATGCAAAAAAGACTAGAAAGGGGTGCCATGCTTTAAAAAAAAATTGGGAAGCACTGATTCAACTTGATCTACTGTACATGTTTACTGTACATTTGTGTTGCTTAAAAATAAAATAATATTGTGTTCAATGTTTTTTTTACTCAGATATTTAAAGGATACATTTTAATGCTGTAATTGTAATCCCTGTCACACCGCGACACCACGATAGTTTCGCCTAAGGTTACTGTCAAAATCTCATACCGGCCCATGCCTAGTCCAGACATCAGAAAAATATCAGTTTATGCACAAGTTTTTTTATTTTAAAAGAGGGAAAAATTCATGCCATATGGATGTGACAAAAAAGGTTTTTGAGATACAGCTTACTTTGTAGGATTTCTGTACAATAAAATGTTCAAACTAGAAGCAACGTTATCCAACAAATGGAGAAGGGATGGCTCTTCATAGACCACAAAATAGTTTTTTAAGTGTAACTTTCATGTGCCCATTTATGAGGAATATGGACCGTTATGAATGTGACAATTCACTTACCCGACTATGGGAAAACTATGCCTTAAAAACACAAAAAAAAGCTTTTAAAACCTTGAGACTTCACATGGGTATTTAAACCATATCAAATATTGACATCTTATTGTAAAAACTTTCGTTTTTCATCTTAAGGTTGACATTTCCATGGACTTGCTTATCCAATGGCACTTATGATGACACAACAAAGTCTTAGTATAACAAGTTTATTAACTCCTTTGCAATTATGATTATTTTTTTTGATTTCTCCTAAAGCCACAAAAAAGGAAAGGTGTAGAGGGATTAATTGAAATCGAAAATCCAAATCGGGTCGCCCAGAAGAGCAAGAAAGTTGTTGAAATAGATGTCAGCGAACCTAAAGAGCTCTCACGTCGTGAAAGGTATGTGAAGCAGTATGCATTGTTTTGTATAAAATAGGAATTCATATTTTCTTGCTGTCTTGGTTTATATATGTTTTTTTTATATACGTTTAGGGAGGAGATTGAAAAGCAGAAGGCTAAGGAGCGCTACATGAAGCTTCATCTAGAGGGGAAGACGGATCAAGCCAAGGCAGACCTTGCCAGACTGGCCATTATCAAAAAACAGAGAGAGGATGCGGCACGAAAGAGAGAAGACCTGAGGAAAGGTGAGCTAATTCTCAAAACACTAATACATTTTCTCATAAGTCTGCATGGAACCTAAATTGGTGCTTCTAAGTTTATTTGGAAAGTTTTTTTTCATAAATAAGAAAAAAAATGCACAATGCAGAAGTAAAATGACTGAACTTGTTTTAAATCTTTTTCAGAAAAAGATGCACAAGAAACAAAGATGAAACGCTAGCCTCCCATTCATTCAACAGGACCGGGTATTTCAGGAGGGTGGGGGGGTGGTTTGAGGTCTAGTTGGTTAGAGGAAACAGCTCAGGGGTATCTATACATTTCGGACACATTTCTCCTTCGGTGCAGGGGGACTTGGACATCTGTAGGAAGTGATCAGGACTGGATGCATGGTGTTGGAGCTTGTTGGTTATCTTATATTTCAACACCGCCAAGCTTTACTCACCCTATTCCTCCTCTGACACATTCACTGTGCTCAGACTCTAACGCTGCTGGAAGTTATATTCTTAATTTGTTCATTTCTGTTATGTTGTCATCATTAGATTGAGATATTATGGAAAAGTGAGGTAGGGTTATCTGATGAGGAGGTTGATGCAGCAGGGTGTGGGTTAATGCAGAACAGTGAAACACTAGCCAGATGTTTAGCATTTATAGTATGCCTATAGTATGTCCATCTTTGTGGCCTCCTTTTATTTCAGTGAAACATCTTTATTGTTTTGCACTTCATGGTAATGTTCGTTTTGTTTGGGGCATGCTTGTAAGCTACTGCTGCAGGTTGCATCCATAAAATTAAAATGTTTTAAATGCAGAAAACAATACAGAATAACACGAAACGATGCACAGCGAAAGGCAACAGTATGAATATGTATTATATGTTCATCAGCACACCTGACTGAATTGTTGCATGTTATAACAGGAAAGTACTCACCATGTAAGCTCTGTAATGCCCCATTGCTCAGGGGTTTTACATTTCTCTTTAACTGAGACCATTGTTTTTGTCATTACCAGGCCCACTGGTGTGTCCTCACAGTGTTTTATGCATTAGCCTGACTTGCCTTGACCATTTAGGAAAGCAATATAAACTCGATGATGGTGCAACGTTTTCTTTAGCTCTTAAACACAATTATTTGCAAACTGTTTTAACATTTGTAAAGCATTCACCAATACTAATACAATTATTTACGTGGGGTATTAATAGGAAATCTGATGAATTGTTTATTTGAAATCGTTGTATACAAATGAATACATTGATTAATAAATGTTTGAGCAGTTTTTCATCTTTATTACACAAAACTAAAATAATTTTGGGAGATTGTGAAATGTCTGCACATATTAGTGGAATCACATTTCTTTGCAGCACAGTAAAGTGTGTTGTCTTTTGACCCAGAGGCCAGCAGCCTATACAATGGTGTAGATATTGAAATAATAGTATATGTTGTATTATTTTGTGGTCCGTATATGGTAGTGTTTTGAGAATTAATGAAACACTGGGTATAGTGACATATAACAATCAGCTTATAGACTATAATTCTTACCAGACTGATACATTAATAACCGTTTAATGCTGGGATTCTCAAAGTTTAACGACCAAAATAGCATTGTTCCTGCATTATTTCTGGTTTAATTTGAACAAATGGAAATAAATTAGAAAGTTATAAGGATTCTGAAAGCTTAATGTATACATTCATAGATTCAAAAACTGTATGACTTAATTTCTACTGCAGAACACAAAAGATATTTTGAAGAACGTTGGTAACCAAACAACACTGGCCTGATTGACTTTCATTTACGGAGACAAAACCACTTTTCTCATAATACATTTTGTTCCACAGAAGAAACTGTCACACAGGTTTTAAACGACATGAATAATAAAATGACAACAGAAGTTTTATTTTTGGATGAACTATCCCTTACAATTGTTTAAGGGTGCTGTTGCATAGGAACCCCTAGGAGGCGCCATTTTCCCCGCTTATAACGTTTTCACGAGACGTTAGTTTCAGTTCAATATCCCCACCACAGATATTCCCAAAATCTATTTTGTGAAGACAGACCTTATTAGATGGAAAAATGATTTCCCCTTTTACCTCTCACATCCTGCTAAGTGCACACCCTTAAAGTACTTATTTTGTATTTTTAAGTGCATAAAATGTGCATAAACAGTATGTGATTGCCAACCAGTTATATGAGTAACCTATGGTATAGAATACTTCTGTTTCACTTATAAGCTTTGGATGCAGCAGCATCCTTTTAACACAACATATAATGTAATTACAATAATTAAGTAATTACATAACAAATATACAAGAAATGCACAATTCGCACAATATGCAAAAAGTCAGAGCATAAGAATACAGACCCATATTGAAAAGACATTGAAAGGGACCTCTCAATATTTAGATGGGTGGCTAAACAATGACTGATTCACTACTAACTTTTTAGATATTTCATTGTATAGCTATATTGTAAGAATGGGTTAATATTAAAGGCCAATCATTTTTGTTTTACTATTTTCATGCAGTGTTACATGATGATCTGCTGCTAAAACAGCAAATCAGGTTCTGTACTGCACTCATGTCAAGTAAATCTACTTTAGCTGTCTGTGGCCAGAGAAAGCTGCATGACTTTCACAGTGTGATATGAAAATGTCTTTCCTCTCATGCATTTGGTAACTTCCTCTTTCTCTGACTTAATGAGGTGTGTGCACAGAAGCCGTCAACTTGAAACTCTTGCTGAAACAAGTCTGAATGACTCTGCTTGTTTATTAAATTCAGACAGCGATAATCTCCATGAAATGATACCGAAATCCTCTTGACCTGCGTGTGTATTGAAAGGGAATATAAAGACGACAGATTCTTCACAATCATGCTTAAGCAGTTTAACATTTTAAAGCAGTTTGGAAATGGGGGGAAGTAAGTACTTTCATGTGTTGATTTCAGACCATGTTCGTGTTGTTGGATGTAACAACGTTAAAGTACATAAATGTCGATTTTTGTGATCAACTTGTTTAATACAATGAATTCAACTAGTTGAACATGTTGAACATTGTATTTCTGGATTCACACTGCTTGTCTTTTTGGGCAATGTAGCAAAATCTATTTTTCTCGAATTTTACATTCTGTGGCTCAACTGTTGTATTGTTGTGTTTCAGCATTTGTCATGTCATTCTGAAATTAATTGCATCACTTGTAAGAAACTGTTATGATCAACTGATGCGTTATAGTAAAGAAACCTCTAACAGGTTTCTCTCCTTAGTTTCTCCTGGTCTTTGTTTTAACCCAGGGGAAGTACTAAGGTTGGCCATTTTACTAGAAAAACAATGTGCATCAATTTGAGATCTTTGAACTTTATGACTCTTATGCATGTCTTAAAGGGTGAGTGGGGTATGCGTCACTCCTATAACTGTGCACAATATTTATCACATAAATACATATTTTAGGGTCCATGATATATAGCTGTCTATGATTAAATGAAATACGTAAGAAGAACATTTTCATGCTAAAAACAAGCACGCAAAAACGTTGTTGATGAAGTAATACGTTAATAGAAGTAATAGAAGAAGATCTAAGTAATACATTTATACAACGTTTCTCCAAAATGCTATGGATTACATGACAAAACAATGAAAATAGCTTCAGTACATTCAAATATTATAAACATTTTCTGTTATAGGCTATAGCAAAACAATGTTCATATTTTTATGCTTAAAGGCAGGGTAAGCGATTTCTGAAAACTGTTGTTGTTACTTGAAATCGCCAAAAAAACACCCTTTTCTGCATTGCTCCACCCTCAGACGTGTTGTGCAACGCAGGCATGAAATGTTTTGCTTTATCATAGCTTATAGCATATAAATAACCATGAAGAAAATAAGCGAAGACACCAGTATATACAAGCAGCACACTGGTTCCAGATGAACAATGATGCTCAAAACTGTTCCGTTACACAGCTAATATTACAACAACAACAACAACAACTACATATCTTGGTTCTGACAAACAGCAAAAGCAATGTTACTCACATACTGATCTGAATCAAAGCAACCTCCTCGGGGTGATTTTTAGATGATCTTTCTCTCCAACATCTCTCTGCTGGAAAGCCTTTACCATAGTATCACGAGTCCTAACCGGTCTCCGCTGGAAAGTCTTTATAATATTAATTCGGATCCTAGCTCCTGCGTGACTTTTATCCTTCTTTTTATACTTACAATCCACAGATCTTTTACTTTTATGTAATAAATAAGACATCACTCTTGCTAAAAGTCCTTGATAAGTCATATGTTTTTGGCGCCGACATGGTTTCAGTTCATGCCAGACATCCTGAAATATTTGTAGTCACTATTCGTCTTCCTTAAGAATATAAGCTGTGATGTTCTCATGCTAAATGCAACAAACTAAACTAAAGATAGTTCAGAGATATTTTGATATTATTACTGAAATATTTAGACCTTATTATTTATTATTATTACATTCTCATTGTATTTATTATATTATTACTCTATATATATCTCTTGAATATGTCATCGTCTCAAAGGAAGCCGTGATCAAAGCTGTCAGTTGCAAAGGGTGAAGAGCACATCTGCAGGTTGCACAGAACAAAATGCTAGATTTGCAACCCACACTGATATGAGGTTAACAGGATATTTAATATTCTTAACACCTGACACGCAGGGCAGAGACACTACCACATGGGACTCTTTATGTGATGTTTGAAGCTAACAACGTAGGCCACATGTAGTCCAAATCCAGTCAAACAATAATCAGCAATACACATTTAAACAGTGCCATTCAAAATACTGCAAGGCCTCCATCCATAAATAGTTCACCCAACCTGTATGACTTTCTTTCTTCCGCAAAACACAAAAGGAGATATTTTAAAGAAAGTTGGTAACCGAACAGCACTGGGCCCCATTCACTTCTATTAAATGGCCGCAAAACCAATGCAAGTGAATGGCGTCCAGTTAACGGCATTCTTCAAAATATCTTCTTTTGTTTTCTGCGGAAGAAGGAAAGTCATACAGGTTTAAAATGACAAGAGGGAGAGTAAACTATCATTTTTAATCAATATATCGGCTGTGGACTGTAAAAGTTTCAATTACATACATTATTATTCTTATTTAGACTCACGTCTGCTCTTATAACAGCTGTGCTTGGATATTTTCAAAAATGTTGCATTTTAGTCAAATCAGTAAATGAAATGAATTTTTGGTTTGTTTATATTTTCCACTTTTAAGCCAATGCATCAGTTTGCTATGTTAAGCTGATTAAAGCAAGTATGTGTGTTTGAGCTCTTGGTTCACTTCCTGTCTGTTCACATTAGTCTATTTTCTACAGCAGACTGAATCTCTAATTTAGGTTTCCACACTTTGATCAATTTAAAGGAGACACATGTGCAATATCTCACTAAGTCATGCTGTACAAATGAAGTTTGTGAATGAAGTGTTCCCTTTTTTATGATTTATCATCTAATCACTCATTTAATTTGAGAATTTACCAATAACATGCACACCAAAAACAATGTATACAAAAGTGCAGTTTTAAAAAAGAAACAATGAATATACTGCAAGTCATGTTCAGGAGAGATTATGATGAGATAGCTAAAAAAAAATATTTGTGTAGAGTACAGTGTATAGATATCTATGCTGTTGGTGAATTATCTTTAACTTAATGCTTCTGCCCTGTAGGTCACAAGATGCAACTGACCTTCTTTCAGATGATCTGGTTTTGGTGAGTCATTTTCACCACTATACCTTAAAATTATGGTTCAAGCTAAAATACATTTCTGTCATCCTGTTAACCCTCATGTTGTCCAACACCTGTTTATGACTCCTTTTGATAAAAGAAGATATTTTAAGAAATGTCACAGTGGTTCTGTGCCCACAATGGAAGGTTAATGGGAGTCAATGTTGTTTGGTTCTTCAAAATATCTTCTTTTGTGTTCTGCAGAAGAAAGCAAGCCATACAGGTTTGAAATGATATAATTTTTGGGTGAACTATGCCTATAACTGCATAGACATATACAGTGTCCTGTAAATGTTTGATCTGTTTGCTTGAAGGTGGAACAGCGTGTGGAACCAGCCAGGAAAGCTGCCCAGATCATCCATAAGAAGCTGGTAGGCTGCCTGCAAAGTCAGCAGGGACTGGACACAGATCGACGAACGGTAAACTGATCTCGTATTAAATCATGTGAAATGTGTCGGCACAGATTCTGAAGCAGATTAACCACACACTATATGTGAAGAATAAGAAACGTTTAAGAAGACAAATAAATGGTCGTGGGTTGGAAAAATCTTCTGCATGAAACATTACTACAGTGGATGGAGGTGGGATTTCTTCCAATACTGACTGGTTGACCATTTTCTCAAGGAACACACTCTCCCTTTCTTTAAGGGGATAGTTCACCCAAAAATAAAAATTCTGTCATCATTTATGTATCCTCGTGTCATTCAAAGCCTGTATGTGAAGCACAAAAGATGATATTTTAAGAAATGTCTCAGTGGTTTTGTGCACATACAGTGAATGAGGCCAATGTTATTTGGTTACCAACATTCTTCAAAATATCTTCTTTTGTGTTCTGCAGGAGTCACAAGTCTGCACCATTTCTTTCTTTTTTCAGTTCTCATTTATTGGTGTAACATGAAATGACATGTTTATGTTGCATTGTTCCTGTCTTGTTCCTTATCTATAGTGTACAGGTAAACTAATATAAATAAATAACCAGAAAAGTGGAAGTATCAAAAAACATGCCATAGGACCTCATAATTGTCCTTACTTTTCACATTCATACTTTTTCTTCCTTCACAGAAAAAGTTACCTCTCATGATGCTGTCTGTCAGTATGGCTGAGAGCTTTAAAGATTTTGATGGTGAATCCTCTATCAGGCAAGTATTTTAACTGACCAATACTCTGTTATGATAGTGAAAATTTGAAGAATTAAAGGCACAGTATAGCACAGCTGCTTCGGAAATACACCCTTTATGGCCTGTAAATAAAAAGATTACGTTTCTGATCACACCCTGCTTTGCCTTTCGTGCAGAAAAGTTTTAGAAATGTGCTGCTTCATGCAAAATTTTCTGGCACGGACTTTGGCTGACTTTGAGATGAAGTTGGAGAAGGTGGTTCTAGTGCCTCTTAATAAACTCAGTGAGGTACAGTAGCGCTTTTCTTACTACTAAACATAACAAACACTCAATAATATTTATGGTCTTTATTGATGTCTATGCAGGAAGACCTACCGGAAATCTTAAAAAACAAAAAACAGTTTGCTAAACTTACAACAGACTGGAATAATGCACGCGGCAGGTAAATATTTGATCAGTTTAACATAACCAAACAATAACACAAATTCTCAAATTCAACAGAATCGTTTATTTGTTGGCTGAACATAAATAGGAAATATAAATTGATCATTAAAATATAAACAGATGTATTTGTCTTTTACTACAATTGTTTTCTGCTCAGACAGACCAAAGTTTTGATCAAATAACTGTTTAAACAGTTTGTGTTGAGGGCATTTATACCGGTTGAGCCATAGTGTCATGCACTTCAACCCTGAACACACAAACCTCAACCATGGTAAAAAAACATCATTCATTAAAAAAAACTCTAAACACAACAGATATCTAACAGTAACAACAATATTAAAGCATAAATAACTAAAACACAAATCTTTAAAAGAAAAATAAATAAATAAATAAACAGAATTGAACATGTTGCAATGCATTTTGGGATCTTTCAAACTCTTGCAATATTGTTTGTTTAGATTACACTGTTTTGCAAGTTGGGAAAACTTTCTGACACATTTTGTCCAAAACACCAGTCAACAAAATAATCTTTGTCAGAAACATGTTTAGACAAATTTTGTTTAATATATACAAAACAATAATTTGACTCCTTTAACCAAAAAAAGTTACTTTTTCTTTTTCGAAAGAACATTTTGCAAGTTGGATTTTTTACATTATCCGTGTGCACTTTTACTTTTAGATCTCAAGCCAGCACAGGTCCACAGGCCAAGCAGGACGGCCTTAGAGAAGATGTAGAGGAGGCCTGGAGAAGACTGGAGTCTATCAAGGTAAACTAAGCATTCATTAACCCTGTTACTGTTGATATATTTGACAGCAAAGTTGACTTCTTAAACAGTCACAGGTTGTGATAGATGATATATTGACAATATATTTAATGGTTTCAAGTCTGTTTTAATGCTATGCTACATGCTACTAAACTAGCCACATAATGCACAACCAGTGCCGATCCTAGACGTCTGGGGGCCCTAAGCAAACTTGTGAGGGGCCCTTGTACAAGTAATTAAAACTAGATAGGCATAACATAACTGTAAACTATAACAAATAAAAATAATAACTCAATTAACACACTTAAACGAATGAAGACTGAATTACAAAAAACATTAGACAATAAACTGTTGCTTAATTTTATACTTTATTTTCCGCTCCAGACAGATTGCTTTGTTTTAAAACCATGGTCATAAAGACGCATATCAGCACATCATGCGCATGGCATTACCTGTCGCCCACTGCATGATATCCGAGTATGTAACAGTAATTAAATAAATTAATTATTAAATTGATTATGCAAGTTATGTGCTTTTGATTCGGTGCTCAATGGGGCCCCCTGGTGGTACAGGGCCCCTACACAACCTGCGTAGTCTGCGTATAGGAAGGATCGGCTCTGTGCACAATAATTTAATTTCACCAATTTTCTGAAATTGCATTTCTGTTATATCTGCTAATGGCTTACAGTCAACCACTACAGGTTTATCATCTTAACCCGTTTAGTTCCAGCTGGTTTTTATAAAACCATGTAACCAGGGATGACTTCTCTCTAACCACGTCTTTTAAAGCTAGAAACACCAGACACAATAATTTTTGTTTAGGGGCTTAGTGACTACACATGCTTTGACACATTGGGCCAAGGTGCTTATGCAGATGACATGGGTTCAAATCTGGCTCATATCATTTTCCAATGACATTCTTCCTTTGTCAACATAATTTGCTTTCTATACATCAATAAAACGTCCAAAAAGCATGCAACTATGCATTGTAAAAGGAAGTTTTTATTATTTTGATTTCATTTTTATTAAATGTACAGAATAATACATACCAAATTTTTTCATTCAGGATCAGTACTCTGCTGACCTGTACCATTTTGCTACTAAAGAGGACGAGTACGCCAGCTACTTCATACGTGTGAGTTCCCTGTTTGCACACTACGCAGGCATATCTCAATAGATCTCAAACTGATTATCTTAAGATAAGACATAGACAGATGTCAAACTTTCACATTTTCTGACAGCTGCTGGAGCTACAAGCTGAATATCACAAGGTCTCTTATGAATTTTTGGAGAGGAACATATGTGAGCTGAAAGAGAGCCACACAGGTGAGCAGAGGACAAAGTGTGACACCTAAACACCTAACCATCCATATATACAATATTAACTACACACACACACACACACACACACACACACACACACACTTAAATAAACTTACTATTGATATAAGGTTTGTTAGGAAAGCTGAAATTCTAAGCTTTACATGGATATCAAATTTGAGTGGGTAATTCCAAAGAGTGGCAGCAGCGAGTAAAGTTTGTAGACTTGTTTCCGGCCATTTTTGTTAGCGATTTTGCTGCATCCACTCACAAAATAAAGTTTTGATATATTTACTGTAGAAAATTTACAAAATATCTTCATGGAACATGATCTTTACTTAATATCCTAATGATTTTTGACATTATTGTTTTTATTTTGAACCATACAATGTATTTTTGACTATTAAATGTTCTCATGCTACTGATCTAGGATCACATATGGTGGTAATCATGGTTCTTAATATTACGGTAATTGTCAATACTAGTGACATCCATAGCAGTATGGGAATGAAGTTTGTATTTCTTTATTTAAACACAGAGCCTCAAGTGATTTTTTCCGAAAAAAGGGTATTTGGTGAACCTCTGCTGTTGCACCTTCAGAGCTGCGATCGAAAGATTGCTGTACCAATTGAGGAGTGCGTGAGCATGTTGCTGCGTACAGGACTCAGAGAAGAGGTATATGTGGTTTTATCTTCCCACACACGCACATATACAACTCAGCTGACCTCATATGCACATCCGCACCCACACGCACAACTGCACACCCACATAACTGCATGTCCTTCATTTCACATTTCACTCTCATATCACATTTGTCTCTCACTATCTCTATTAAAAACTCACACACCTCTAGGGGTTGTTCAGACTAGCAGCAGCTGCATCTGTTATGAAAAAACTGAAGAACTGTCTGGATTCAGGGACGGTCGACCAGAATGAGTTTCGCTCCGACCCTCATGCTGTAGCAGGTGCCAGTTGATTTCTTTCATTACAAAACATAGTTTTCATAGTGATTTATTAAGTGACAATAATGGGGACAACTGGACTGGCTCATAAAGTGAATTGTTAGTTACACGAATGTGGTTGCAGTGTGTGGTGAGGACGAGGTGACCTAAAACTGTTTTGTTTGTTTCGTCTGTAGGCGCTCTTAAATGTTATTTGAGAGAGTTGCCTGAACCGCTCATGACATTCGAGCTATATAATGAGTGGTTCAGGGCTGCAGCGTAAGTTTAAAGTTTGTGTATTCGTTTTTAAGAGATACAAATACTAAAACACTGAGACTGAAGTTGTATTTATTGTCTTGATCATTTTTTTCTTGCTAGAGAAAAAGATACAGATGAAAAACTAAATCAGCTGCGGGCGGCGTTGCAGAAACTTCCCACAGAAAACTATAACAACCTCAGGTATGGCAAATATCATTATGATGACATATTATCATCTCATTTCTCAAGCTTCTAACGTCACATTTCATCCCCAAAAATGTGTCATTGTTTACTCACTTTGATGTCATTCATCTACACAGTGGAACACACATGTTCAATTTTCAACATACAAATACAGTATAGTGACTTATATATGTTAAGTTTAAATGCAACCACACAACAGATATAAGAATGGTTCTTACTAATTTGTGCACTATAAGTTATCATTTGGTTTGTGAAGTCTTTAAAAATATAGTGCAACAACAAGTATAAACTATACTTATTAGTTGTTTCTTGGTAAACTTGACAAAGATAGCATATAAAATAATAATATAAAACATATATTGAAATATTAGTAATAACAGGATACAAATTTGGAGTGACATGAGTTAATGACAGATTTTTCTTTTTAAAATCAACTACACTGCCTGTACATTATCCCTTACATAAAACACACCAGTTATAACCCGCTTATGATGTATAAAGATTGTTGCTAACAAGTTGCTAAATGCGACTACAGACATTGTCAGGGATGTTAAATGTCATCACACATACATCACAAACATGGGCACAAATCTCAAAAACATGAATGGAGATTCATTCACAGACTAGTTATTTATAAGAGGACGTTTCTCTCTCTCTCTCTCTCTCTCTCTCTCTCTCTTTCTCTGTCAGGTACCTTGTGCAGTTTCTGTCCTATTTATCCGAGTATCAAGCCGTGAATAAGATGACACCCAGTAACATTGCAATAGTTCTCGGGCCGAATCTATTGTGGCCTCGCTGTGAGGGGTCAGTGTAACCACAAATTTCCTCAACTGCAAAATATTATTACTCAACCACGCTTCTCATCTGCCGTGTTTTTTTATATATTTCAGAGAGACTTCCTTGCTAGACATGGCATCTGCCTCTTCTGTGCAAGTTGTGACTATCATAGAGCCACTTATACAGTATTCCAAGAGCCTCTTCCTTGAAGGTACTGAAATATTACCGTTTTATTAAATGTGTCCTGGATTTAATGACAATGAAGCACAGCAGTGGTATTATTTGTTTTTTAGAAGCAGATTTTCAGATCCCAGAGTCGATTTCAAGCTCAGATTTGCAAGATTTGATTCCAGCAACGTCTCAGAGGAATCTTTCTGACAGCGTCTTTCCACCTACCCACTCTCCATCCAACCGACATTCCCTCTTCAAAACAGACAGGTACTGAATGTTCTTCTGTGGTTTTCAACTAACCGACCAAATCATAAACTTGGAATGTTTCATCATTTTCTTATTTCAGCTCAGCTTCATCTGATGACTTCGGGTTGACGCAAGCTGTCAAACCTTCTCAGATGCACCGTGATGCTGTTTTGTGGGAGAACAATGATTCTCAGACACCTGCGCAGAATCACATCCCTACTCCGCTTCCCCGGTACACTCCTGCACACGCCCTACCCAACAGCCAATCCCACGTCAGGACACCGAGTTCCAACCAATCAGAGGCCAACCAGGAGCCTCCTGCCCAGTCCCAGGAGCCCGTGTTTAAGATCACAACTCCTTACAAACGTACGTTCTGTTTATGGTTTATTCAAGTTCTTTACATGTGCATTACATTTTACGTTCCTATTTTTTGCATGTTACAGCAAGGAGGTCCTTTATTCAGCAAAAGCCCCTTAAAGGTCCTCCTGTGAGCCAGACGGCAGCTTTCCCATCAAACCAGCAAAGATCCTTCCCCATTCCTCTGCCCCGAGTCTCTGAAATAGAACCGATGTCTTTAATCAAGCCTGAATCCACCCAAACTCCAGTGCCCACGTTGCCCGAGGCTGGACCACAGAAGAAACCCCAAGGCAGAAGACCCAAAGTCCCGCCTCCTCAACCACCCCAGGCACTCACCAAGCAGCTTTTCTTTCCAGCTCAGTGAGTCCTAAAAAGGAAAGTTAACAACTGGAAACTGAACTTATAAAACCCACTGTTTGTTTTGAATTAAGCTCAATCTTGTAATAGTTTATATTGCATCCTTTGACTTCAGATGCAGTATTTTACTGGCTTATGCTTTCGACTGTGCAGTCTTTGGTTTAACACTGATCCGCTGGTGTTTGATGATCTGTAGAGATAGAGGTTTTGAAAAAGCTGATGGATAAAAATACACAAAGGAGAAACTTTTTTCACACTTCACGCTAGCTATGTGCACAAGGCTTAGTGTTTATTATGAACCGGAACATCTGTAGCACCATAATAAGCGAGTCATAGAGTCACACTTTTAGAGCTGACATTGTTTAATGAAAATGTTACATATGTTGCTATGTTGTAAAATTCTTGTGCAAAACCGCACATACGTACAGCATGTACATATATCATGTGATTAAGGGAATGGACAAAAATTTTAACAAAATGCATATTCATATTTAATCATATTTTTATATCACATTGACAAACGCTGATGCGGGTCAAAAATATTCATGAATATAGTGTTGATCTGAGGATATTTATCATGTAATAAAAGGAATTATGACACTGAGAGTAATTTTAGTCTTTTGTAGTCACTGTTTTTGCATCACAACAACCTGTGGTTTTTCGTCTCATACAGATGAATGTTTCTCAGGAAGTAAGTCAATAAAAATGAAACTGCCACAGAACTTCCTCCTCAATGGGAATTTGTGCTTTAAATCTACAAAAATGCAAAATATTTCAATTCTGTGAAGTTAAAGTGGTTTGCATAGTAGATATAATTGGCTAGCAGATATACGTCTGTTCATACTTTTATTACTGTACACTACATAGAAAAAGGTTTACTTAAAATCTAAATATTGCAAATTCGGAATATTTGAGTGGCATATTGTTGCCATTTTATAGCTGTTGTTTAGTAAAATTGCTTCTATTATGTATTACAGAGCAACCATAACAGGATGTATGTAACTGGGTCAAAGCTAATGTTTTACGATCAAGGAGACAATTTGGGTTGCCAGAATTAGCCTATTGGTTGCCATGTTTTACGCATTTTAATCTTTCATGTTGCCAAAAGTCTAGGACAATGTTTTTCTTTACATATATTATTCATATATCAAAAGGTGTTCATAGATCCTTCACATCTGTTACTAAAATCCATTTCAGTTTTGTTCAGAGGAACTTCAGAGGAAGTTAAACGTCACCACATTGAATCCATCCTGATGCATTCAGTAAAGGACCCACAAACCTGTCAATCATCCAAATTCACTTAATCTTCATTTTCATTCCATTACAAATCTTAAAAAGTGCTTGTGATTTGTTTGTTTTCTTTAAGGCATCTCATACTGTTAGACTTTGATCTCCTCCTCCTCATCAGGATAGTTGTAGGGTCTCCTGTGAGAACCGTTGGCATCTGTATTCCTGAGTCCTCCTCCGTAATGACGTGCCAGCACATCAGCAGCCCTCTGGAAGCGCTCTGGCTCCATGCCGTGATCCTCAACAGCGTATGAGAACATTACATCTCCCACCTTGGATTTTTTTGGTGACTCGCCATTTTCAAAGTCTGAATGCTTCCACTCTCCTCCGTATAATCGTGTTCGTCCATCACCGTCTTCTCTCAGGAGGGAGTCGACTAAGGATGTGGTCGCATCCGAGTCGACATCATCGTCAGTTGATCCTGCAGGACCGGCCTCAAGCATGTTTTTGCGGAAGGAATTGCTTTTTTCACACATAGGGCTGTCGATCATGGCGAAGACCTCGGACATGAGGGAAGGGCCCAGATCGAGCGTAAAAGAGTTCATGGAGTCCGACGGACTGACAGAGTCGGAGCAGGGGAAGGAGGGGATACCCGTGTCGGTGAGGGAGCCTCTGTGGATTTCAGGAGGGCAGGATGGGGGAGAGCTGCCCTGGGATTGACGCTCGGTGCGCGACAGCCTCGGCAAAGTGACAAAGCCAGACTCCAAACCTGCAAAAACATGGAAAGAAAACAAGACGTCCTTGCATTAGTTTTTGTTGTGAACTGCAGAACTCTCTGCATCCAGAAGATGGCAGTGATGCACGGATCTCCGCATATGCAACAGTAGCAGAAACCTATAATTTATAGTCTTGTGGTCAGATGCCATTTGGCTTTGAGAGTTGTGCCCATATAGAGCGCTGAAACAGTGCAGACTTGGCACAGTAAAAGCAGAGATGACTAATTTCAGAACAACTGTAAATGTTTACGGATACAGAAACATGCTATACGTTATTGAAAACAGGATTTAAAATTAGCATTTCTGTTCAGCCAAAATACCTCATAGTTCCCGGTTAGAACAATATAAATGTTCAGCTTGAGGGGACGATGTTTATTTAACTTTAAGTAACAGTTTAGTTTTGTACAAAATATTAATATATTAAAAGTTAAACTTTATTGAAAATTAAACTAGACTAATAAATGAAACTAATAGCACATTTTATTGAACCCCACTGTCAAATTCAAGATAGACATACACTCCTAAAAATAAAGGTGCTTCACAATGCCATTAAAGAACCTTTTTGTCTAAATGGTATCATAAAGAACCTTTAACATCTGAAGAACCTTTTAGCTTCACGAAAGGTTCTCTGTGGCGAAAAATGTTTCTTCAGATTTTAAAAAGGTGAGAAAGAGGTGGTTCTTTAAAGAACCTTTGACTAAATGGTTCTTTGTGGAACCAAAATTGATTCCTCTATGGCATCGCTGTGAAGAACCTTTAAAGCACCTTTATTTTTAAGAGTGTAGATTGTTTGGATGTGTATGAGTCTATGGGGGTTGTGTTTTGAACAGGCCGTCCCATCGAGCAACCAGTGAGGCATGTTTGAAGTATTTGTAAGGGTGAGGCATAGGAATTTAGACACAGATCGCTGAACTTTGATGCCCGGTCTTGTGTGGTAAAAGGAGTCTGGGATTGGCACAGGTGCTCAGATAGTTTATCACTTCTTATGTTTGATCTGCCTAACGTTTTCTCAGAGGTCATCTTTTTTTAAGAGTGTAGTTCCCTGGGAATCAAACCCATAACCTTTGCACTGATAATGCAAAGCTCTACCAGGTCCAGTTGAGCTACAAAAGGCTTTTATCTAAACCAAAATTGCTTAGTTAGCCATTTACATGTGTTCCTATCTAAACAGCATTACTAATACATTTGAAGTGAATCTGACTCTGGAACAAACTAATGGACTCACCGTACATGTAAGTTGAATTTTCTGGTGTCTTGGGTGTACTAGGGAAAAGCACTTTCACAGGACAACCGTTGGGCGAGTCCACATCCAGACGGGGAAGAGAGATGGCATTTTTTATGATTGGAGAAATGGGTGGAGGCGGAGGCGAAAGGTCCTTGGAGCCACCGCGGGGCCTGTCTGGCGTCCTGCGGACATGGCGAAGGGTTCGGGAGAAGAATCCCTCATTCTTCTCAGAAGTAGAGGAAGAGTCCCCATCTGTGTTGTTTCCTGCTCCGCCGTGGTTGCTGAGGAACGAGGTGTCGCCAAAAACGTCCCCTCCGCGCCCAACGTGCATGGTGTGGCGGAAGTCGTCCAGCGGGGGGCTGATCATGTCCGGGGTGAGGTCACCTTTGAAGCGACGCTTTCCTGAGGAGTGGGACACTAGGCCCTTCAGACCAGAGAGCTTGCCCAAGTTCATGGCTTCTCCAGGTAGAAATATTTCCTGAGCCAGTAAAAAAAAAAATCTATACAACATAAAATGTGTTTTCAAAAAAACCGATGAGGATAATGTACAGCAAAATATACTTGTATCACTCTTGAAGCCTCAAATGTAAATCAAGCCTCTAAAGAACAGACGTTTTAAAAGCTCCAGCTAAGTGGAAAGTTTTTTTGTACTGTTTTTCAAAAAGAAGACAGATTCAGCTATGTCCAGTTTTTGTCTTTGGTCTTAGTTCATATCCAAAAAGATTTAGTGACGATAAATGTGAGCTGAAAATATGCATGACTCCAATTCCTGAAAACCTCTGCTGCGTATGTGGTCAAAGATTCTGGGCTTCACAGTTGTTCTGGGTTTCTGGCTTGGAAAAAATTCAGTTCAGAAATAAATTCAGCTCGGGCTGCAGATATTGCTGTGGTTTAGGTCTGAAACCATGTACTTCTCCTTCAGTAAGGTCCAGAGAGGGTTTCTACATGCTCTAAAAGATTAAATATTAACAAAAAAAGTCAACATTTTTAGCACTGACATGTTACAACTTTTTTTTTTGGGAATTATTTTTGTGACCCAACAGTTCTGGTGCACTATTGACAGTTATTGAAAAAACTATGGAAGTCAATGGTGCCCCAGAACTGTTTAGTCTCCCAAATATCTTCTTTTGTATGCAACAGAACAAAGAAATGTATACAGGTTTACCTTTGAGCGTGAGTAAACGACAGAAACAACTGATTTTTGTAGATATTTTATATATATTATATATATTTTCATGTTGTATAATTTGGAGTAGTGTGACCAAGTTTAATGCCCTTTGAATGACTAAATTCAGACTGCTTTGACTTCTCAGTCATTCACTTTAAACTGTGGTAGAAACTTATTTACAAAATCTCAGTATCGTGGCCTGTCACCTTAAGGACATTCTGTTATGAAAAACATCTTGTAATATCTTGAAAGCACGTCTCCAGTCTGTTTCTCAAAGAGATTAAAAAACGTACAATTCTTCCTCATGATTTTCATGTAAAAAGCCTATTTTCTATATTTAAAACTATAAATAATGGTATTACCCGATTGAATAACATAGTAAATGATTTGATTAATAGTTAATGATCTGAAAATCTGGTTGTTAACTGTGTGGGTAATCTGGGTTACTGATTTCTTATATTCTTATATTATATTATATTCTGCATTTTGCATCAGTTTTCAAAAGACTTGTGAGTGTGACTGCAGTCAAAGCCCATAGAGAGAGTCATTTCATATGTCTCATTCCATCAATATACAACAAGTTCTGCTTTAACTCTTTTACCAATTGCTTTATGCTGATACACTATATCCAGCTATATCTTTTATTATTTTCAGTCACTATTAAAATGTATTGAGGAGCGGCAGCATACCTGGATCAGTCCTTTAGTCTAATGTCTGTGTGCTTCTTAATACAAGTTCATTCGGTAACCTCTACCCTGCTCCCTGCTGGTGTTTGAGACCGACTTAATCCAGGACACTGCAGGCAGTCTTGCTACTTTATCTATGCTGGAAAGAGACGCTCCTCTTCATCGTTCTCCTTCCTCTAGCCTCCACTCCTGATCCTTTGTTTTGATAGACACGGCAATCCAGCAACCTGCTCCACAGGATTCTCCCGGGGAGGTACAGTAGTTTTAAAAAGGCAATAAATTAAATATAATAATCTGGGCAATAGTATGTCTTGAGGGAAGCTCCTTAAGTATTGTTCATGTCCAGGATTAGCCCCTAATCCTGCTCCCCGATTCCCTCCTATTCCTGCTGGCTTTAGTCCAATGTGTCGTTCCGGTTCTTGTAAAATCAACAGCTCTCCTGTGTTAGACATTGGATGTAAAACACAGATCAAGATCCAAAACATACAGTGGGGTCCCATTTTTCACAGTTAATACAGGTTTTTTTGGGTTCAAACAAATTTTATGATCAGTATAAAATAATTTAATATTTGTATTTCAGACTTTCCTAGTATTTTGGCACATTTAGTACAATAACAATACAGTGCATGTGTACATTTTATTTTTATTCCCACAGTTTTCCCAAGTGGTCTAAATTTACTGCACAGAAGACCTTGAAATAGACATCTAGACAATGCAGAGTTATTCAACATAAGTTATTTTACGTTAGGTTATGTAAACAGATTTAAATTATGTTGACTGTCCACATATGCTAAGCCAATATACAGTATACCAATATTATAGTCAATGTGGTATCAAAACTTTTGATTTTGTATGTGTGTAACCACTGCCACATCAGCAGTCTAAAATGGGATATATTATATAGAATATATTATATTTTTAAATACATTAAGGGCCAAAAGTGATGTCTGGAAGGCATATTTTTTAATAGAAATGAGACATATGTCTACATAATGGTGATATAATATACATGTAATCAAATATTATAATATATAAATAATTATATAAAATAACAAAAAAGTCAAACTACAGTCTTCAGAGTTATGAGAATATGTAGAATATGGGTATTGTTTTTTTAAATGTAAAATGCATAAAGCGTAAAAAAGCTCAAAAATAAAAAGCAGAAATTGACTACAGTTTAGTTTGTTATTAATATTTATAAGTCATTCTCCTGGGCTCTTAATTCAAGCATTGTGCATGTCTTGTGTGTAATTTACCAACCCTCCTTAAAGTTTTTTCATTGGACTTTGCAACATGCATGCAACATATTTAATACTTTTAATAATATAGTAAAATAAATGGCAAATTTAACCATCCCTTTGGCCACTACTGTATAAAACAAATGCTAATGAAATGGAAATAGTAAGACGCAAATATGTGCTAGACACAACCCAGTGCTTACATTGACATTTAGCAGAGCGTCTGAGGCTTCCTGACATGAAAAATGACCATAGACAAAACCACAAGATCTCAAAAGTCTTGCTACTCTTGCTATCAAATTCAATCATGTCTGTGTAAAATCGCTCGAATAGAAATGCATTATTTGAATTAGGTAGATGTGCATGTCAACCCTGTAAACCACAGTCTAATAGAAGCCGTGTGTGAGTGAATTCCTGGGAGAAATATCTCTGGACTGTGTCTGTTACAGACATCAAGTACAGTACCCACATCCCAGATTGGAAACACTTTTTGGAAACACACAGGATTCCTATATGTGGGTATATGACCTGTCTGATCTCTCTAATAGTATTTGGCTTTCACATCCCTCTTTCTTCTGCAGATTGATATGGTGGTGTTGAAATAAGTGATGGGTACATCAATGACATCACAATAACCTATTCTTCCTTTAGACCTTAAAAAAGTACTCTTTGCTCCTCTCAGTGCTATTTCATGGTCACACTTTGTAACCCAGTTAACTAAGTGGACAAACATTCAAGATAAGGCCTCATTTTTCTCTTTCACCCAATGACCTCCGATCCTTTCTGGGCTTTAATTTGCTATGAAGACACAAAGAAGAGTCTAGCACTAAATAACAAATAATGGCTTTATCAGAGTAGCGTATTTTCATGCACAATGCTTTGACCTCAATGACTGTCTGGCAGAATGGGTCTATGATGGAAAATGCCCCAAATGGAAACCAAATCTTAGTGGTTTTATATGTAAAGAACAACTGCTGAAGGAGCCAAATGCTGTATTTTCTAGAATGCCAGTCCAGTTACTGCTACAACTATATGAGGTTGTTCAAAAGGGCAGAGGCAACTTCACTATTTTGTAAATGAATGTCTATATGTAATACAACAAACTGGCAAATAAAAAAATAAACAATATTGGTGTAGTCCTAAGATGTATGTTTTATTCCAATTAAATCAACAAACTGTAGATAACATATGCCTTATTTAATATTTAGAAAGATTTAGACAGTGTTCACCATTAGATTCTTAAAAAATAGATGTTAAAAAATCTAGGGCCTGCACTGTTAACCCAACCCACCCTACTTCTAACTCTTGAGACCCTGGGGTGAACTGCAGGCCACCTGCCCGCCCTTAAACCCAACCCGACCGCCGCCAGGGCACTATTTTAGATTATATCTAAAAGCACACTAAATCCTGCCCAGAGCACTGCACCAGAGTTAGGAAACAAGTAAAGTCCAGAGAAAGGATATTTTTGGTGTGTTATTTGTTTTTCAAATCATTTCACAAATGCGTTTTTCATCTTATTTGAAACTTGTATCTTTACAACTCTTACAATGAAAATATTTAAAACACGCAGCTAATATCTACCGCAAGTATCGTTATAAGCGTTTCTCATCCGCATTGAGTCTAGGGTTAAATTTGTCATCTTGATCCTTACCATGAAATGACCAAATCCAAAGCCTTTAAGAGAGCTCTTTGTGATGTCATCAGCAAAAAATTCTATCATGGAGCCACTGATGTGCAAAATAAAGAACTGAATTGTTCATGACGTCATAATGTTGAAGCCAACCCACCTCTATGTTATATGCACAAATACTGTTTAATGAAAAGAACATATCATTTCATGAGAACAGTACCGAGTCACCGTTTTTTAAATCTAAAATCTGCCTGTGCGTTCTTTTAATGCAAACATAAGCAATAAAATGGTTATTTACTACTTAAAGGGCTAGTTCACCGAAAAATGAAAATTCTGTCATCATTGACTCACCTTCAGGTTGTTTTAAACCTGTATAAATGTATTTGTTCTGTTAAACACAAAGAAATGTATTTATAAAAATGTTAGCAGTTTTCAGGTACGGGACATCATCCATTACCATGGTAGGAAAATGAATATTGTATATTTTTTGTTCTTTTGAACACAAAATTAGATATTTTAAAGAATACAAACAGTCCTGGGACACCTTTGACCATTTCATTTTTCCTATGAAAAATGTGAAAATTGCTAACATTCTTCCAAATATCTTTCTTTGTGTTCATCAGAACCATTAATTTATACAGGTGTCAGGTTGAGTAAATGATGACAGAATTTTCATTTTTGGGTGAACTATCTATCACCCAAATTTAAGTCTTTGAGTCATTCATCTTCATTAGCTACAGTAGCAGACACATACAATAAATACCATAGACAAAATAACACACATGCGTATTAAAATGACAATGTTCATTCTGAGATTTTTACTTAAAAAAAAAAGTAACAAATGTTCACTAGACAGTTAATTGATTTGTTTACAGTTCATTGGTGAACTGGATTTGGTCGAATGCTCTCCTGGCGTTGTGTTTTATAAACCTAACGTTATCATAAACGAATGTATGAAAGTAGAGTGCAACTTCCAAAAAGGGAGAATATGTTTTCCTGATTTATTTTCACAGTCATTAATGTTAATGTGAAAAAGCAGTTCAAGCATGCAATCAACATAATTGATCAATCCTGTAGCCTACATGAAGGAAACTATTCTAAATCGTCATTTGTCTGCCATTACTGTAAATGAGGTTACAGTGGCACGTGCACGCATACTAATTTTACAGCAGCACAGATTAGATTTCATGTCAAGGAGCCGCACCGTCAAACATACAAAAAATGACGAGTCCATATGCTAAAGATTACGGGTTCTTTAAATGAACACTGACTCTACTGTTACACCAGTCAATAGTAGCCTACCAACAAAACATAAACTCATCATTCACTGGTGTGTTCCTATAAACGACTTCACACATTTGGAATACCGTGACAAAAATAATCTGTCGCCAATGTAACTCAAAACTATACAACTCACCTTGCACGCTGATGAAAACAAGTTTATCACGGTCCAAAAAGCGATGAATAATATTTATCTCCTCAAGCGATAAGATCCTGTCAGACGACTTTTTAGAGAGTTATTCCTATGAGAAGTAGCGGTCAGTATGAGCTGCTGCCGCAAGAGCGTCTCGACTGAAGGAGTGTGTGGGCGGGCATTTCCAGCTGGAAAATATATCATTTATCCAGACTTCATATCTGTTGGTCGGTCGATTAAGGTCAAGAAAGTCACTTTTCTACATTTTAAACATTATACTGGGGTTAGACATAATGAATAATTTAGGTTGTTACATATTAAATATGTAAGTTTAAACGCTATAAAAATATCAAATAGCCTTAATAGAAAACTAGCGCAGAAAACTAAAATACTTTTATACTGGTCTATATCTATTTCAAAAGAACTATGCCAGTGCCAGTGAAAGTAAAATTAGGAAAATTAACCATGGTTTTATTATTGTAAAAGTATAAGCAACGGCAGATTGATAAATGTTTGTATTAGGCTACCTTAGTTTTACTATAAATACCATGGTTAAACTAGGCTACTGTAAAAAAACTGAAATTTTCTGGCAGCGGACAGTGACAGAAATATACCGTAAAAAAACATTTATTTCCTGTAAAATTACATTTTATATATATATATAAAATAACATTTTCAAAATTTTTCTTGTAAATTTGTGTTTTTGTCCCTGTAATTTGTACTTTTTTTGACCGTATTTAAAAAAACCATGAAAAGTCTGTAAAAAAAACCATGAAAATTAAGTTTTTGGACATTTTACGTTGAAAATCTGTAAAAAAAAAAAATAAAGTAACAGAAAAATTATATAAAATTATGTTTTTTTTTACGGTGTAGGTTATCATGGTGAAGCAATAGCACATGTGTGCTTACTATGGTTTTACTACAAAAAAGGGTTACTATTTTTCCATGATAGAGTTAAATTCATTTTTCATCAAAATTTGCCATACATTAAAGGAGCAATGTGGACATTTTAGTGGCATCTAGTGGTGCGGTTGTCATCAACGGCTCACTCCACCGCTCACCCTCCCTTTCAAAGCACTACGGTGGCTGAGACAAGACAAAGATGTCATTATGTTTTCGCTTTTTTGCTGAAGGAGATAACATATTTCTGAAAAACTCACTGTAGCAGTTCTTTTATTTATACTGTAGAAACAACATGGTGCATTCAATTTAAGGGGACCTGTGGTAATCAAAACATAACGGTTTATTATGTAAGGTCTTTATGCACCTCTGTATATGTATATTATATGGCATTTCTGTCAATAGATCCAATATAAAACAGAGCACCTTTAGCTGTTATTGAGAGCAAAGTCTTGCATTTATAAAAATGTAATAAATCACCCTTATGTGAGGATGTTTGCCTTTTTCATGATCAAAGTCTAGACAGATTCATTTCTGGTGTCACTATCGGGTCAAAATAATTCATAACCCAGAGCAATGTTGTTGATGTAAGCAAATCAGTGGATCAATGAAAGGGTCAGATCCAAGAGCAACACACGAGCAACAGTGGGACATTGATCATGATTCAGAACAGTCCTCTCATATCGTAAATGGAAAATACATAGATGTATTTAAAACCCCTTTATATATGATTACATACATGTATATAATCTTAGACACGTTTTTAAACACATGCTTGTCTACCACATATCTTGTCATCTTTATTCCCTGTTTTCTCTCTGTTCAACTTTCATTGTCCCATTAAGCTTCTATATCTTGTTCATCCCAAAGTAAACACTTCCCTCTGCTCAAGCATGCCAGCTATTTGCTGTGAATAACATGTAGCTTTTGGACGCTGTTCAGATGTTGGTCCCAAAAGGGAGGCAGGGACATAATTTTAGGTTTTCGTTTCCCCTTTTCCCTTCACAACAGTCTATCTTTTCTTTCTTCCTGCATTCGCTCTGTGTACGGTTGATCTTCCTTGATATGCTTTGAACATTGGAGTTTTGACATCTGATTTGCACTGTGAATATGCTCCTTCCTCAAAGCTTGATGTGTTTTTGTTTCTAGACATTTACATATACGCATTTGGAAGACGCTTTAATCATTATATTATACATTTGTTTCTAGATATGTGCAATCCCTGGGATCGAATCCATGACCTTGGCTTTGCTAGCGCCATGCTCTAACCTCTGAGCTACAGGAAAGCTGAACGTACTTGATAACTAAAAATGTGTCTATTTCAACAGGTTTTTCAAAGTCTCCCATGAACCCGCTGTCGTTCAGACCCGTGATTCCTGATTCGAGAACGGTGCCAAGAAGGCAAAGGTTCCAGCAGAGAATTCTTAGCTTATCATGGCAGTGTTTATTGAGCTCAGATTTGAGCGATGTCCTGCTGCTGACTTTCCTCTGTATGCTACCTCCTAATGAACTCTGGGTTAACAAATAGCGAGCGCTGAAGTTTATAATATCACGTTTCGCTTCAAAAGCTTCAAACAGACCACAAAGGCATTTAAACACGCACCGGGTTATTTTCGCCTGTGAGTTGATGATGACAAACGGCTCGGAGAAAACAATGTGATTCTTTCTTTCCCACACTTGATGCCTTTTTTTGATTGAGAGGTTATTATTAAGAAATGTAAGATAAGCTTTTGGAGTTTGTGTACACATTGTTGCCATGCGAGAGGTATTTATAGTTTTCACCCTTCTGTGATTTGAGTTGTTGTCTGAACTTGTTTATTTCCTTTTTGACTTTCATCCTGTTTTTGACTTGTGTCAAGGCCTATAAGAAGAATACAAAGGAAAAGAATAAAATATATTTTATTGTCCTACTGATGAAAAATCGAATACATAAAATATTCACACAACACTTATTATAGACCGCTTTGGAAGACAAAGCTGGTTTAAGAACTTCCCGTTTCAGTTTTTTAACACTACACAAATGTTTTAACATAATACAAGACATAATCAAATCAAAATGTTAAACAAATATCTTTAAGATTTAAAAATGTAAAATAAGCAACTAACTAAATAACAAACGAAACCGGAAGTGCTTCTGGATCAATGTTAACATCTTGCAAGGTGAGTATAGTATCAATATGCATATATGCTGTGTTATTACATGGTACTCCAAGCAAATACCATGATACATGGCCAAAAAAACATGGTACATTGTGAGATTTAAGACCTTAAAACCACATTGCGGTTAGAATTGCAAGAGGCCGATATGTGTATTGCATTTACATTTATGCATTTGGCAGACGCTTTTATCCAAAGCGACTTACATTGTATTATACTATACATTTGTACATTTTGTATAGTAAGCAAGTGGGGGTTAGGTGCCTTGCTCAAGGGCACCTCAGCCGTTAACCGCCAGCCATGAGAATCGAACCAGCAACCTTCTGGTCATGAGTCCAGCTCTCTAACTACTGGGCCACGGCTGCCCAGTATTGAAAGTGTGTATTTGCTCCTTAAAGTATATTTCAACTCCTCTTAGTCTTACTAGTATGTGACTCTCATCTCTTTGTTTAGTCTGGGGCATCATCTCTTTGTAGAGATACAGATCATCCTGTAGTTTTCGTGATGAGACCATGATGAGAGACGAATTACCCCAATCCACAGACAAACAGCATGCTTTTAAGCATGCACACTACGTTTGTGTTCTCAGATGGGTGGGTGTTTTTTTTTTGCGTAGTTGCATGTCTCGCTTATGTCGATAATGTTTTCCAAGCTGCAGTTTGGTTGTTGCATAATTATGGACTTTTTATACAAGTGTGATCCTGTAACACTGATGAGAGTATGGCACTAACTAGGTCAGATTCGATTTTCCACATACTGTGCTAACTAAGAAATCAATACCTTTACTGCAATGTACATGGTTTTGGATATTTTGGAAGTATTTTGATGCATGCAAAAATGTACTCGTGACTATTAATGCCATTGCATATCCCTAAAAAGCAGATGTTTAGGGTTTCAAAAAGCAGGTGGATAGCAATGTAAAGGATAAGAATCAAAGGCATTTTAAAAGTACTGAGGGTACAGGAATGGAGGTGGGGGTGCAGGCTAGAGACAGGGGCTAGTAAAATAGGATGAATATTTCCCGGTCTCCTCAGGAAATTACTTTCGCACAGGTTATGAAGCTTGCCAAAGTTTAAACTCTTTCAGCATTTCAGTTTTTAATCCACATTGTAACACACATTTTTATTGACAAAGCTTTCGATTGTAGTAGTTTTCCTGTTCACAATTCTCCTGCGTGTATCTCAGATGAATAAATACTCCAACAGTCAAAAGGGATAGTTTACCCAAAAAAAAAGATTCTGTCATCATTTACTCATCCTCTTGACATTTTAAATCTGTATGACTTTCTTTCTTCTGAAGAACACAAAAGAGGATATTTTGAAGAATGTTGGAATCTACAATGGGGACCAACCCGTTTTCATTTACCAACATTCTTCAAATATAGTTTTTTCGTGTTCTGCAGAAAAAATAAAGTCATGCAGGTTTAAAGTGACAAGAGGGTGAATAAATGACAGCATTTACATTTTTGGGTAAACTATTCCTTTAAATAAAATCTAAAAATGACAGAAGCTACTGTGTAATTCCAAAGTAAACATAGTTGGGAACTACAAGATCTCAATGGCTTTTTTGAGCTTTGTAAGTGGAGATGTATATCGAAATCAATGCTGTAAATGAATAACTTGCTGAATGTTTGTTTAACTGCCAAAAATTCCTGCTGTCTTGTTTTCCTGATTCACACCTTTTCTTTTTTTTCTAAAGTGTACAGCATTTGGGAAACTGTGTGTTTTTTGTGAGAGTGCATTGACAACAATGGTAAGGATCAGTGACTGTCAAAGACTCAAACATTCTTAAATTTTAATTTTTAAACATATTTCTTCACCCACTTTTCCCCTAAAAACAAATATTTGTGGTAATTGTTACACCAGGACACAGAGACTGAGCCTAATTCTCAGATTTTCTATTAAAAGTCCATTAGGAGCTGGAAAGGAGCATTGGCTTGGATTATGAAAGCCAGATGTTGCCGTCTGAGACAGAAAGCTCAAATTTTCAGTCTGTGCGTGTGGGTGTCTGGGCGTGATTGGGACGGGGGTGGTTATATGGGGTATTAAATGTGTGAGTTGGAGGCCTTCTGGTATGTAAAATGAAGTTAAAAAATAAAGACCGTGCACCATGCAGACTAAATAAACGTGTAATTAGAATAAAAGCATTTAAGTTTCCATTCTGTATAAGAAGCCAGTCATATTCCTGACTCCACCTGCTTCCTTTCTGCTTTGCTGAGGAGCTAATTGATTTCCTGTTGGGAACATGGGCGCACAGCTCCTTGGAACGGCGGATGCGATGAAACTTTAGGTGTAGCCTAAAGAATTTGTTTGGACTACGTTCTTGCTTCCGTGAATTCTGCCCTGTCAGGAAGTGTGACTCGGCCCAAACAATAGGCAATTGTGAGACTGGACCTGAGCTAGCAGGAAACTCAACACACTGTTTCAAACACACATATGCACATATGTGCCTAAGCAATAAAGTGGGTTAAAACTGTCCTACAGGCAAAGCAGTAGTCTTATAGTAGTCTTATTGTCTTTCAACTTGTACTTTTGATGGTGGCACCTCTAGTAACTCAGTTGAGGTACAATGGATTCCACAAAAATGGCCATATCTCAATGCAAATAGGACGACAGCTTACATAGGCTAACTGTGTGTGAGTGTGTGTTTACTTAATTTAGACTCTCTTATGTCCACTGTGCTGGAAAAAACACAGGTCAAGTGTGTGTGTGTGTGTGTGTGTGTGTGTGTGTGTGTCCAGAGCTGTGAGGAATGTTGTAGTCTGACCTCTGACCCCTCCGTGTATGCGTGTGTCCACGCCTAGCTTGTCTCCACTTGTGTATGTGAAATCACACATACACACGCACGCACGCACGCACGCACAAAAGACCAACATTTTGAAAAAAACTAGACACAAAGTCAAATAAAAACATCTCACACTTTCAAAACATACAGATGGATGCTTGTATCCCCACATTGCTTCAATACATTCAGTTTAAGTTTCTCTGAATTGCAAATAAATGTTTGTGTCTGTCTGAGTAAACATGAAGTAGTCATGAAGTTTTTCTTAGATTCTTCTGTCCGTGCATCTGCAGTCTGTGCACATATCTCTGTGTAATTACCCCTGTGGTGTAGTAGGGGTGGAATTTTTTATAGTGGTGTGTTACAGCCATAGCCTGAAAGCAGACTGGCACTCACTAGCATGTCATTTGTGTTTTTATACAGCAGGAACATGCAATATCACATTTAAAGCGATAGAAAGTGTGGTGGATTATCTAAACAAGTTGAGTGGTGAACAGAATAAATGTTCAGTTTTAACACCTCACAATTTTCAATTTTAAAACAATATTTAAGATTTAACAACATGAAAGAATAAGAAACTTTTTTCGCTTAAAGAATAGGAAGAATATGCATTGTGACCTTATTGTTAGGTACAACAGTTGCAATCCCTAACGTTTTTGTTCAAATAAACAACATACGTTATTGAGCGAGTGCATAAAAATAATTATTTAAGTAACTACTTAGAATGGCAATATTAACCTTATTATAATGGTTTATAAGTTGAGCGATTGGGTATAAAATGTCAGTTTGGCATTCTTTGACTTACGTGAAGATTTTATGTCTCAAACAGACATAGTGATGCAAAAGTTAGATTTCAGCTTTTTACAAAAAATCGATGTGTACTTTCATTTAAAAAAGAAAATTGACCCTTAAGACATGGGTTTGTTGTCCAGGGTCACAAAAGTCTGGAAGTACCAAATATAATTAATTTAACTCTTATTTTTGGATTAAATGTGACCTTTATAACATTCATCTGCATGTTTCAGCTGAAATTCAGGGAATCAAACAAGCACAGAGTATCTGGTTGTTGTGTGGTTACCAGAGCAATGAGGCCCTGAGAGGACCAGGCTGGAGCCTGTGGCTGCTGTGCTGTTGTATGTGAAGCCCTGTCGCTCTATGGCTGTACGCCCAGCCACCACTCCGGAAAAATTCCTTGGTAAGGGTCAGGGGCAGAGAGACGGCTGAAGCCATATACAGCCATTTCACTGAGTGCTTGTAAAATAGTGACTTCACTGAATGTTTTTGCTGAAGAATGCATTTAACTAATTTGAGTGCACATTGGTTCCACATTTTGAACAAAATATTCTATTTCCTGCTGACAAGCATTACAGTAAAACTAAATCAAATGAGTTACATTTGTCTTGCTGACTGGATATGTGGAGTTGTGATAAATCCAGAAGAAAGCAGACTGTGAAAACAGTCTTGTGGATATGAACTGTGCTGTGGCCGATGTTATTCACCCAACTTTACTGCTTACCAAAACACCCGCGTTTACAGATCTGTCATGTCCTGCTGGCAACTTAAACACAGTAAATATGCTGTTAATTTCCCACAGCCAAAAACTGTTACAGACACCCATAAAATTCTCAGATTTTTCTTTAAACCAGAATGTTTTATTCTCACAGATCCTGACAAATGTTCGACAAGAGCTTAACCACTGTTCAAACACACACATTTGACATCAAATGGCAGTGAAATATAGGCCTACTTTAAGTTAACATCCGCTTCTGCTCCAGTCTAAAGAATAAATTTTGTTTTTGAGTTAAATGTTTAAATGTAACATGTAGGCCCGGTTTCACAGACAAGGCTTAGCTTAAGCCAGGACTATGCCTTAGTTCAATTAGGGTATTTAAGTTGCTTTAATTAAAATGCCTTATAGAAAACATCACTGATGTGCATCTCGAGACGAAACAATGGCAATGACATATTTTAAGATGCGTCAGGGCTATTTATTTTCAGTTAAGATCAAACTTTGACTTTAGTCTGGGACTAGTTTTAAGCCTGTGAAACCAGGCAGTAGTGTATCTATTTTTTCAGACTAGCTTGACTGTATAGCTCAACTACTTTGAATTAAGACAGTCTTGTAGTTTGTCAAACTACAGTTTCAAGGTAACTTCCCCAAAACTTCTTTTCTCTGTGGTTTATTGAGAACTCCCTAACATTTCCTGTAGTTTGGCTTAGAGTAGGGCATTCCAATGCAAGGTATGCTTTTTCTTCATGTATAAATTCACACTCTCGAATTTGGCTACCTGCCTTCTCACTGCTGCTGTTAAAGCCTAAAACAACATTTTTTTGTTACAGTTGTGTGTTTGCAAAACATTTCGAGCCTGCTAAAACATGTAAAGCTTGAGAAAACGTTATGTCAGAAAACTTCTACTGATGTATAAGCACTGCAGCAGTCTTTATAAAAACAGAGCTGTTGTGTTTACTGCAGGGCTGTATGTGACTTTCTTGTGTGGTCTAGCTAATGCTGGGCTGTACGAGCATGGAGTTGTATCCCTGTGTGAGCAGCTGCACCTGAAGTGGGGAGTCTGGGGACTCAGCAGCTGGGCATGGGGTGGTGGGGGTAGATGGCAAACAAATGAAGGTTGTTCCCTTTAACTCCAACCGAGAAGAGAGTTTTGGTGGAAAATAATCAAAATATTTACAACAATTAACAGTGATTTGAAAAACTGATCAAGATTCTGCAACTGAGACAAACACAAGAAATTGGTTTATGGAACCTGACCAGATGATGCACCAGGCATCTCTATTTCCTATGTGCAGGCTCCCTCTTATGGTAAAAATGTTGTTAGCAAAGACTTAATAGAGATGTTTGACGTTTAAAATACTGGTGATTATATTTCTCTAATCAAGACAGAAAAACATGACAAATCATTTGTTTTTAAATAATTGAAAAAAACAAAAAAATAAATGTATTTGTATTAAAAATGAGAAAAGAAAATAGGAAGGACTGCTGGAAGAAAAAAAAGACATCATTACATGCTTAAAGGGATAGTTCACACAAAAAATTTAAAAGCCTTTCCTCACTTTTTTCAAACCTGTATAACTTTCTTCTGGAAAACACAAAAGATCATTTGAAGAATGTTGGTAACCGAACAATGGCGGTACCCATTCACTTCTATTGTATGGACACAAAACCAATGCAAGTCAATGAGTACCGCTGTGGTTTGGTTACCAACATTCTTCAAAATATCTTCTTTTGTGTTCTGCATAAGAAAAAAAGTCATACAGGTTTGAAATGACAAAAGGGTGAGTAAATGATGACAGAATTTTCATTTTTGGGTGAACTATCCCTTTAACTAATGAAGATCCAGGCGGACACAAGCAGAGCAATGTTCGAATGTTTATTTTGCTTTAACAAAAATGAATGCCTTGGATAATCCAGACACTTCGCCTATGGATTAGCTTCAGCTGACTCCTTTAATTCTTCACTTCCACAAAGCGAGTAAAGGAGCTCTATCTGTTCCGCATATTCAAAACCAGGGCTGAGAGAGGGTCAAATAAAAGACATATTCATTGTCGCAGTTACACTGTCATAATTCACAACAGAATGTTTTTCATCCTCAAACTTACCGACCAGGTGTTTCTAAAATCAGAGGGATATTATCCAGTCGAGGCTCATTTACAATTTCTCGGAAAGCAGTAATACCTATTTGGCCACGACCAATGTCTTCATGCCGGTCCAGATGGCAGCCTAATTTTCCTTTAGAAAAATAACAGAAGAATCAATGTTGATTCATACTTTCCGTTCAAGTTAAGCCCAGTTGAAACATTTGTAGCATAATTGTGATTACCACACAAACAGTATATATTCTTCCAAATACAAGTCATTATATAACCAATTATATCAATACTGATAATGTTGTGTATGTTAATGTTATTGGTTCAAAATAATGCAATACCTTTAGAGTCATTTAGATGAACTGCTTTCAAATAACGCAACCCAACCACATGGTCAAATTCATCAAGCATATTCTTCACACCTCCAGCTGGCGAAATGTCATAGCCTACAGAGAACAAATGTTTCTCAAATACAGAGCAGCTTTACTACATTTTATCTGAAACCAAAAATATATGTTTCCAAATAGTTACAAAGAGAACCCCATACCTGCTGCAAAAGCATGGCAAGTGTCCAGACACACTCCAACACGTGTCTTATCACTCACCCGGTCTATTATGCTTCTTAGTTCACTGAACTGACCACCAACAGTGCTGCCCTGACCACTCATGTTTTCAAGCACTACAGAAAGAAAGAAAGAAAGTCTAACACCATAATGCAGTTACACAGCTCAGAAGCATTAAACATCTGATTGTCTCAAGTTGACCTGTAATGACGGCAGGGGTTTGCTGGTGTGCGTGGTTAATTGCTTGGGCAATTTTCTCCATGCATTTTACAGGGGTGGAGTCCATAGCAGCCCCAGGATGAAAGTTAAACTGACTGAGGCCCAGTGCATTACAGCGACTCAGCTCATCCACAAGCATGGCCTGGCTCTTACTGAACACATCTGCATCACAAGACATGATATTCTTGATACATGATACAAGCAACGTTTACATTTAAATAAAGTTGTTTTTACAGTACCTAATGAGTAACATTTTTTTTACATTTCAACACAGCATCATCTCTCTTAGCTTTTACAGTCAGTGCACATTCTGTACCTTCTTTGGGGGAACCGCAGTTCATCAAATAAGATCCATGTGGCAGGATCTGCATCGGATCAAATCCATGTAGAGCGCAGGCTTCTTGAAATTTAACTGCAGCAGCTGGATCGAGGGCAGGTCTGGTCCAGGAGCGCTGGGAGCCCAGGAAAAGGGCGAATGCATGACCTCCTATGGCCACACTTGCTTCAACTGCTTTCCATATTCCTCCTTAAGAATATTTGTAAAATGTTAAGAATATTCCAAAAACACCTCATTCAAAAGTCTGCATTTATTCACCTGATATAGAGACGTGAGCTCCTATGTATTTTTTTGCCCCCTTTATCTTCTTTTTCGTTGGCTTTTCTTCTCTAATGCTGCCACCTGATGGTTCTGAATCAGAATGTTCATGCTTCTTTGTTTCAGGTACGTTCTCCATCTTTATTTTCTCTGCTCCTTTTCTTCGAGGGCCCATATTTTTCTTAGTTAAGAAAAAGTTAACAGTGGATATTGGTTATACATTTTTTGTCAAACATGTGGTATGTGTAAGTAAATAGTAATGCATAACCTATAAACTCTGTTGGTGTGGACTAGATTTTTTTTGAAAATAATAATAATATTGTTCTTGCATTTTATACACAATAGGTAAGTCGCTGTATTTGAACGATATACTTTTATGCATATTATTTGGACGGGTCGTTTATGATTTGACATTGCATCTGAAGTGCACATTTAAATAAAATACACACCGTAACTTAGTTGATACAAGACTTCGATCATTTGTATTCAACGTTAAATACATGCGAAATTTGATGTGATAAGCTGAAGTTGCATAAAAATGTGTAATTAAATACATTTTAAAGAGATACGTACATAACATTCTATAACTTACGTTTTCTGTGACCACCAATTATTGAGTTATTGGACTTTTAATATTGAAGGTCAAAAATCTCCCTCGACTGCCCCCCTTCCGTCAGATCTGTCCAGACACACATTCATACTGAGCAGTAAAATGGCCGACCGTCAACCAACTGACTTTACAACGCTTTAAACATAGATTCCGCCTCTTTCGTTTACATTACCGTATTTCATATTTAAAAACTAGCATTATAGAAAGAGTGTTTTCATATCTTGCTATTAGATCTTGATGGAGTATTGTATTTCACGTTGCCTCAAAACCCTGAATTTCGCACTTAAGCACTTTAGCTGTAGCTAGAACTCTAGCTGCAGTGTATGTAATTCCTGAGGTGAGTCCTTTATTTTAAGGAGCAAATTGCGCATTTTGTTCTTTCTTGCCATTTACGTCGTCGGGCATTTTAAAATTGCATTTGTGTAAATGCGTTCGCGTGTGAAGCAGATTTTTTTCGTCGACATCTGTTGGCCGCTAGCTCGATTGCTAGTTAAATTAGCCAGGCAGCCAGTTAGCATCTGCTTGTTTGCAACTTTAGCTTTCCGTTTCGCCGCTGGCGAAAATATAGTGGTTTGTATTCGATCAGTACCTGGCATAATGACCTACATAATCCTTGCTTGTAAAGGTTATGCTATAAGAGTTAGCCCCATGGTCTAAGCAGGAAAGATATCCGGACTTGTAGTCCTGGCTCGGTAATATTACCCATATTTGATCAAATGCATGTTTTGACAGTTGCTTACCCTCTGATGTTTTTGTTGTGATCCCGTGTGTAAACAATCGGTGCCTTCGGGGGGAAACTATCAATTACCTCAGGGTTCAGTGTGTATCAGTATTTTCTTGCTAACAAACTAGCTAACTTCAACGTTCACCAGAGTTGGCAGGACCACCTACGTTAAAACACGTCAGTTTGCTGGTATGTGGCGATGTTATAGTGGTTATCGTTAAAACTGTCGTCGAATGTTGTGCATTATTTGTTTTTCTGCATGAATCGTACATATAGCTAATGTATGGAATATTGCTTTTTGAACCGGAGGAAATGGGCGGGTGGACGGAGCTCCTATCCGAAAGCGCTGCTCTTGTCAACTGCAGGCTCACAGTCAGACAGCAACGACAGTTTCGTTTCTCCGATCACCAACGTGATTTTATTACTGCAATTTTAATCCGCATCTAATGCCTTTATATCCCTTTTAAGGCATAACGTATTCAAATGCGCCTAAACGACATGCTATTGAGCAAATTACATGTACAATACACGTTTGTTTTATATCACGACGATTACATGATTGGTGCCGCTGTTGTGTTTGGTATTTTTGCATATTAAGAAATTTAAGGCAGCACCTTTTGTTCAGATTGAATGTGAGATTTTGCCCTTGACTGCCTAGGCGGAATTGGGTTGACTGAAAAGGGCTACTTACATTAGTTGAAAATTCTGTTTCTCAATGTTTTTTGTGTTTTTTCCAGAAAGGAGTGTCAGGAAAGGGAACTGCAGTTCATGGAAGACAAGAAAAGGAAAAAGGAAGATAAAAGGAAACGGGAAACCTCACAGAAGGTAAAGGTTGTCAAACAAGGATACAAATATGTATGATGTGCATGTTTTGTGAATTATTGGGATTACTACAGATACAGATGCACTACAGTTGCAGTGTCATTCCTAGTTGTGTCATATCTGTCATGATGACTGGATGTCATTGGATAAATAAAACTTAAAGCTGCAATCAGTGGCGTGTGCGCCACTCTATCGCCATCTTTATTTGAAACATAAAATTGCTGGTGACTTTGTTTACATGTGTTGGAAGAAGTACTTTTCTGGCAAAATTCGACCAGACCGCTCAAATCGTAAATCATTATAATAAGCTTACAATTGTCATGTGGTTAAGGATAAAGAGATATTTTTTACACTAATTATGTACTTACTCAGTACCTGTTTTAACCAAAAATAAGTCACATATTGCAGCTTTAACTATTAAGCAAGCAAACATTATTTAGTGTTTTAAATAATTTTAATATAAGCCAATGGTCAATAATACTGTTGTCAACTTTTTGTTCCAGGTTGTAGAGCAAAAAAATAAAGGTAACTATATTATTTATAATGTATGATATATATATATATATATGTTTATTAGTTTTTGCTTTTGAAGCCTGTCAATTATTTGATTAACACAGACCACAAGATTCTAATGAGTCACTGTGTTTATCTTCATAATGTATTTGTTCTTTCTTTATCTGAAAACTTTCTGCAGTTCTGCTCTCATTTGATCCTAAATTTTCCACTACACAGTGCCAGAATTGACCAAGCCTCCATCTGCACAGTCTCCTGCCACCTCCAACTCAGCTTCCCCCAGCCCTGGCCCCGTCCCCTCTTCAACCCCATCCGCTGCCACCCCGGCTGCTGGCACCCTCCCTCAGGGTGGGAACAATGCTAAGCGGCCGGCGGTGGCCAACGGACAGCCCTCCCCCGGCACCCAGAATTCTCAGCGCTACATGCCTCGTGAAGTGCCCCCTCGATTCCGTTGCCAGCAGGACCATAAAGTGCTACTGAAGAGGGGCCAGCCACCACTGTCCTCCATGCTGCTGGGGGGAGGCAACAGCGGGGGAGATAGCCCCAATGAAACAGTGGCTTCTGCCTCAGGTAAGAATCATCAGGTGAAATATTAGACTGATGCAAAAAGTCAAACGTAAATATAAAGTTGTGAATATTAGATGTGATTATATGCTATTGAACATTGATTACAGAGATAACAGTTATGTTTAATAATTATTTCAGAATGACGTGTTACTGATGCTTCGGTACGAGCGAGTTGTTCAAACATGTATTGCACTTAAGGGCCTGTTGAAAGGTTCCTGAAGGTTTCTGCTTTATTTTTCTTCCAGATTCAAGCCAGGGCCCTGTGGGTCCAGCTGCTCCCTCACTGCCCCATTCGTCATCCTCCTCATCAATCGCTGCTTCTACTTCAAATTATGCAAATTCCATGTGGGGGGCCAGCTCTGGCAGCCAGCCCCTCTCTCAGGGCAGGGAAAAGGTGATAGTGGACCGGTCAGACCTGGAGGAATGGCCCAGTATTGCTGCTGGAGATGGTTCAAAGTTGGGGGACACAGCAGGTACTGGATGCGCAGATGGTAGCGGTATTCTAAACTGCAGCGCCTCATGGGGCGAGAGGCATCTTCAGCAGCAAGCTAAAATTGTGGGCGAAGGGAATGGAGGCAGGAAAGGAGTGAATTCCGGCAGCCCCTCCCCACCCACATCCTCCAGTTCACCCAATGAATGTATGCAGTCTGGTAGTGTTTGGGCTTCATCCTCCCATGAACTCATAGGGGGAAATGCAGTAGCAGCAGGCTCATTGCTCCCCATATCCAAAGCTGCCCCTATTGCAGGGAACTCTGATGGGTCCCTTGGTGTCAGCTGTGGGATTCCAGGTGCCAATTTTACTCCTAATGCCAATCCCTCTGCTTGGCCAGCCCTGGTACAGGATGGGGCTGGGGCAATTGCAACAGAGGGAGGCTCCTCTTCCCTCCAAAGCTCATCTTTGTCTGCCAGCAACCCTCTTTCTGTGAATCAAGCCTCTCATCAGCATCAACTTCACCAAATGCAATCCAGAGACAGAGAGCCATCTTGTGGAGAGTGGGGTGGCACAGCACTGGAACCAGGAGCAGGACCAAAAAACACAGGAGTGGCAGAGGGGGCTGATATAGACTCTGGAAGCACAGGTGGAGGGGATGGCTCTGCTTCCTCAACCTCCTCCACCGGCTCATCATTGTGGAGAACTCAGCCTTTCCCTGCAAACTCCAAAACGGGTGCCTCAAGGACTGAATCTTGGGAGAATAGAACAGGGGAAAGCTCCATATCTGCTGAAGGAGGGAATGCTTGGGGTTTTACTGGCCAGGATGATCAAGGCGCCTCGACAAGGGCAAGTGCATGGGGAACAGGAAGTGGAAGTCAGACATCCGGGGTATCTCAGGGAGCATGGGGAGGGGACCATACATTGGTTGGGGACTGGGGGGCTTCAAGTGGAGTTGGAGGTGTCAGCAATCAAGGTAGGAAAGATGAATCAAGCAGTAACAGCAGCAGCAGTGGAGGCAGTGTTGGCAACCCGACAACTTCCTCCTCCACACCTTCAACTATGACAAGAGCTTGGGACAATCAGAAAGGAGTTGGAGATGTAGGGGTAGGAGACTCGAGTGAGTGGGGAGGCCAGGGTAGCAGAGGTGGAGGAGGTACCTCATCCTCCAGTGGTGGAGGAAACTCTAGAAATGGCAATCAGCGCCAACACCGCTCTCATCAGCCTCCTGACCCTGAAGTGGCCTTACAGAATTTGCTTAGCCGATCTGACCTGGATCCAAGAGTGCTATCCAACACTGGCTGGGGTCAGACCCAAATTCGTCAGAATGTGGCGTGGAATTTGGAGGCAAGAGGACCAGCAGCAGCACCAGGAGCCAGTTCCTCTTCTGCACCTGGCCACACTCAACCATACTCTGGTTCTACTGGTCCATCTACTACTACTACTACTACTACTGATCCATTACCTTCCTCTCTGGTCCAAAGTGCACCTTTAAATGCCAATTTGAACTCAAACTCCATCCTTGGACCACCAGCTGTCTCACCTTGTGAGGGCTGGGATAACAGCAGTAGCAGCTCATTGCACACTCGAGGCCCTCCACCTTCTGGTGTCAATACCCCAAATCCTGCCATCTTGCAGTCTGGAGGTGGAGGCAGTAATTCATCTGGTGGGCAGGGCAAGCCATCTGGGGGCTGGGGAGGGTCAGAGAGCCAAGGGAAAGTTTGGGAAAGCGAGGGACATGAGTGGCGAGAGCACAGAGCAGGGAGTGTGTCCAGTGGATGGGGAGATTATCAAACACCGGGTACTCCAGCAAGTGGTTGGGGAGACAGTCAGGAGGAGAAAGCAACAGGGAGTTGGAAAGAAATGGGCAGGGGGGGTGCAGGCAATTGGGGACAAAGAAATAATAGTGACTGGGGAGAGAATGAGCCTAAATCAGGCAGTGGTGGTTGGGGTGATAAGAAGGGTAGTGGAGGTACTAGTGGGGACCCAGATGTGGGTACATGGGGTAATTGGGATGAGGGAGCTCCTAGAGGTGCATGGGGAGCTGGAGGTTCAAGGGTGGATGGAGACATGGGTGTCAAATCTCACCAAGTCTGGGGTGGGAAAATGCACCCTTCACAAATGCCAAACAGCCAATCGGTCTCACAGAAAGGCCCGGCACAGCAGCAACAACAATCACAGCCCCAGCAGTGTCAGTCAATGGACACAGGGGCCATGCAAGGGGGTTGGGGAAGAACAATGGGTCCTTCAGCCCAGAGCCAAAGTTCAGGGTGGACTTCAGGACCCATACCGCAACTTTCAAGTGGTCCTGGCGATAGCTTGGAGACCAGTGGTTGGGAGGATCCTTCTCCACAGTCCATAAGCAGGAAGATGGAGATAGATGATGGAACATCTGCTTGGGGTGATCCCAGCAACTACAAATACAAAGGTGTCAACTTGTGGGACAAGAATAACACCCCATCTGCCCAGGCACAATCAGCATCCCCACAGCAGGGGCCTCCATCTCTGCAACAGCAGCCGCCTGGAAGAATGCCAACAGGCCTTGGGAACAGAGACATAACTCTTACACATTCATCCAGCAAAGGGCCAGGAATGGGTAAGATGCTTAAGTAACTCACATAATGGCGTGATCTTTAAATTTGTAAAACATCTAAAACAAGACATGGGCCAGGTTTGTGCATGTGGTTGTGTGGATGCACCGAACGTTTGGTGGCAGAAGTTGTTTGGCCAAGACCACTTTAAAGTACTTCCACACTGTGGCGTGTTTGCTGCATTTATAAAGCGTGTCTCTCTCCCTCTACTCTGGTGGCTATTTAATTGCATCGTCAAAAATGTCATTGTTTGGTAACACTTGTTAAAAATGCGTTCTGTAAAACTTATTCTGACAAATATATTTTTCCATTTTTTTGTTTTTGGTTGCTGAGCATTTGGTAAATCCTGACCCAGTGCTTGTTTAAATAAGGGAAAAAATTTATGTTTCTGACAATGTGATCAAATAGCAATTGGCGTAAAGTGAGAGTCCTTGACATGCCTAATGAGTACTTATTTAGATATTTTATATTTGGGACATTTAAAGAAGTTTAACTATTAAAATATTTGGTAAAACATGTTTTGTATTTAAGATTTAAAAATGTAAGATTATATTATTAAAAGACACTGTGTGGCTTTTGTACTTTTGAAAGTACATTTTAAGCATAAATATCCAGATTTTTTTGTGGTGAAATGAATCGCGGTGATGAGCATGTACATAAGCTGATTTGAAAAATGATTTGATCCTTAACTCAAAATCTATAATATGATCTGAACCGTGAGTTTTGTCATCTGTTGCACCACTAGTGTTTTTTTAGTTATTAGTTATAATCGAGTTGTAATCGATTAGTTGTGATTAATAATTGTCTGATTAATCAAAGTAGTCACAGTCCTAACATAATGATAGTGTGGTTTTGTGTTGAACTCTTGTTGCATGACATTACATTATTGTTAATGCTACCGAAGCTTGCATTTAAAAAAAAAAGTGGGCCGATATCTGAAAGCGGTTTTCATTTTTAGGTGGAGAACTGTAAGTGTGTTGACTGTATCATTTTCTTAATCTGTTAGCTTCGTCTGGATGGGGCGGTAGTGGCTCTCCTTCCAGTCCATGTGTTGACAACGGTACTGCAGCTTGGGCCAAGCCCACGGATGCACCCACCAGTTGGGGTGACCCTGATGATGCTGGCAAGGCGTCAGGTTGGAGAGAGTCCTCCCCCAATCCAGTGAAGTCTGGTGAGCCCTCTAGATAATTTTGGTGTTTTTTAAATCTCGTCGTTTGGATGTATATAGCATTATTTGCCACCTATGTTCCAAACAAATTCAGAAACTTTGAAGTAACTTTGTATTTTACAGGTTCAAAGTCTATGCAAGAAAGTTGGGGCGAAGGAGAAGGTACAGTCAGTGCTTCACGTCACTCCAGCTGGGAGGAAGAAGAAGAGAGTGTTGTTATTTGGAACAGTGCTGATTCCCAAGGCAGCAGCTCTTCCTATAACTCAGGAGGCTGGGGAGCCAAGAAGGGCAACAAGGTATATCGGTGTCGAGACATTTAAAAGCTGCTGAACTGGTATCAGATATTAAGGCTACGTTCAGACTGTCACCCCAAATCTAATTTAAATGATTGATTGTCCACACTGTGTATAGCAACTGTTCAGATCCAATTTGTGTGTCCCATGGCACTGTCTCAATTTTTGATATATCTGATTTGGTTTCTATGGCAATGATGTTGAATTGACAGGAAGTGTTGAATGTCATACGTCACTGTGCACACGTATCCAGTGTATGACATCACAGTATCGCGAGAGCGATTCCACAGCACACTGATCTGTGTCGCTCTCACAGTATGATGATGTCATATGCTGATTAGTCTGAGCAGTGCTGTGTAGAGTCGCACGTGGTTCATGTTTCTTACAATTTGACGACGTGTAGCCGCTGCACTGGATTATTATATCTAATGAGCCTGCTGCTGAATCGTATGAGGCTGAAATGCGCGGCTTTATTCAGTGCTCCTGTCTCCTCCGGCAGACAAACAGCAAAACAGCAACCTTGTATCTGCAGAGCAAAACGTAACCCAAAAGCTACTCGTATCCGATTTGAGCTGTCAGACTGAAACAGATTCCCAGAAATGCGAATTGGATTTCAAACCACATATGAATTTACCTTGAAACAGATTTGTAAAGATCAGATTTCATGTGATTTTTTTTTTCTTGTTGCTGTTCACACTTGCTAAATGTGATCGAATTTCAATCGGATATGCACACATATTGGATTTGGAGGGACAGTCTGAACGTAGCCTAAGATGCCATAGGATTCTATTTTGTGTAACATCTGTTATTCTGATGTTATTTAGGGCTCCATGAAGGGTTCAGGAGACTCTTGGATGAATCCTATGACAAGACAGTTCTCAAACATGGGGATTGGGGTAAGAACTGATTGAAACAAACATTGTTTGAAATTAAGGCTGGGCAGTGCAATGATAGGTTTGTGTCAAAAGATGTCCAAGTAGATAGATGTGAACTGGACTGCTTCACATGTATTAAAAAATTGAGAAATGTGAAATTACAGAGCATAATCTGTCTCGAACAAGTTGAGACGTTAATGTTGAGTTGAGTAGAGTTTTGTTTTGTTTTGGGTTGCTAAGCAACATCACAGCATGCCGCATTTATTATAGATCTGTGCAGTCTACTGTGTGTGTTTATATATCTTATAGGAGCTGCCAACGTGACTCATCTGATCAGAATTTATACTCTGAAATATCCATTTCAGAATCTTAAATGTACCGTTTCAAGTATTTAAACTGAGTGAAGTTACTCATTCTATGACAAGTTTGTGGTTATAACGTCCACCCCATATTAGATAATAGGCTTTAGGGAACATACAAAAGCATTTTGTAACTTGAGTTTCACTTTGAATATATGTTTGGATGTCTGTGAGGTTTATGAATAACATTATTTCTAACAGGGAGAGGATCCCAGTGGTCGTTCCTTGGATCTGGCACCTGGTCCTCCGCAGGATAAAAAGATGGAAGGAGAGAAGCGTGGCATGGGCTTGAACGAGTACAACGGAGACATGCGTAAAGGAGGACGTGGAGGAGGTGCAGGAGCAGTCTTCCGTCCACCTGGTTCCAAAGAGGTGGGGGCTTGTGAACCCGGGCCTTATTATGACAAGGTAGTTGCACTTGTCATTACCTCTGTTACCTCAGAAAGTAATGGAAATGATGTTTGCTGCATGTGTACTGTTGTTTGTTTGCCTAGACTGATCGGCTCATGGTATTGTCTATGACAGCAAAAAACTGATTTATTAATTTACTGTCATTTATTTCAGGCGGGTGATCAGTTGTTTGGTAGCGGAGGTGGGATGGCACCGTCCAGGCACCAACCAGGGGTGCTGCCCATCAACCCATCAGTACGAGCACAAGTGCCTCATCAGTTCCTGTCACCTCAGGTACAAACTGTAGGTTACTGTGAAAATTATTTTTTATAGATCAAACATTATATTCGATAATGTAAAAATCAAGTGTAATCTAAGGACTAACTCTCCTTTTTGTGGTGTTTCAGGTGCCAGGCTCTGTGCTGAAGCCTCCTCCCAGTGGAGGTGTTGGGGGAGGCATCTTTCCTCCACAGCTTTCGCCGCAGCACATTGCCATGCTCAGCAGCATCTACCCCCCTCAAATTCAGTTCCAGCTGGTGAGTTCCAGCCCAGTACTTCATCTCTAAAGCACAGACTCATCCACTCTGTTTGGTCCTGACATCTGTTTGCTTCTGACCCTGTGACTCATGTTATCTTGCAGGCCTGTCAGCTGCTACTGCAACAGCAACCGCAGCAACAACAACAACAGCAGCAGCAGCAGCTCTTGCAGAACCAACGCAAGTTCCCCCAAAATATACGGCAACAGCCAGACCCCCAACAGGTATCTCACTTCCTGTGATTAAAAGTCCTTGGCATTTCATTTGGTAATTGAAATGACTTGGAGAGTAAGCAAGAATTTATCACTCCAGGACTCACTGGTGCAGAATGTTGTGTTTTGTTTGGAGAGTATTCTGCAGTTTAAACAAGGCTCCTGTGCAGTTGCGTCAAACTTGACTTGATGTTTTGTTTTTTTAGGTTGCCAGAATCATGGCTGTTTTTCAGCAGCAGAGACAGCAACAGCAACAGCAGGTGGGAGGTGCTGGGGGAAGCTCCAAACTCTCTCCTTCTCACCTTGGGGGCCCAAAGATGCCCATGTCGGACCCCCTGACACACCCTGGCTTGGCAGGCTCTGTAGCAGACCTGCATCAGAAAACACAAAGCACTTATTCTGGTGAGTGTCTTTTTATGTAACAATGCTTAGATGTTGCATTAGAAATGTCTGTAGCTTAACCGGTAAAGCACTAGCAACTCATAAGATTGAAGTCATTTTGTTTATATTACTCATTTGGTCCTATTTTGTGTCTTAAAGGGTTTGGACCTGGTGCAAGCCTCTCTGGTCTTGAACTCGGTCCTATGGTTGGTGGTCCAGCTGGGCTTAAGGACACTGGAGGCCAACAGTCTCGTTTTAAAAGAATGATGGAAGGTCACTCACCAGCCCCTTCCCCTCCTGATAGCACCCTTCATAAAAATGGTAAAAGGCCTTTTTTAAAACCTTGCTCATTCAACGACAGCATCTTTAAAATGTTTCATACAAGATTGTCAGTCTCTGTGATTCACTGTATTTGTATGTCACGTAGGTCCCATTGCTGCTCCTCTCAAAATGAGTGGTAGTTCCTCGTATTCCCAGTATGAGCTGCTGGGAGGTGAGGGTTTGGGCATGCCTTCGCAAGGGCCTTCAGATCACTGGCACAGAAGTCCTGGGAACAAAATGGGCACCAAGACTGGCACGTCCAGCTGGCCTCCAGGTAAACAGGCGGTATTGTTTGTACATTGCACTATAAAGTAATGACAGTATTAGGAAGACTATGTATTTTTCATCTTCACAATGCGTTTACATCTGATCTCTCTATTTCAGAGTTTCAACCAGGAGTACCTTGGAAAGGAATTCCGAGTGTGGATCCTGAATCTGATCCCTACATGACTCCTGGAGGTATGCTGAGCTCATCGATATCAAGCCTCAATGACACCGAACACCAACTGCTAAGAGATAACACAGGTACAGACTCTCTACATCACTGTGACGACATTCTACTATATTTTAAAAACTTTAAAAATGGTAATAATCACGTCACTGAAAATATGAAATGGCCAAATGCACATGAATTTTAAAAAGTAATGACCCACACAAATAAATCATTTATAATAAACACTGCAACATTAGATGGAAAAAATAAGACAAATGTATTAAAACACAGACAGATTAAGATGGTAAGAGTGATTTCCTGTTTCAGTTTCCAGCATACACACACACACACACACACACACACACACAGCACTCTTAAGCTTTTGGAAGTAATTTACATGTTCATGTAAATACTTACAAATAATTCTTGTTTTGCATTTCTGGAACAGAATCAAATCCCACCCTCAACACCTTGCTGCCTTCACCTGGTGCCTGGCCCTACAGTGCCTCAGAGAGCCCCCTCAACAATGCACACAACCAAGGTAGACAAGCACTCTTTAGCCTCTTTCTAATGTTCACAATTTCTCATTTCCATTTTGACTTCTATCAAATCAGAATCTGTCCTAATTCAGAATCTGTCCTAAAGTCAGTTTGTTTCCTTGTTTGTGTTCCATAGCTAAGGACTACAAACCCAGCTGGCCACCTGAGCCCATAGGACACAACAAGCCTTGGAAGACCAATCGCAACAGCTCTCATCTGCCACGCCCACCTCCTGGACTGACCCATCAGAAACAGCCCTCCGTGTCTCCCTGGGCGGCAGGAGGCCCACGATTGGGTAGAGGATGGGGAGGCTCTGGAGGCAGCCAGGAATCCAGATTTGGGCCTGGTAATTGAATACCTTACAAGCTGTGAAAGGGTCATTCTGTAACTGCGGGTACATCACGTGTCTGTAGGATATATATTTATTATGTTGTCTAAATATAAAGCATCAAAGCATTTTTATAGTACAAAATGATATTTGAAAAATTCATTAAAATCCAAACGTACCTGTAATTATACAATGACCCAAAAGTGTACTGCTGTTCAAATATCACAAGTTTTACCTTTTATACATTTTGTTTAGACTATATTCATGATGCAACCACATGGCATAATTTGACTAAAGAGATGTTCCAAATGTTTGTGTATAAATGCTAGTTGTTTAACATTTGAACAGGTTCAGAGTATGATGCATTTTTTCCTCAATCTGTATTTTAGGATCTGCATGGAGTGATGGTGGAGCCTCTAGGGGGAGCTGCTGGCTAGTGCTAAGTAATCTTACCCCTCAGGTATGCATGCTATTAGTTTGCTTGATGATATTTAGAAAAAAGAAGACGCATTCTTTTTACCATTTTTTCTCAAATGCAATTGTTTTATTTACCCTCCAGATTGATGGCTCCACCTTACGGACTATATGTATGCAGCACGGACCGTTGTTGACCTTTCACCTTGGTCTGACCCAAGGTAGTGCTCTGATTCGCTACAGTACTCGCCAAGAAGCAGCCAAAGCCCAGAGTGCACTTCACATGTAAGCATTTGCAAATCCTTACCATGACCCAGATCCATTTTAGATTTCCTGGTACAGCATGATGCTGGCACTCTCAAGGTCATGGGACAATTTCCATGGAATTCATGTATTTACTATTAAAACACACCTATAAGTTAATGCACCTGTACATAAGTGTAATCTTTATCTTTTCTTACCAGGTGTGTTTTGGGTAATACCACAATTCTGGCTGAGTTTGTAAGCGAGGAGGAGGTCGCTCGTTATTTTGCACATTCCCAGGCTGCAGCTGCTGGAAGCAACAGCGCAGGAGGTGGAGCCGGTGCAGCTATCTCCGGGCCAGCGGTTGTGGCCGGGTCATCAGGGGCCGGCGCAGTGGGAACCATCAGCGCCGGAAGTGGCGAGAGAGAACGAGCTGGAAGTTCGACAGCAGGAAGTAACAACAGCGGCGGGACTGGGCCCTCGGGCTCTACCTGGCAGAGTTTGGACGGTACGGGCAGCTTCCCTGACCCAGCCTCTGCCCAGGGAGCGGGCTTAAGCATTTTTGCCCCGTGGAGCAGCAATAGCATGGGGGGAAATGTGGGGGGAGTGGATCCTGGCAGAGCGGGCTTGTGGGGGTCAAGTATACAAACCACAGGGTATGCAAACAGCAGTCTGTGGGGGTCTCCAGCCATTGAAGATCGGCACCAGATGAGCAGCCCTGCGGCACTGTTGCCTGGAGACCTGCTGGGAGGAGGGGCAGACTCTATCTGACTGAGGCAGACACTTACTGAAAATCGACATACAGCAACGCACACATACCTAACAGATATATAAACGTAACAGTTATCCTCTTATATTATCTCAAACAAACGCAGGAATATATGCAGGAACGTTCATCACAATACAGGCAGTTTACGTGCATACGGTATATGCCCTCAGTCACTAGGCAGGTGTAGAATGCATAAATATGCAGCCAAGTATTTAGTATACGTTTGTAACACCTCTGTAGATGAGATTCAAAGCACTCGAACATCAGAGAAACACTTAATCTCGTAAGTGCTGAGAAGCACATCTGCATTACGAAACCTAGCAAAACGCATTAAGATGAAATTATAGACAACACTGGTTACAAATGTACACGCACTGTTTAACACCCATTTTTACTTTAGCAGTGTTCCAGACTCTGTTCCCCAATATCCAAACTCCATAACAAAGCCCGTCGTCGGGAACATGGAGGAGCAGCGTGTGGAATACGGAGTAAGGCAGTACAGATAGAAACTGATATACACACACAGACACACCCACACACCGACACAGCCCATTTCTTACTCTTAAATGAAGACTTCAACAGCAAGACTTGAACGGGACGGCAAACAGTTGGACTTAAATACTGACTCAACTGGATGAATCCTAAACCTTGAGGTCGTAGTGATCACACTCGCATACTGAGACGCTCTCACTCAGGTGTGCACTGTAAAGGACAAACCAGAAAAAAAAAACAAGGACAAAAATATGCATCGTACAATGTTTGTTGAACACTTGGCGTAGAGGACGATACGTTGTTACACCTCCATTTTCATGCAGACTTAAATTACTCGAAACACTGTTCTGATGTCTGACAAACTGTATCTCGTCTTTTGTTTTAAATGATGGTGAAATCCAGATTTGTGTTTTTTTCCAAACGCTGACCTCGTTTTTTTCTTAATCAAGTATGTTGTCGAAACGACGATCACTTGGATGTTACTTAGCTGTACAAGGTGCCCTTTCTGCCTGTGCGTGCATGAGCGAAGTCCCGGTAGAGGCGGTGACGTTCAGAGTGTTTGCGAAGCATCGATGAATGTGTGGCGGCCAGAGATTAACAAGCATTGAATTTACAAAGAGCAGATGTATGCGTGACGGCTTATTTCAGGTGTTTGATGTCTATGTGTGCATGATGAGTATGCAGGCGTGGCGTGTCTGCGCGCGTGTGTGATTGTAGACAGCAAGTTTAAGAACATTGGCACTAATGAATATTTCTTAAGTTGTGGTTTTAGCAGCCTTTTTTGTTTTATATATTGTCTGAATTGCAATAATAATAATAAAGAAAAAAAGATTTTTTTAGAAGATGCAACCAACTGAAGGCATTCGTACTGAAACATGAAACATGCCAAACCTTATTGTACCAAGCTGAGCTGGATGGGTGTTTTAGCGACACTTAAAAAGTTACCAATTGTTTATTTTTGTTGTTGTGTACCATTATAAATTAAGGCGGGCTTTATCACTCGTGTTCAGGTTTTTTGTTTCTGATTTTACAAAAGAAATTAATTTAAAAAAAAAAAAAAGAACAAGACAATTAATAAAGGTTGAATTTAATTTTGTTGTCAGTTGTGTGCAGTTTCCATTTATTCTTTATTTTATTGTCATGCTGTACATTAAAGAGTACATTCATGAGTCATTCAAACAGCTAAACTTTACTGTGATCCTACAGGTTTGTTAGTCTGCTGGAGTGTTATTTATAATCTTTATTTTGAAAACCCATGACTATTTGCTGATAAAGGTCTTTTTACAGTTTGGAGTACCATTAATGTAGCTGTTATGCACTGCTAATGTTGAGCTGGATGAAAAAACGGCCATTCTGCTCATAGGTTTACATTCCTTATGCCATTTTGTTATTAAAGAAATCATAAAAATGGTGTTTTGTTTTTTATGTGGTTCTATTTTAATATATCTATTTGACAAATATTTACTTGCACACTTATCACAAAAGCATGCAGTAACTGATGTTCAAAGAGACAACAATTGAATTATTAGTAGTATCTTAATAAATTATAATTTAATTTCAATAGTTTTGTTTAAAACATTTGCTCAGATTGCTCTGAGTTAAGTAATTGTAGCTTATTGGCAGAGCATTTCAAAGGTTGTGGGTTTGAACCCCAGGTAACATATATACACTATATTGGCAAAAGTATTGGGTCACCCTATCTAATAAACAGGTTTGATGACTTTAGTCATTTCCATGAGTACAAATCTTAATGCTGCAGCATATCATGATATTCTATGGAACTGTGTGCTTCTAATGTAATAGCAACAGTTTGGGAAGAGCTCTTTTCTATTCCAACATGACAATACCCCTGTGTATAAGACAAGGTTCAGAAAGAAATTGATACAGTCAGTGTGGAAGAACTTGACTGGTCTGCATAAAACCAAGTCCTGAACCCAGCTGAACACCTTTTGGTGTCATTTTAAATGCAGACTTTGAGCAAAGAACAAAGTAACATACTGTAGATTTATATTTATCTTATTTATTGGCAACAGTTTGTTCAATGATAAATATACATTAAACAGTCTTCATCTTTACAGGCTTTCTTAAGTTATCCATTTAAAAAAACGTTTTTTATAACATAAAATGTTAGTTTTGTCATGAAAATAACATGTATGTTTGAAAAATTATATTTTTGTCTACTAAACTAATTTCAGATATTTAAGCAAACACATCGGATCAAATTTTATTTTTAAATAATCATAAAAACTTTGACCGCTAGTGTACTTGTCGTTTGCTAGCGATGCGTGAGTACGCACGTCAAGCGCGCGGCCCCTTGGGGCGGTTCTCAATTGCATACTGCATACAATCCATCCTAGATATCAAGAACACATCCGGGTACTTTTATGCGTTCTCTCTACTGGACTTTGACGGTTAATGATGACGTAAAGCGAGGACATAAGATCGCTGAAGAACGAATATTGAGAACAGCCCGGGTCCTTTCGCTAGTTTGTGAATGACATCATTTCTGCGAGAAGTGCGCTGGGATACAAACAAGGGAGGCTGCTGCTCGCTAGCCTGCTAATGCAAGTAGGTCAATCCATGTACTGGAATATAAAATAAAGGATTTGAATGTGTGATGTGGGAAGCTGTGTTAGGAATGACATTTGTAATGAGACGTGTAAATGACGTTTGTACTCTTCGCTGTCCAGGGTCCTGTCGTACGAGCGCAAGACTGTCGATCAGCCTCACTTTTCCACCACCATCACGTTAGGTAAGCAAAGATGTTACAGCTTTAAGGTCATATCGGGCTACGGGCATTTAACATTTATTTGCTTGTGCTAAATGATTGTAAGCGTTACCTCGGTGGTCAGTTAGCGAAACCTCGGAGTCAACGTGTTTTTGGGTGCGGCTGCTACAAAATTGGCTGAAAACCACTGAAGACAGATTTGTCTCTGTGTTCATTTATGCAAACGCCATTAAACTCACGCAAAGGCCAGATCCTATTCTCAATCCGGGCGTTTAGAGTTGTTAAAATACTGAATGCACCATATGTAAGTGCACATTGATGATGTGTGATGGTGGTGCGAGAGAATAAATATTAACCTGTTCATTGCAAGTTCATTCGTATTGAACAGGAACTGTGTTGCACCACATCATTTAGATGTCAGATGTTAGATAGATGCATTCCAATGCTGACAACATGTGCGCATGTGTTTTGTGTGCTGCTTTTCAATATAAAATGATATAAATATGAGCTGGTGATAGTCAAGATGTAAGAAAAGTGAGCTTCAGGTGGATACATTTTACCTATACAAAAAATAAGAAATGGGTGTTTGATCTGCATACTACTAATATTTGTATGATTTTAAGGCTGTTTTTAGAGACAAAATCATGGAGTTGCGTGTTGGGAGTAAATATCGCCTCGGGCGAAAGATTGGAAGCGGCTCATTTGGCGATATTTACCTGGGTAAAACATACATTCTTTGCATTTTCAGTCATTTGTGATTGATTTTAACTTGATAGGATTTCGAGGGTGAAAATTGTGAAAATCTTTCAGGTGCGAACATCACATCCGGAGAGGAGGTAGCCATAAAGCTGGAGAGTGTGAAGACTAAACATCCACAGTTACATATCGAGAGCAAGTTCTATAAGATGATGCAAGGTGGAGGTGAGACATCTCAGCTGCAGATCAGTTTCCACCAGTTTAATTTGTAATGTTGTGAATGGGTTTCTAGAAATCTTTACTTTTTGACCGATAGTGGGTATTCCCTCAATCAAATGGTGTGGTGCTGAAGGAGACTACAATGTCATGGTGATGGAGCTTCTGGGTCCAAGTCTGGAGGACCTGTTTAACTTCTGCTCAAGGAAATTTACACTTAAAACAGTCCTACTGCTCGCAGATCAGATGGTAAATTTACAATATTATCTACATTTTTTATGTAGTTTGGCTGTTGAACTTTTTGCTTATGGAACTGAATATAGAAAACTGTATTAAAGTGAAAGTTCACCCAAAAACAATCTTCAACAGAACACAAAAGAGAATATTTTGAATATCTTTGTCAGCTTTGGAATGACAAGAGGGTGAATAAATGATGCCAAAATTCTCATTTTAGGTGAACTATTACTATAAATAAATGAAACATAATAGCATTCAACCAAACACGTTTTTCTTTCATCCAGATCAGCCGAATCGAGTACATCCACTCCAAGAACTTCATTCACAGAGACATTAAACCCGATAACTTCCTAATGGGGCTCGGCAAGAAGGGAAACCTGGTCTACATTATAGACTTTGGCTTGGCCAAGAAGTACAGAGATGCCCGCACACATCAACACATTCCGTATCGTGAGAATAAGAACCTGACTGGTACTGCCCGCTATGCCTCTATTAACACTCATTTGGGCATTGGTAAGAGCACAAGAGGGTCACTGCAATGCAATCTGGTATTAAAAAACACTGGGTTATTTTTTATTTGCTTTCTTTCTCTACAGAGCAATCTCGGCGGGATGATCTTGAATCCCTTGGGTATGTCCTTATGTACTTTAACTTGGGTTCTCTTCCCTGGCAAGGCCTTAAAGCAGCCACAAAACGGCAGAAGTATGAGCGAATCAGCGAGAAAAAGATGTCAACCCCCATTGAAGTGCTTTGCAAGGGCTATCCATGTGAGTAGATGCTGATTAAAATCGCATATACAATTGTTCTACATGGACATTCCATAATGATAGAAGGATAGTTTAGTCATGTTTTTCTCCTGTGGAACACAAAAGAAGATGTTTTGAGAAATTCGGTGTTGTTTGGTTACCAACATTCTTCAAAATATCTTCTTTTGTGTCAAACAGGTTTGTAATGACATGAGGGTGAATAAATGATAAAAAAGAATAATTTTTGGGTTACTTCCTTTTCTCTGATGTTTCTGCAGCCGAATTTTCGACCTACATGAACTTCTGCCGCTCACTTCGATTTGACGACAAGCCAGACTACTCCTACTTGAGACAGTTGTTCAGGAACCTCTTCCACAGACAGGGATTTTCTTACGACTACGTGTTTGACTGGAACATGCTTAAATTTGTATGACCTTTAATCTTACGCTATTTAATACAGAATAACTCAAGTATAGAACAGTATATACTATGATACAGCAATAGGGCTCGCTCGTGCTCCTGGAGATCTACCTTTTTTAATAAATTAGTTGAATTCACACTCTTAACACATCTCACTTATTATTATTTAAGCACATTCCAAAACTGTATTTCGCTTTTTTTGGGGTTGCATCTATAATTCGCGTAAATGTAGATGTCCAGAAGCAGTCCTTACTGTACATTAAAGTACAGTACATTTGTATTACATTGCTCACCTTATGGGTTCATCTGGTTCATCTCGTCAGGGCTCCAGCAGGACAGCAGACGATAAAGAGAAGGAGCAGAGAGGAGAGGGAGAGGAGAGAGATGAGAGGACAGGAGGTGGACCCCAGGGTTCAGCAGCTCGTGCCCTTCCCTCTGGCCCCAACCTCCCAGCCTCTAATAGGGTCCGCAATGGCCCAGATCCACCCAGTTCCACACCTGCCTCACGTGTTCCTCAGTCTGGTGAGTCTGACGGTGACTGGAGGTATTATTTGCGTCAGTTATAAACGGGTTCATTTTGATGCGTGGTTGTGACTTGGCTGTCCTGTTGTTTCCTTCAGGAAATGCATCTCCAAGAGCAGGTCGAGGAGCTGAGCGAGAACGCAGAGTCTGTTTACGGCTTCACCGTGGCGCGCCTGCCAACGCCTCCCCTGATCTCCCACTGCGCCATGATCAAATCCGCATCACTCCCCCACAGGTTCTGTTCACATGTTGATTTTTTTACTTCATTTTCCTGATGTGTATTATTGTAATTCATTCTTTGCTATAATTCTTCAACCTCTCTCTCACAGGTCAGTGTTCCATTCGAACACATGGGGAAGTGAGCGCATATTCAGAGTCATTTACTGTTTTTTAGGAGGTAAGTCATACAAACTGGTGTAAACATAATAAAAAGTGTATTTTTCTTGGTATAACATAATGAATTATCTTTGTTAACTTACATCATTTCGCAGGATTACAACAGAAAACTCCCCTAAAGCATTTATATTCATCTTTCTATATAAAACGGGAGTGTGACACCAAGGCTTAAGTGTAGGCAGAATAAAAGAAGAATGAAACCACACTTCTGTAATGGACAACGTGCTCCCCTGTCCTCACGCACCGCAGGTTGTTGCTGTTGGGATGAAACATCGAAAACACAGATGCATGAATGAGTGGACAGTGGATGAGAAGGTTTCATGAGGACCAGGTCTAGATCAAAATCAGTGGAAGTGGAAATTTTTACCTCCAGCCTGATAATGATCTTAACTCTGACTGTTCTCTATTTTGTCTGAAATGCTGGGAAAGAAAAGGACTTGCTTGTTGGATTGTAAAGTTAAAATAGATTTTTGATAGACTGTAAGAAATGTGTCCCTCACACTATTACTTTACACAGACAAGTGTTGTATGTTGATACCTTACTGACGTATGAGGTTTCGTGGAACCATCCTTTCCATGTACAATATTAAATATGCAAAAGTTAAGAATTTCCAAGAATGTTGTATACAGTGAAACTGGTGTTTGGCCTGTTGATGTAATTTAATGGATTTGTAATGATTTTGCAGATGATAGTGAAATTATTGGCGGTTATAAAGGCTCTAGTAAGGCTAAATATCAATTTGAATATTATTACAGGCCCGAATTTCTCTCTTACACATACAAAAATGTGGTATACAGAATATTTTAAATGAAGACTTCTGCATTGACATTAGCCATGACATAATTTATAAATAAACTCACACATATCAAAGTACTAAGCGTTTCAGCTTGTTTAAACACATGGAGCTGTAATAAGAAATTATTATAAAATTATTTAAGAAATATGTATTCGTATCCTAGCAAAATTTAAATAAAAAGTTTATCATTACGTGATTAAAACACTAATATGATTTCATTATGTCAGGCCACATTATTCGAGGGAGGACTTTTATTTTGAAGTTCGAAGTTGTAACCCATTTTAGAAAAAGTCAATTGGCTCTCTGTCCGTTGTGGCTGTCTTCACAGCTGCACTCTAGTTTTTTTTTTATCCCCGTTAAACTAATCCGCGAGAGATTTGATGCAGGACTCTGTTTCGGCAACTTAGAAATTGCTTTTAACGGCAATTTAACAAAGATTGTTTTAAAAGTCGTTAGGAAGAGTGAACAACACATAGTAAACGTTGCAAGACGCGGTGAATTACTTAATGGGAAGAAATAAAAGGACACAGAAAAGATTTAGCAGCAGAGAGCATCAGCGCTGGAGTATAAACATGGATGACGGACAGTAGCGATGTCGGTGAGGATTTAAGGCCGAATCTGTTTTCCTTTGTGCGCGGCGCATGATTTTCAAACTGCGTTTATGTTGTTGGTAAGTTGCTTATGTCTGTAGTTTGCAAAACTTTGTTTAATTAAAATAAGAGACCAACTTAGAAACAAACTAAGAACGACGTTCTTAAAAAGTAGGTGATTGTATAAGGCAACAGAAACATGATTTAGGTGAATATGAGTTAAGTTTCGTATTGTATATTGTTTATTATTTCTACGTAGGTAAAACCAGCAAAATTGTCAATCTGTTACTAGAATTGTAATGAGTAACGGTTATTTAATTCTTATGCAACACGTTTCTTCGTATTAGCATTAAATGCACAGTTTGACCATAACGTTACCTGCCTTGTTACGTGTCGTTTACTTGGTTAATATGTAAATTATTAGTAATATTTGGATGAATTTGATCAGATTTTAAACATTAGGTGAATCGGGGCACGTTGACATTGCCATTCACCTGAATTAACCATACAACTGTTAGCATAATAGCCAGACAGTTAAAATCATCACTATTTTAACTTCTAAATTCCTAAATAATAGTGTGAATTTACTTTTAATACATTTGTATTATTCTCAACACTTTCAACAGGGAAATTAAATTGTTAATTACTGTGGTAACATTTCGCATTTTTTGTGATATTTACATTTATTCATATAGACGGTTTTAAAGCAACAACATAAAAAACGTTGCTGTGTATGCCCAACTTTAACTTCCGGTACACATCCGCAAAGAACAGAGTCCCTGCAGATTATTTCTGATAACAATCAAAAGAAATAACAAGTAAATGACATTAGCTAGCAAGTTAAAAGTATGACTAGCCAGTGTTATTTTAGGTTAACGTTACCAGTAGAACAACCGTTACTTGGCTAAACTTAAATACGACCCATTCAACAAATTGTTTATTTAATAAATCGAATATACAATACAATACAATTCAACAAATAGCTTATTTAATATCAATTATTATACAATAAAACATTAATATAAATGAATATTAATATCAATTAACTAAAATATAAATAGTTATGTTATTAGTCACTAGTCAGACCGATCAACAAACACAGACCCGAAGTTAATTTCCAATGTTAGGCATGTGTGTCTGATAAAACCTTGTCGCAGACGCTTTTATCTGATTTATGAAAAACAAATGTGGGCGCATTGTACATTTTGTCAAAATGTGGTTGGTTTGGAAACTTTTGTAGACCTGATTAATATTGTCATAGTATTCATTTTAGTAATGTCTTATCTCCATATGTCACAGCTCTTGAGACGTGACGTGCCCTTGTTCGATCAGTTAGAAGGGGACGTTGTCAAAATGGCTCCTGGATCACTCGCCATGATGGCTCCTGCTGGGCCCAACATTTCTTGGTTTCCAGAGGCTCCTCTACTCAAACCAGATCAGCCCTTCTTCCTCATGACAACCACAGCCCAGGCCGTGTCTGGCTTCTTTGTGTGGACGGCACTTCTACTTACCTGCCACCAGGTAACCAGCTGGATATCTCACCTGCTTTCTGAACCTGACAATCATAAATAAGTCAAGGGGTCTCTTTCAGAAACGGTGTCCTTTTTAAAGATCTAAATCTTTGTTGTTTGCAGATCTACATGCATCTGCGTTACTACAGTTCTCCCAAGGAGCAGAGGCACATAGTGCGCATCCTTTTCATCGTCCCCATCTACGCCTTTGACTCTTGGCTCAGCCTTCTCTTCTTTACCAACGACCAGTACTATGTTTACTTTGACACAGTCAGGGATTGCTATGAGGGTAAGTAACATGACAACGTGACACCTGTTTACAGCTGTGCAGCATGGCTGTTGTGGTCTGTACTTGTTAGACCGTACTTAGAGTCTAGAGTCAACTGGGATTTCCACAAGCGATTGTTGCGTGGTAACCATGTTTAGCATGCATCGGTGGAGAGGGTACAGAGGAAACCTGTTCATGGATAAACTAATAAAGCAGATGCTCATTTCACACCAGTCTTGCATGTTGCCATAGCAATATTCTCATTAGTGGTTTTGTATGAATTTTAAGTAATGGAGGAAAATCTTTGCATTTGCTTGGATTTATGGGCATTTGGTAGAAAGATTTATTTGTTTAATCTTGATGAGGTGTGAGACTGTTTCAAATGTCATGTGGGTGGGATACAAAGCTCTCATCCACGGCATCTACGTAATACTTTCAGCTGCACTGAATGTCGTCTGATTCCCGACTCAGCAGCAGTAAACTACAGTGAAGAGCAGCTGTGGCTGCAGGGTGCATGTGCTATATATAGAGCTGATCTTTAGCCTCCACTCACACATACAGTGATTCACACATGACAAAGCAATGCAAGAGGACAAATTAACACCCACTGGAAATGCTTTCATTAATGACAGTTTACAATGCCTAATGCCTTGGAGTTTAAAGAGTTATCAGTGTCAAGTCACACTGTGAAATTTGGTCGAAAATTGATTTAGCAGGGAATTTCACTATAGGGGTCTAATACTGGGAAAAAGATATAATTAAAAAAAGCAGTAGGTTTTTAGCAATGATGTCAGTTATCATTGCTGTCCTTTTGAAACCTTGTATCTCCATGATTTTTATCTTTTGCAATAAATCATTAATATTAGTCACCCTTTATGCTTGTCACTGGGTCTTTCAGATATCTAACCAATAAACTATTAAACTATTAAAAAGTGCTTGTCAACTTTGATAACACAGTATTTTTTAAAAACTGTTTAATAGATGAATTACTAGAGGAGAACTACACTACCCATAATCCTCAAGCGAGATCCACTAATCACAGAAGTTTCCATGGAAACAGAAATATTAACAAAACAGCTTAGCTTATTTTACAATTAATATAATGACTACAAAAGTAGTTTTAAGTCATGGAATGAACAATATTTTTTATTTATTTATAATAATGTAATTTATGTCGGTTTATTTTATAATTGTATTTATATGAACTATATGGAGAAGATAAATCACAGAAATATTTGTAGAGCCAGTGGTTCTGAAAAGTGTAACTGTTGTTACTATTATATGTGACCCAGGGTTGCCAGGTTGTCAAAAAACTCACTCAATGGTCAAGTCAAAAATTGTCCAAGAAAATATAGGAAAAAATTAAATGGACTTTAGCCTAAAATAATAAAAATGTTTGAAATGAAAAAAAAAAACTTTTGGTACAGTCCCTGTTTGTATCATCATAGAGCATCATCTGTAAGATGACTGTCCTAATATTTATTGTTTATATATTTAATGCAGATTCTAATTTTTGTTTCTTTTTTATTGCAGCATTTGTGATCTATAACTTCTTGAGCCTTTGTTATGAATATCTAGGAGGTGAAAGTGCTATCATGGCTGAGATCAGAGGAAAGCCAATTGAGTAAGTGCCACACTCTAGTCATTCTCTTTGTGTGATTTATTGTAATGGTTTGGCCCAGAATCAGTTGTCTTAAGTTATTCATGTTTTAATGAGACTGCAGGTGCATTTTTGCAAGTTTAAGTTGAGCGATGGCTTTAGAAGATCCTGTCTTTTGTCGCAGGTCCAGCTGTATATATGGAACATGTTGTCTCTGGGGCAAGACCTACTCTATTGGCTTCCTTAGATTCTGCAAACAGGTTCATATACTAATCCCCTCACAAATATTTATTAATGTATAACATACTAATATATTTTGTATAGTGCCTTGTCCTTATAGTATGTATTTTAAAGTAAAACCTACTAGCCTACTATGTATTTTTTTCAAAATTTTATTTTGTTTTTTGCTTCTTTGTTCGTGTCACAGGCAACTTTACAATTCTGTGTTGTCAAACCCCTGATGGCCATTATTACAGTCATCCTGCAGGCATTCGGGAAATACCGTGATGGTGACTTCAAGTACGTGCTTCTTGTGCCGTGTCTAATATTTTTATGTAAAATAAAATACACTACAAATTATAGGTATAAAACAGACATTTTGTTTGTTCTTTGTTTTTGACAACACAGTGTGGCCAGCGGTTACCTGTACGTGACCATCATCTACAACATCTCTGTCAGCCTGTCCCTCTATGCCCTCTTCCTGTTTTACTTTGCCAACCGAGACCTCCTCAGTCCCTACAGGCCTATGCTGAAGTTCTTAATGGTCAAATCGGTAATCTTCCTCTCCTTCTGGCAAGGTGAGAAAATGATGTGTTTGACTGCTCAGGGGTATCCACAGTAAGTAATGTGTTTGACAGAGTGGTCATGTGATGTCATTGGTCTTTCAGGCATGCTGCTGGCCATTCTGGAGAAGTTTGGTGCAATTCCTAAGATCAGCTCTGCCGAGGTTTCTGTTGGCGAAGGAACGGTTGCAGCAGGCTACCAGAACTTCATCATCTGCATTGAGATGTTCTTCGCCGCCTTGGCACTGCGACATGCGTTTACATATAAAGTCTACATGGACAAGAGGCTGGATTCTCTAGGTGAGACCTAGACAGCAGCGAGGTTGCTTTGTACATGGAAACAATGTTATTCTGATGTATGAAAAATATGGATTTTCCATGGCTGACTTTTCTTTTCTTGTTCTGCTTTTTCTGTAATCATTCCTTCATCATTTATTAATTTAATTCATTAATATGGTCTATTCTGTTCTTTTGTTGTTTTCTTTACGCCTGCCTTTGCCCATCTTCCTTTCATATCCCCTTAATTCCCATCATGCCATGCAATACTCCCCTCACCCCTTGTTCTTTCCATGCTGCACTTAAAAGGCCCTGTTCCTACATATGGACAATACGGTAGGCAGCAGTTTCTGATCTTAACTCTCAATTTTCTCCTTGTTCGTTGTTGTACGGACTTGTGTACCTTAAGGCTATGTTCACACAATGAGTTTACTGACAGGTGTGACTCTACTGTTCATGCAACAAGCCTACAGGATTGGACTGAATACTGTCTGTAGGAACAAATAACCACGTCAAGCCCCTTTCTATTCTTGCAGTGGCCTTGAATAACACCTGTAACCATAGTGACAGTGACTAAATGGGTGAAAGCTACTTCCATAACACCGGATAGTGTTATCAAAAGTGGAACGGTGTTGTTTAATAAATGTGTCCTATCGAGGCTCAATTCAACCCTCAAACCTTGATAAACAGATGTTGTTTTCACTATGATAGGAAATGGTTCTCTGTTTATTTACACACCACAGGTTTATCAAACTCTCCATTAAATTATGGGTGCTTATGAATTTCAAGGGATAGTTCACCCAAAAATCTAAACCTAATTAAACCTAATGTCATATCAAACCTGTATGACTTTTTCTGCAGAACACAAAATAAGGTGTTTTGAAGAACGTTGGTAACCAAACATTGACCTTCACTGACTTCCATTGTATGGACAAAAAAAATATTTTTGAGTTCCACAGAATAAAGTCAGTCATACAGATTTTGAACAACATGACAGAATTTCATTTTTAGTAAACTATCCCTTTAAGGCAGTTGCTCGGATTTCACTTGTCACTCTTGAACTGTGTGAACGTGACCCTAAAAACAGGTCTGACCCGTGCGAACGTACCTTAAGAATCAGTCTAAAACCACCTTTGTTTTATCTTTTTTTCTAAAGCTTTGCACAGCTACACTCTTCATTTATAGGTTTCATAAATCCGGGTCCATTTGCATCTAACAAATGTCCCCTCCCTCCCAAGGTCGCTGTGCCCCCATGAAGAGCATCTCCAGCAGCTTAAAGGAGACCATGAACCCTGGAGACATGGTTCAGGATGCCATCCACAATTTCTCCCCAGCTTACCAACAGTACACCCAGCAGTCGACGCTGGAGCAGGGAGTCACAGCCCCGCCGATCTCTCGCAATCACAGCTCCATAAGCTCTCGGGACAATGAGAAAACCCTCCTGCTCAGCTCCGATGATGAGTTTTAATCCACTCACCCTTTGTGAGTTACCTAGTAAGGGACCGTTTTTTGTTGCGGTAGTGTAATGGTTGTGGTTATGTTAACATAGGGGCAAGTCATTAAAGGACCATTTTAAGCAAGTAGTTTATAGTGCAGTAGAATATGGATTTGAAGCTGCTTATACTTGCTTACTCACAGACTTTTAAGAGACTATCTCTGCTTTTGTTCATTTATTGTCCTTCATACAAAGTTAAATAACCGTTCAGCTATACATGGAATTCGTAGCCAAATTTTGACTGTGCGTTTAAGTTGATGTTTTTTATGCTTGTAGTTTTACGTAAGGGGTGTTTTACCATCCCTCATATTTATAAAGAGTGGCATGTTTGTCTGGGAATTTGATAGTTATCTTCTTTTTTTTCTGGTTAAGTGAACCTTCACGTCCAAGTTTCAACAGTGTTTATAGTGTCCCCAGGGTTTATAGAGAGGGTGTGGCTGAAATGAGAGAGTGCTGATAGGGTGGAGTGACTGTCGGCTCTTTGTAACATGCTACTGTTGTTTTGACTGAACCAGGGGACAATACAGGAGTGGTTGATGGTCCGAGATTACAGATTTATAGAAATCTGAGGTAGGGTGAACGGTGCTCGGCTGTCTGGACTATAAGGGTGTAATTGGGGCATTACTTGCCTGGTGCAGATTAGCACAGGCTTTCATCAAAGTGTGGTCAATGCTGATGTTAAGCCACTATCTAGGTTAGCTGAGCGGTTTAAAAAAATAGATTGAGGTTATGCTCCTCGAGTGAAAAAGCTTAGGGTATGCAAGCTTGTCTGAAAAGCATGCTAAAATGCCATCGGATTTATCTATTGTTATTGAGGAAAAGCTTACTGATGCATTTTAAAATAGGCACTTTGTCTAGATATCCCACTAGAGGGAGGCATATTTATCAGTTTATATAGATAGAGACACACACACGTGCATTGCTTATCTTCATGGGACACATTTGTTATCATGAACCTTTGAGAGCCACACCAAAATCTCTCCTTTTCTTCAGCATATATTCAGATAGCACTAGGCCCCTTAAAGAAGTTGGTTAAATGGCGCGTTCGGTGTTACATATTAACTGCTGTCCTATGCTTTTATTGGTTCAGTGTAGGCCAGTATGAAAACAAAGCAGCTGAAACCAAGTACGAGTTTGTATGGTACCTGCTTATTAGTTTGCTAGTGTTTTGCAGTGTATTTTTCCAAGAAATTTCTTTTAATATAGATGTTATTGTAACTTGCACTAAGCAGTTTTGTATATTTAGGGGAAATCCAAATATTCTAGTATATTTTGGCAAGCTGTCGATGTATTTTATTATTCAGAGAGTTGCGGCTTATGTGATTTAAAGTAACAAGTGAAAACATAGTAAGTCCTACATTTTCAATACAATATTTTGTGGACACATATTTTGTAGTAACACTAAGAAAGGTAAATATTTTCTTTGTATGTTATTTTAAACAGCATTGTATTACAGTGTCAAAGATTTTTTTTCCTTTGATGAAATCAATAAAGAATTTTTTCTGTATGTATTTGAGTTTTTTGAACGCATATATGAACACAATATTATGTACAATATATACAACATTTATTTCAATTAAATGATATAAAATAGACAATGAATTTACCATAGAAAAATACAGATAATAAATACAAACAACATATTTTGTGCTTTACCCTTTTACAAAACATTTAACACATTTGGAAGCAAACGTGTCGTGGTCATGATATTATCCGGGTTAAGTGATTCTCAATATTGATAATGACATAGCTAAATACATTTAATTAGAAAATCACCAGAGATATCATGTTTACAATGATCAATACAGTATTACCCCTAAAGCAGGCTTGTAGTTCTCAAGAATCATCCTGACAACCACGAGTTGACGTGACACGTGAAAACCTCGTTTCCGTCTTCCTCAAATTCCCCCTGTCACTTTCTAATCCTTCATCTTTCTCCCATGTGAGCTGTACTGTAATGGCTCACTTCCCATTTTGCCTTCCCGCTTCCTCTTTGTCCTCTATTTTCACATCTTTCTTAAATTTCCCTTCCTCACTTTCCATCTGACGGCATTTTTAGAATATTCCGACTGTTCAAAATGTTCAGCTATGTTTTTCCTCATAAATAGCAAATAATATGGTCTTGGTTTTTAAATACAAAAATACCACTACAAACAAGCTGCTCTAATATTAGTACAAATGACCCTCACGCGTACTGAATCATATTAAAAGTAATGGGGCCGTATACCTTACCATTACTAAACTACTCATTACGACAAGTAAACATTACGAAAAAATACTCAAATATCAAACCCATTACAATAATCAAGAATGACCCCAAACTAGTCAAATAGAAGTAGTATTCAGACCAATCACAGCACAAATTACCTTCAACATTTATGTCTTAAACACAAATAAAATAGCTTTAATGTCTGTTGTTCAACATTTGTCTTTTATACACAAATGAAAATAAACTGCATGTATCCATAGATCTGCATTGACAACATTCTCTAGTCCCATCATTAATAAATACCATGGGGATATTCCAGCAAAACTAACCAGCTTCTGAAATGTTGGTGGTCACGCATGATGAGTCAAGCTCACACATCAGTCTACTGTGTTGCTATGACTATATTCAACATGCATGACCACCCAGAAAGCACAGTAATATCAACACGGGCATACAAAGTAGCCTAATGGTACATCATTAGCAATAGCTTTATGCAGATGTATACATTTGTCATACTGAGGACAACACAACAGTACTGAGATTACTCTTAGACATTTATTAGACTGTATTTATATATATATATATAAACTTATCTAAGTGAATCTAACAGTCCCAGACACAACTTTTTCCCAACTGGTGTGTTTTTGCTCCTGTAGAAGTATAAATAAATTTGAAATCACTGCAAATAGTCCTGTGCAACCGAGCAAACGTGGTCCTGTCTGTGCGATCATACTGTGTACCTATGTGTGTCTGTGTATCCATGCGAGTGTGGTTCCACTGTGCCCTAGGATGCTCCCTGCTCTCTAGAGGCGTGCACCTGCTGTGGTGTCTTCACTATGGTGATGACAGAGGCCGTGTTCAGGCGGGGCGTGGTGGCCAGCAGACTGCCTCCTCCGGATTCCAAACCCCGAGCGAAGCGCTGCAGAGCGGCGAGACGTGCACCCAACCCTTCTAGTTCCCGTCGCATGCCTGCGTTCTCGGCACCCAGCCGCTCCACCTCCCGCTGCAGCTCCTTCTTCTGCTGCTCTAAAGCCTCGCGCTGGGACACGCGCTTGACCCGGCAGCTGGCCGCGTAGCCTCGGTTTTTCAACGTACGCCGCCTCTGTTTCAGCTTCTGAACCTCTTCTCGTGACAAACCACGTAAGTGCATGTTCAGCTCGCGAACAGACAGCGACATGAGCTCGCTGTCGCTCAGCACCGGAACGTTCTCGCCGCATTCCCTCTTTACCTGAAAACATGACACAGTTGTATTTAAATCATTTTAATTATGCTTTAAAGCCATCTATATCCTAGAGTACACCTAAACTTTTAACCTTTAGTAGAGCCATCTTTTTAAATTCATAAACTGGAAACTGGTGGAAAGATTTTGATGACTCAACCTGCACTAGACAGATTTTTGGCAAAAACCACCTGCCACTGAGCAGAAAGTAGAAAATCAATGGATATGGCCTAGAAGTAATCTTTTAACTTTATTTGCATTTATTTTGGGGGGAAATCTGCAGAATGAAGTGGAATCTAAATTTGTTAAATGGAGCTGAAGTATTACACTTTCTGGTTCCAAAAAGAAGTTATTCAGATTGTTAAAACTAACTGTAGCTTAAGTATAGCCTGTTTAAAGTGACAATGTCTTTGACATGTCTTTTGATAAATTGTGTCCACTTATTTTTTTCTTGTTCAGTTTCTCCTTGTCTCAGCCATTGTTCTACTAAACATGCCTGGTAAACTACAAAATTGTTTATAACTCATGGACAAAATGTTAAATGCTGTCTCTTTGGATAAAAGCGTCTGCTAAATGAATAAAAGTAAATATAAAAATGTATATCTCTGACCAACCTATTTAGTTGACTCTATGACTTAAAGGGACAGTTCACCCAAAAATCGAAATTCTTTCATCATTTACTCACATACACGTCATTCCAAACCTGTATGACATACTTCTGTATTTTGACACAACCTTCATTGTGTGGACACAAAACCACTGAGACATTTCTCATAATATATATTTTTTGTGTTCCACAGAGGAAATGGTTTTTAGGTGAACTATCCCTTTAAATGAAGCATAAACATGGATGATGTAATTGTGGGTCAGACACAGCATGTCATGCTTCACATATATCCTCTGATGTTGTCTGTAAATGATCTTTACCTTGAGAGCTTTACTAGCTCTGCCGTCTGAAGTCATTGTCTGGTTTTACGTATCCCTGTATCTATTCTTTCAACCTGTAAATGCCAAAAAGAGCAGAAAGTTAGACAAAAACAGTGGCTTATTACTGACGTTTGTGTTTTGTTTGATGGCTTAGCCATTTAAAAGCACGGGCCACCAAATTGATATGAATATATGCTAAATCTAGTCTTCCAGTATTCCGACAGTAGCGTTTTTCATAACAGTAAATGTCGCCTGGTCAAAGTCCATATGGAGAAATGAACGAACGCCGCTGACCATGAGTTTCCAGTCATGTGTGGGCAGAGCGCCTGAAATAACCGACCGACAGCATTTCACGGAGTCACCGTGATTCAGCACAAGTCCTCCATTCCTGCCTTCACAGTCAGCAGATCCTGAATTTCCTTACATTTCGTGTTTTATATCATTTATTAAGCTCTTGTTGAGTTTGTTCATATTGAACAAATATTCTCACTCATCATAAAATAACGTCACATAAGTTAGCCTAAATCTAAATGTGTAAGTTACAACACCAGTTGTTGGGCTGTTTCCCAATCAGCTTCCAAAACTGCTTATTTGACAATATTACTCTTCGCGGCAATTCAAAACAAAAACGACAAAACGCCTTTAATAGTGTACCAATGTAAGAATTCGTTTATTACATAGTAATAACTTCAAACCTTGCTTACTCAATTTCTCGTTAAAAACAAAATACGCGTATATAGCCTATATTTAAATGATCATAAAAAAAGAATATATTTTTACTTACGTGATATTTTATTCTTGTTTATAAATTCACGAAAATATATTGCTCGTGGTATTTTCCACAGTGTAACCGACAGCTATTTCCTTATTTCGCGTTAGCTCGCTGCTACAGCTCGTGACTTGATGAAAACACACGCCATACTGACGTTCATGTTTACGAATACTATTGGAATTTATAAAATACGACTCTACACGAACTCTTAAAACAAACATACATAACATAACATTATCAATAGCGGTTATTAGGTTAAAACAAACACTGACTGCGTGCACTACAACAGGTTCGCTAACACCCCCGTTTCCTTAGTGTAAACAAATACCGAAAGGAGAAGACAAAATCTTGCCTGATGTGTTGTTTTCTCTTCTTTCCCTTAAATCACACGTCGCGAATACCGAGAAGTCCGCGATTTGGCCCGATATTTGAACTAATATAGGTTATCGCAGAACGGCCCGTGTTTAGACGGACTAGAGAGCAAAACGCCTTTTTCCCGGAATCACTCCACCATCCGCGGGCTGGATCCTTTCATTCATAAAAAACACACACACGCGATGACTCAAGGCTTTAAGAATGAGGGCGGGACCTTAGCAGACACATAAATGTCTGTCAACAACCTTGTGAAACTCCCATAGTAGGCATATTTTCTCTTTTAACCACCCCATAATTATTTCATTGCGTAAATCTGCGTAAATGTGTTTATTCAGGTACGGTTCCTCCTACACCGAATTATAAAATTACAGAAAACTGTGTGAATGAAAGTGAAAGTGAGAGAAACCTAAACTTCTCAGAATATAGAGGAACACTTTTAGAAGTTAATGTAGTATAATGTTTTATAAAGACTTTTGTAACAAACGTTTGGTTTAAAACTTGAACTTGAAAACTTGATATGTATTTTTAATGGTACACTACGCAATCATACGCTGTGCAATAGGACCTCCCTGTCGATAGGTGTCGCGATAGGTTTTTGTATTTCCTACATGCGCCGGGGAAGTACATCCGCCTCACATGTAACCGAAGTGACCTCAGGTTCCAATGCGTGCGCTGTTGATCTGAATGGTGTAATTCATAGGATTGAACGAGTATTTATCCTTAAAAAAATTATAACAGAAATTTACGTGTAATTTACCTTGCGTCCGATTTTAAATGGCATCAATCCAGGAGCTCTCTCCAGACTCGGGCCGTGTGGAGACACGACCCCCTGAAGATGAGATCGAGGGAGATGATGAAGACGAGGTATGATTTACCTGCTATCGGGAAATTATAAAGATAAAAAAATATGAATAAATTGTTAGTGCAGCTGTCATAGAGGAGCATAGCAGTTCAGCTTGTAAACTCTGCCATCCGAGTCGGCGGTTTGAGCTGTTGAAAGATTTCTGTGATGTTTTTATTGTATTTCACGGTTAGGTGCTTATTTAGATATTTGTGTTAAAGTTGAATGCATATGCCTATCAATTTGAGCAAATTACATACGCAGCAAAGCATATTTTAATCGGTCTCTGTCAGTAGAAACCTCTGTCAAGTGCAGTATTCTTGAAAAATCTCAAGAAGCTTTTCGATTGAGTTTTCTGTTTTTGAAGATTTAGTCTTATACTATCTGGCATGCATTACTAAGTTATCTCTTTGACCAATTTGATCCTTTTCTGATGTAATGTGATGTATTGATTTTGTCTTCTAGTTGGATGAAACATTGCTGGAGAGGCTCTGGGGACTAACTGAGATGTTTCCCGAATCACTGCGATCAACAGCTGAAGTATCTGCACTGTGTTCGATGTCTGTAGCAAAAAAACTGTACAGGTGAGGTGTTTGCATGTGACCATGAATAGACAAACTCAACTTAATAGACCTCACATAATATTTCCCCCTTTTCTTTTAGTTTTTCCCGCTCCGCTCTATGGGTCGGTACAACGTCATTTATGATTCTGGTTCTGCCAGTTGTCTTTGAGACAGAGAGGTTACAGCTGGAGCAGCAACAGTTACAACAGCAGAGACAGGTACAGTGAAGCAGTGTATAAATTCAGTCAATTACTTTGATCCTTTATCGTACAAATAATTGCTTGTATTTGTATAGTTGTGATCATATCTCATTACATATAAATACCCCTAGTCAAATTTCAGAATGTTTGTATTATTTAGAATATACACCTTTAAAGAAATAAGTTTATATTATCACTCAGTGTCATATTTGCATATTTATTCTGTGTCAGTTTTGAGTAACATTCACTTTTGTGTTCTTCTTATGCAGATTTTGTTAGGTCCAAATGCTGGCTTGTCTGGAGGAATGCCTGGAATGATGCCACCTGCACCTGGAAAGCTCTGATAACATAATTTAACATCCCGGATTTGCATATCACAAAGACTGGAGACACACAGAAAGAGGGGAAAGAGGGAGTGAGCTGGAACTGAAGTTAAGATACTGTGGGTTGGTTAACATTAAGAAATCTTGTAAAGATTATGTGTGTACAAGGGACAGGTTCTGACTTTTATAAACTTAGCTCTCTCCCTCTGCCTTTCTCAAAAACATTCTGCATTGATGAATATCCAAGCTGACCTTTTACTTTTTTTATATACCTAACGTAATACTTCAGCAGCTGTTTACAGTATTTTGTGTTGTAGATTTGTTATTTCCAAAGGACTGTTTAGTCTATTGAGCAACACTGTCCATTTTAAAATACTGTGACAACACTGAAGTCATAGAAAATCATTCATCTTCAAAGTTCTGTACATTTTTATGAGAGCACACCAAGCCCAGTGTTGATTGTCAAATTGTCTCTGCCTACTGAGGATGTTTTTTGTTGTTGTTGATTTAGAAATGTTAAAGCCTTTAGGAATGGCTCTCTGCCAGTGTGTCTTTTACAGGAACAAGATCATGCAAAGCTCCTGCAGTGTGACTTCCAAAACAAAAGCCATACAGTGCAATGAATCGTAAAATATAGGTTTAAAAAAACGTGTTTTAAAACATGTTGCTGTCAATAGTAAGTAATCCTGTGTGTTCCACATAATAACAGGAATAAAACTACTCCATCTCTGTCTTTGTATATTTATGTCATATACTTTTATAACATAAAATAGCATGATACAAAGAAAGACTTCGACAAAGAGAGTTTGACATGAGACTGAACTGTGCCACAGTCAATAAAGCAATACAAAATAAAGGTCACAATAACCAGTTAGGTACTATGGTGATTTATTCAATACAACGTTATGCCATTAATGCACTTTTAACAGTTAAGAAAATTTACCACCACAGGATTTACTTGTTTATTCCAGAGTAATAAACACTACCATTTAAAGGCTTATGGTCTTAAATATTTATCATGATTTTAAAAATCTCTTAAACTTCAAGAAGTGATAAAAGGCCAATAGCATAGTAGCCTACATTTCTACAAAGGCAAACGACAACAAAAAGCTAAGATTTTTAAAATTCCTTTAGTTACATGTGTATTCCATAATGTTATTTATTATAATTTTAATATAAATAAAATAAAAAGGAAAGAATAAGTAGGCGACGCTAAACTTGAATGGTAGCGTATATTTTCATAAAACATTTAAGCAGGCCTACCTGTTATAAGAATCAAATTATGTTGTGTTGGTGATCGGTTGTGGATAAAAAAATAAAATCGATTTAGAACGTTTTTAAAGTATTTTCTTTGTAATCTAACATAAGAATAAAAAACAATTATACAAGTTCAAATTGAACGCATATATGACGTTGATGACAGCTGTCAATCTAACTTACCAGAGCTCGAGAGCCCCGCGCTAAAATCAGACGGCGCGTGATCAGTGAAGACGTTTCTGTCAGCGTTCTTTCAAACGTGAAAGTAAAGTAAACGTGAGGTAAAATGTCATTTATATTATTATTTTTTAGTTTAAAACTTATACCAATATAACGATAAACTCCAGGTTAACATTAACGTTTAATGTAGTGGCAGGTGGTTAACAGGTAAAACAGAGTTTGATATTAAGCCACTGACACAATATGTTATTAATTATAATGTCATTTTTTAACTCGATGATAGAATGAAGTGTATGGAGGACCAGACTTTAGAGGATGAGGCAGGGTACCAGGAGGATGAGGTGACATTCATTTCTGTTAATGTACATCCAATACTGTAACTGAGGACCGTTGTCTATAATGTATAGAGAATAATATTAAAAGGTGTTTAGTAAAAACATAAAAACTTTTCTGTGATAATCAAAATACCCAAATTACCCACAGGAATCCTTTTTTCAAGACATAGAGCTCTTACAGAAGCATGGCATTGTAAGTAAAATGACTTGGATAGTTAATTATGTAATTATTAGAAGTAATTAAAAAATGATGAGTGTTGTTGTGATTGTGTCTCCCTCTGTGAAGAACATGGCTGACATTAAGAAACTGAAGTCTGTGGGGATTTGTACTGTGAAAGGAATCCAGATGACCACACGTCGTGCTCTCTGTAATGTAAAGGGACTGTCTGAGGCTAAAGTGGACAAAATAAAAGAAGCAGCTGGAAAGTTGCTGGTAATTTAATGTGACCTCCTAAACTTTATTAGCATGAGAAATCTTTTATTTTTATTACAAATAGGTATTATTTGATGAAGCATTGTATTCATTTAATTATTTTGTATGCTTTAAAATTCCACACAGGTATGTGGATTTCAAACCGCTTCTGAATACAGTCTGAAAAGGAAACAAGTCTTCCACATCACAACTGGAAGTCTAGAGTTTGAGTAAGAAATAGATCTAAAACAATGGTTCTCAACTAGTGGACTGAGACAGAAAAACTGTTGCAGATCTATTTGATATGTCTGTGAAGAGCAGAGAAACAAATATTTCCTTTAAAACAATATATTTCGTCACCTTAGAATTGTAAGGTTCTATCTGACACTTTTGGTCAAAATTGAGTTATTTGAATATTCTTATTATGTGACAACTTATTTACATTATGCCATGTTTGTTTTTTTATAAATGTGTACATGTTGGGACTTTTTTTAAGAAAACAAAAAGTTTTTTGATTTTGTACTATCTACAAAATCAAATTATATTTTGGTTCTATATGCGAGCCAGTCAGCACTTTGAATGCACACAAGAGGATCAATCAGGATCAGCTTTCTTTGTCATCTGGCCGGGCTCCTCAGTGACAGTGAGAAATATCAATAGTGCAATGCAAAAAATTTGAAAAGAAACCTCAAGGTTTTCTTGATATTCTTGTCAAGGAGATCAGCTTAACTACAGATTTTTTTTATTTTGTTTTAGGTTTTGTTGAGGTGATTATTACTTATTAATAGACTAGCCAGCAGCGCTAGCTTCCTAATTCATAATTTATTAAATCTTACAATATTATTGTATCATTTTTTATTTCAGCCATACTCATCTCTAGAAAGTAATTTTACCTGGCCCACCTGTGGATAAAACATTTAGATGCAACAATTAGCACAGCCTTTTATGCTTAACTTGCTTAACTTTCATTCTAAAATATGAAATATGAAAGTGTCATAAAACCATGTAAATGTAACTGTTTTACTCATTATTACAACACTTATTTCATGTTTTAACAAAGATTCTATCTGCACTTGACTTGTTCCAAAAATCCCCATTTACAAATTTCAGAAAATGTTGTTATTTTACATTTAGAATAGGCCTACATTTAAAAGACGTATTGGCCTGTCTTTTTCACGTATGAAAGAGATTTGTTCCTCATATCATTTTTGCTATATGAAATGCAAAAACTACTCATAACGTATAACCTTATAATTTCAAGGCAACGATTTCTCTTGATGTTAAGCTGACACTTTATATTGACATTTTGAATGATAATCAGTTAAGAACATCTCCACTAAAACTATAAGCAAACCACATGACAACATTTTATGATAAAATCGTATTAGATTAGTAATGCCAGCTGTTTCATGTTTTGTTTAGTAAACTCCTTGGAGGAGGTGTGGAAAGTATGGCCATTACCGAAGCTTTTGGTGGTAAAATCCTATTTTATTACATGATTATATAATTATATGCTATATGTCTTTTACTTATTTCAACCAAAGTAACATTTTTGCACATTTAACAAAACCTCAAAACATGTCTCATTCAGAGTTCAGAACTGGAAAGACTCAACTCTCTCATACATTGTGCGGTAAGGTTCTGCTTTTTAAAGATATTGTGTTATAAAAGTAAAAAGCGCTGCTCTCTGACTTTAAATTGTTAATCTCATGTTTTTTTCTTAAGTAACTGCCCAGCTTCCTGGTGAATATGGATACACAGGAGGAAAGGTCATCTTTATTGATTCTGAGAACACCTTGTATCCATTCCATTTGCTTTCTTGTGCTAAAATCACCTTAATAAACCTATTTAATATGGAGACGTCCATCTTTTTTCCTTAATAAGTGTGACATCAGTCGCCCAGAGAGGTTGAAGGACATTGCTGACCGTTTTAATGTGGATCATGAAGCTGTACTGGATAATGTGCTGTATGCACGTGCATATACAAGTATGTGGAAATTGCTCTTTCATTTTTGAATTGTCATTTTACTTTGCAGCATAGACGACAATTGGCCCCGTTTTGATCTGTATGTTTTTTATTGATAGGCGAGCATCAGATGGAGTTATTAGATTTTGTTGCAGCCAAGTTTCATGAGGAGGGAGGTGTCTTCAAACTTCTGGTAAGTCTGAGAGTGAAAAGCCAAAGTTGAACTTTTTAAGCAGTAATGCTATCTTACTCATTTCTTCCAGATAATAGACTCAATCATGGCTCTGTTCCGTGTGGACTTTTCTGGAAGAGGTGAGCTGGCTGAGAGACAACAGAAGCTTGCACAAATGCTCTCTAGACTGCAGAAGATCTCTGAAGGTCTGTTTTTCAAAATCATCTACTCTATATTCATTGATAAGATTAAAGAAACCTCAGTAAAAATAACCACATAATATGTGGACTTCTACTCTGATCAATAATTTCTGTTTTGTTGAACATAGAGTACAATGTTGCAGTGTTTGTTACCAATCAGATGACTGCAGATCCAGGAGCTGGAATGACGTAAGTATAAAACTAAAAGTTTACTTTTAGATTCAGAATAAATTAACTTGATTTAATATTTAAGTTATTTTAACTTCCTTACTGCTTACAATTGGTTAAAAATATGATCTTAGATTTCAAGCAGATCCAAAAAAGCCTATTGGAGGACACATACTGGCACATGCATCCACAACACGCATCAGCTTAAGGAAAGGACGTGCTGAATTGAGAATTGCCAAGATATTCGATAGGTAATTCATGTTTTTTTTAGTTTTGATTTGTGATAAACAAAGAATGATCAAAATAAGGTTGAAAACATTTTAAAATGGATATCATTTTAAACTGTTTTATAAATTATTAGTAATACAATAATAATTATATATGTACACATACATTAACATTGGGGATGCACCAGTATTTCAATTTTGGCTGATAACTGATAATTTGATAACGCTGGACAACTGCTTTATTTTATAACATTGACTCCAAAAAACAAGCTAACATTTAGTTTTATTCATGTACTTTACACAAATATTCTTTAACTTTTAAACTTTTCTGGTAGTCTATAATGTTTACTTAATAAACAATAGATGTTCTTCCAGTGCAACCCAGAAAAGTGTTCTCAATAGCCACAATTCTAACAGGTCTTAAGACAGAAAGTTTAGTATCTGTTTAGTTCCTATAATTGACACATAAATATCTACATACTGTACTTCCATCAACAATATTTTGCTAATAGCAGTGAGTGCTCATGACAGACAGTACTGTACTGTATTTTAACTGTAAGCAGCATGCACCTGAAGTGGTTCAACCAGAGGAAGTGATTCATAATTTACCGACTTTAATATATATTTTTATTTTTGTGGCGATACAGATAACATTACAAATGTTTTTATATCGGCTGATACCGAAATGGCTATTATATATTGTGCATACCTAATTAACATAGTTACAATGTGCATAATTAAATGTCTAATAATATATCAAATGTAACAAATCGTCTGCTTTTTACAGCCCAGACATGCCAGAAAATGAGGCTACTTTTGCCATTACTGCAGGAGGCATAGCGGACGCCAAAGACTAAACATCTAAACCAAAAAGCAAATGTTACCTAAATGTCTGTAATTTTCTACTATTGTTCATGATAGATTGCGCATAACATTTGCATTATTTTATTCGAATGTTTACTGATATACTGTCTGTTTATCTATTTATTATCTTTTTTAGCATAAATAAAATAATATAAAATTGTTTTTTATTTGTTAATAAAAATACATCATATTAAATAAACAGTTGTTATTATTATTATTGGACAATAAATCTATTTTTATTTGATTTTATTGTTAACATTATTTTACATTTTTTAATATCGTAACTTCACCGTAATGGTCTTACTTTGAAAACTCGTCGTGGTGGCCATTACGGCAAGCCACCATCATCATCATCACGCACATGGTCGCTGCTTTCACAGTCCACGTTTGTCCACTGTGCGCACGCAAGAGCCGCGAGCAGCTAACCAGCTACACGTCTATGGTGTCGCATGAAGAACAGACGCCCCATGCACCATTTCACCACATTTAGAGTTTCCCAATCCCTCAATTCACCTTAAACACACACTGAAATACAGCCAACTTGGTTTTGATAGAAAACTGCGTTGTGGGTTATAGCGCAGCCCGCTAGAAACATCAGCTTATTCGCGTTACAGCCGCTATGGATTCGAGAGACACAGCCCCTGATTCCTGGGAACAGGAGGACGATGTCGAGGCCACGGCTGAGACTGAACTTCAGTCCGCCTTCACCGGGCTCAACGTGAACGCGCCGGAGTTCGTCCCGTCCTTTCTGTCCCGGGGTCCAGCGGAAAACGCCACGTCTGATGGTAAACCGACAGCGTTAATGCACGAGCTGATACGGTCGGACCACGAAAGGGCTTTTAGCTGTAAATGTTTATAGCAGGTTAGCCGAAAAGGGGGACGGGGTTTATAGTTGAGCGACCGTATGTGGAGCTGCCAATTTTTAAGATGTTGCATTTTAATACAAATTTTTCTGTTTCGTCATAACATCAAACCTGGCTAGCCTTGCGTGGCCGGATAAGCAGCACATTAGGATACCTTCTAAACAATTTCCCCCTCCATTTATTTTGTTTATATTATACATGAGTGTACATGAATAGGCACTCCCTTCAAGATATGTACATTAAGAGCAACATCTGTCAATAATGCATGTTTTTGAGCATGACTTGTCTGTGGACACTGGGATTTTTGGGCTACTGTCATGTGTAAAACCCGAAGTGATGAAATTCTGTAAAGCCCAGCACTGTCAATTCACAGACACATGACCCTCCAATGTGTCAATAAATAAGTAATAAAGGGAGATAATATATGACACCTGTTGTATAGTCACACTTTAGCATAGATCATTGGGAAGATCATTGGCAATATTGCAAGTAAATACATCCGTAAGTTGGCAAAATATGTCACAGAAATGTAACATCTATGACAGTGTCACAAATGTTAAATAGTCCCTAATATAAACATCTGTGGCTAACATTGTGGAATATAATATCATTTTTATAACTTGGTTTAATGTCTTTATTACTCCTGTTATTCTCTATAGGAACAGATGGAGTGGCCAGTATGGAGATCTCAGAACCAGTGGGTATGTTAGTGTTTTTTATGTATTTCTTTGATAGCTATGGATCAAGCTGATCTTTTCTGCGTGGGTTTTGTGTTGCGCTGCCTGTCATGCTGGTTCATCAGCCATACAGAGACCAACTTGGGCTTATGACATCAACACACATGTGCTCATATTACAAGCCTTATTTATACTTTACTTGCACCTGGAGTCAGAGTCAGTGACCCATAGAAGCAGTCCACACTGTTTCCATGAATGAATTAGCAGTGCTTATTTATTTAGACATGAATCCAAATGTACAGCTTATATATGATAAGGGGCAACATTTTTTCATTTGAGTTAAATCAATGGACTTTTATAGATTATAGAACTTGTATATATTTGCACTTAGGCCATTATATTGCTGCATTGTGTATTATCAGCAAAGTGTTTAATAGACAGTCAAAACAATAAATGCATTTTTTTTTAAATCTTCCGCCGTGTGATAAAATGGACATTTTGCGGTTCTGTTAATTGTTATGCATTACAGTACTTGTAGTGGAATATGAATTAGTTTATTGAAATTCCTGTGTTGTAGCTCAACGCAGTATTTTTTTCTGAATTACTAGTGTTAAAATGTATAACTAAAAATATTTACACTTTATTCAATATATGCAACTAGAATATCATTATATTACAATAAAACATAAGCAATGCTTTTACAAAAGATTTATCTTTAAATATTTTCAAATATTTTTTTGAATATTAGGTTGCTAATCAAAATACATGAAGGTTTTGGGGCAATTCCAGCATTATGGATGTGATATTTTGTGGTATGGATATGACATATCAACAAGGGGGGGGGGGGGCCTCTTTGTAAAACATTTTTGAGTAATATGTACCGTTATGGATTTGACAAGTCTGAAAGTGGCACTTGCTTGACTATGCAAAATCGTGCTTTAAAAATAAAAATAAAATGAGACCTCACATGGGTATTTAAATCACAAAATGTTGCCATCTGTGCTATCAGTACGGTGAAAACCTTTGGTAAACACAAGCATGTCAATGTGGCTGTCCCCACAGCTGCAGTGGAGAACGGAGAGACAGATGCCAGCACAGTGGAGACGTGGGAGCAGAAAGGAGAGCCGGATGAAGAAGAACCGGGGGGTGGAACCCCAGTAGAGACTGGATGCTGTGGGGATGATGCACAGGATGAAATGATGGAGGAGGATGAGGAGATGCCCACCCCCAAACTTCCTCCACCTCCACCGGATGCTCCCAAGAAAGAACATGTTAATGTTGTGTTCATCGGACATGTGGGTATGTTTGTCTGGATTGTTATGACTCTTGCTCTGTAGTTAATGTTCTCTGTTACAGTTTCTAATAGTATGATATATAGTGTCATGTAAGATTGGGATATCCAGTGTTTCTCAATTTTTCTTTTTAAAAGAGCATGTCAAAGATTGTTAAGTGATTGTTGTTGTTTTATAACTTATGATTTATTTTTATGTTGTATAGATGCAGGGAAGTCAACAATTGGTGGGCAGATCATGTGAGTGCACCATTAGTGTTTTTTTGTAAGTACTGTAAGTACTATAAGTAATAATGCTTTTTATTATTCATTCAGGTATCTAACTGGCATGGTGGAAAAACGGACACTTGAAAAATATGAACGGGAGGCAAAAGAAAAGAACAGAGAGACTTGGTGAGCATGCAGTGTTTATACACCTTCTTTTGCATGCACTTGCATAATTGTGTGTCCAACGTAAATTGTGGTCAAGCAATGTCTTTTGGATAAAACCATAAAGTATCAAGTTAGTCTTTACAAGTTCTTCAAACATTTATCCTTAAATATAAAACTTGTTTGGCAAATTTGCAATCTGGGTTGGAGTGACATATCATCGATCTATTTATTTAGGTATCTCTCCTGGGCTTTAGACACAAACCAAGAGGAAAGAGACAAAGGAAAAACAGTAGAAGTTGGAAGAGCTTACTTTGAAACCGAGAAAAAGCACTTTACTATTCTTGATGCCCCGGGCCATAAAAGTTTTGTACCCAATATGATTGGGGGGGCGTCCCAAGCTGATTTGGCCGTGCTGGTGAGTTCAGATTTTGTCATTGTCACATACAGTACACAGTGTGCTTAGTGAAATATTTTTCTATGACTGAACTGTGCATGTGTAAAATATCTAACATAATAGAACCAAACAAGGACCGACTTAAAAAAAGTTTAGTAAAAACTAGTGATAAAATTAGTGTGAATAATAAAGCAGATGCATATACTTTATATGTAAATTAGATTTTCCATGATGTTTTGTGTTTTGGTTATTTATACCTATAGCTCTTTATTGTTTATAAAGAAAATAATAATATGAATAATACATGTTGGATTTCGAACTAATGGTTTAAAATACAGTAATTGTTTGACTTTAGTGTCTTAGAATAAAGAGATGAATTCAGAGGTCTTGCTTTGATTTGTTGCCAAACATTTATAAAATGACATTTGCTTTTTCTAAAGGTTATCTCAGCCAGAAAGGGGGAGTTTGAGACTGGGTTTGAGAAGGGAGGTCAGACGCGGGAGCATGCAATGCTGGCCAAAACAGCTGGAGTCAAACACCTGATAGTGCTCATCAACAAAATGGACGATCCCACTGTGAACTGGAGTTTAGACAGGTAAATAAAATACAGCTTGAGTTTTAGATTTGTATCAAAACCTTGCTTTTTCTTTGATTATTTATTCATTTTTTGCTAGATATGAGGAATGTAAAGAGAAGCTAGTGCCGTTTCTGAAGAAGGTGGGCTTTAATCCAAAGAAAGATATTTACTTCATGCCCTGCTCTGGGCTGACGGGAGCCAACCTGAAGGAAACTTCTGAGATGTGCCCATGGTATACGTAAGTATATGAAAATCAGTTATGTGAACCGTAATTCTAGAAATATAGGTACTGATTTACAATAAAGTTCTATTTGTTAACATTAGTATATGCATTGACTTACATAAACTAACAATATGGTTTTCCTTATTTATAAGTCTTTGTTAATGTTAGTTAATTTTAATACAATTGTTCATCTTAGTTAATGTGCATTAAGTAATGTTAACAGATACAACTTTGAATTTTAAAAATGTATTAGTAAATGTCTCGAAATAGGATTCATATATGCTGCAGAACTATTGTTCAATATTAGTTCATGTTATTGTTAATGCATTAACTAATGTTAACAAATACAACCTTATTGTAACATGTTACCGAAATATATATGCAATGTTATATTTATCTCCAAACAAAAGGAAATTTATTTTAACCTTTTTTTGTTAGGGGATTACCATTTATTGCACATCTGGACAGCCTGCCAAACTTCAACAGATCAAGTGAAGGTCCCATCAGACTGCCTATTGTAGACAAATACAAGGTAAAAAGAATGAAAAATATAATAACTATCGTAACATCCTAATATCTAATATTTAATCTAACATTTAATGACTCAATGTTGTACTGTGACATTTGCATACGTAACATCTTTTTTCCATTCGGCTGAAGTATTATGCTTCGATTATGCTTAGATGTGACTTTCTATTATCAAGACTGCCTTAATGCTCCGCATACTGCTATTAGTTCAGTTTATAATGACGATTCCCAATTATTTAAACAGCAGTGTGGGGGAGTATTTTGTCAGGAAAAAAATCGCTAGTATAATGGAATGAGAAGATTGTGTTCTCAACAGATGCCAGTGAGACTGAATGAGCGAAATATTACATAATCAAGAATCTAGGTTGAAAAGGATTTGTCATTCTTTGATAACCAAAGGAAAAAATCATTTGTTTTTAATGATGTGCCCTATAGGATATGGGAACCGTAGTGCTTGGGAAACTGGAGTCAGGAAGTATCTGCAAAGCACAACAACTTATTATGATGCCAAATAGGGTAAGACTGTACAGATAGATAAGAGAATATGATTTGCGATAAATGCGATATGTTGTTATGACATTGCTAACATGTGATTATATACTTAGTATATATGCTATATAATGCATTATTAATATGGATGTGACACATGGTACTAGCGTCTTGTGTTGTTTTTTATTTTTCAGCACACAGTAGAGGTGTTGAGTCTGCTCTCTGATGATGTGGAGACGGAATACGCCGGGCCCGGTGAAAACCTGAAGCTTCGGCTTAAAGGCATTGAGGAGGAAGAGATTCTCCCAGGCTTTATCCTATGCAACGCTGAGAACCTCTGCCACTCGGGGCGCACTTTCGATGCCCAGGTTTTGATCTCAGAGGATTTTGTGTAGTCATTAGGATTATTTGATTTGATTTTAAGATTTCATTATTTTTTTCTTGGTTCTTATTTACAGATTGTCATTATTGAACACAAATCCATTATATGCCCAGGTTACAATGCAGTACTACACATCCATACCTGCATAGAAGAAGTGCAGATAACAGTACGTTTTTGAACTGTTCAAATATTGACATATACACAAAGCCTGAGATCGTGTCACTTCATTATTTCTCATTCTCTAATCTTCATAAATAGGCCTTAATCTGTCTGGTGGACAAGAAGACGGGAGAAAAGAGCAAGACTCGTCCACGCTTTGTCAAACAAGACCAAGTATGCATCGCCCGTCTTAGGGCTGCTGGAACTATCTGCTTAGAGACTTTTAAAGACTTCCCTCAGATGGGACGATTTACTTTGAGAGATGAGGGTAAGATTTTGGGAAAAGCTCAGATACGTACACAGTTTGAGGTTTTACCTTATTTGACAAACTCATTTGTCATTTTTTTAAAGGTAAGACAATCGCAATTGGCAAGGTGCTGAAGTTGGTACCCGAGAAGGACTAAATGCAGGTAGAAGGACTGCCCTGGTGCGCTCTGGGATTGAGGAGGATGCAGTGGTGCCAGATGTCCTCCAGACTGTTCCATTCTCCCACTGTGGATCAGTCTAGAAAAATTACTTTGGAAAAAGGACATTATCAAAGAAACAGTATCAATTTTAGGAAGAACAATAATATAGGAAGACAAGCTCAGTGTGACAGCTTTCTCATATTGAGAGCTCAGCTATGCCACTCATGTAGCCCAATTTTTAAAGCCCGTTTCCTTCCACTGATACACTTTAAATCTTAAAATGGATGCAATTTTCTTTTCAAGGCATTGGCTTTTTAATGTAATGTTAAAAATATTGATGGCGTAGATAAGCTTACTGTCATCACATTAAGGTTAAGGCCATTCCTGTATGGCCCACCCAAATATGAAGAAAGTCAAACTACCCGTACCGTTCCACCCTCCCAAACATGCAGGGTCTCTATTGCAAATGATTTGAAAACAACATTATATGGGCACTGCTGACTGTTTATTATAAGACATGATGCATAGGGTCCATACAGGGTCTAAGCTTGCTGGTAACCTGCATAACCTGGTAAGTCCTGTCAGAGTAGTAAATGTTAAAATCACATTGAAAAGAGGCCATACAAGAGTGGCCTGCGTCCTTGAAATAAAATATGGACACTTATGGTAGAGATGTACTTATGCACAAGATGACCATATTTTTGTCATTACTGTATATGAATTTGTTTACTGTAATGTCATTACATAATAAAAACAAATGCACTTAAATGGTAAAAATAAATGGTCCCATTTACCAGTGTTCTGTACACTCCTGTGAAGAAGGATGTGGATGTGAAGGTGAAAGTTATGAAAAATAAATACACGTTAAAATGGAATTAAATGAAAAAATAATCTTTGGGAAAACATGATAATATGACATTATTCTGCTTATGCGCAAGGTAATGGTCAATAATTGCAAAGATATTAAATGACGCTTGGGGGCAGTAGAGCACACCAGATGGTCACAGATTATAAAATCTCACACAACTACACAACGTTGGTATTGGTTTCAAAATATTATTTTTCATATTTAAATACAGCAACCTTTAAGCCACATAAATGGGGTCTTTAACTTTTTATTCTTTAAATTAGACTACCACATGCATGAGAAAATATATGCTGGGGATAAATATTTAGCATTTCTGACTGTAAATTAAGACTTAATTTGCAAAAACAGATTCAAAAATATTTTATTGTGCATTCCAATAAATATCAAACTGCAGTTGGAATGTTTTAATGAACTAATAATAACTAAAGAAAATACAGCTAACCGATTCAACAAAACACGATACCATTATAAAAAACATGGAGTTATCTGTTTTTGCAAATAAACTCTTCAAATATTAATTTGCTAATAAAGGTCCACAAACTTTAAAAATAGAAGCACGTAACGATAATATTCTTTTGTGCCAGAAAGTGAAATAATCGCATACATTTTGATTTTATTTTTCAAAATAAAAGTCTTGTGACGTTTGGAGCGTAGGTGCGCTTGCGCAGTCCTCGTTCTCGATACACGTGCAGCATGGAGTCTACACGAGATGATATGGTTCTCGACCGTTCTCTGGTAAATTAACACATTGTTATCATTTGTCATTATCTTTTTCTGCTGTATTTATTTTTTCAGGTTCTACGGCGTTGGTCGGTTTTACTGGGTAACTTTAACTTGTTCATCTCGAGAAATCAGCCAAGCAGCATGTTTGCTAACTGCTGTGCTGGCGAAGTGCCTTGGAGTAACGTTGCCTTATAAACCAAACCTATATTAAACTATATTACAGTTTGAATATTCTGCTTTGTTTATTTACTATGATAAAGAAAAGTTCTTAGTTTTGTTATATTATTTTTTTTTTGGGAAAAACATTGTAAATTCGATTTACTGTTTTTATTCTAAAACCTTTCTGTTAATAACGTTTATTGCAGGTGAAGGAAGCCGCATTGGCATTACTTGCCCATTTAAACAAAGCCACCAAATCCCAGAAACTCTTGATGAACGATGGTCAACCCATCTCTCTTCTGTTTACTCTATGGAAAATCCCTAAAAAAGAGCAAACCATTCGCATGTAAGTTGTTTCAGTCCTTTTTGATTGAAGAGTCAATAATTTGCAGAAATGTCATGATGATAAATGTGCTTCTCTTAACGAGTGTGATTCACTTTACAGTCGTTTACCCAATGGGCTGAGAACAGAGTCGGCAGAAGTCTGTCTCTTCACTAAAGATGAACTCAATATGACTTCAGAACAGACCGAGAGATTCTACAGAAAGTTGCTCACAGAGAGAGGAGTCAAAAATGTCACAGAGGTAACTATACGATCTATCTTCAGTCCTTTTATTTATTGTCTTTGCTATGTACTTGTGCACTTCAGCAAACCCTGTCCTTCTTTCTTAGTGCTGGTCATGGGTTAAAAAGTGCAATAGTAAATCAGAGTAAGTCCAGACGAGCTTTTCCCTTTATTGAAGCTTGTCTCTACAAACTTTGAAACACCCATAACTTCCAAAAATAAAGCATGGCTGTTTTGAAAACGGTCTTATGATGCGATTTCTCTTGTTAGGTGATTCCCTTCAAAGTGTTGAAGACGGAGTTCAAGCCGTTTGAAGCCAAGAGAAGACTGCTGGACAATTTTGACTTGTTTCTTTCAGATGCGCGCATTCGCCGCAGGTTACCTTCCCAGATTGGGAAGCATTTCTATGAAAGGAAGAAGTAAGGAAATAGCATTTATCTTAATTTGTTTTGTGTAGTATTGACTTGATGGTTGCATTTATTATGAATGATGAATTAAATTTGTATTTTCTATTACAGAGCTCCTTTGTCAGTAGATTTGCAGAGCAAACAACTGGCCAGAGACATGGAACTTCTGATTCAGGGAACCACACTCACCGTTTCAAACAAAGGCTCTTGTTGGTATGAACATTGCTAATTTGCTATGATGCAAACATCATGAACCTTTAGCACAGATTTGAACAATGTTGTGTATTTGGTGTTTGCAGCATGGCACGTGTTGCACACTCAGGGATGACGCCAGATGAGATTGTGGATAACGTGCTTGCAGCAGTATCCACCATCTCCACCAAGTTAGAAATGGTGAGTGAGTATGGCTGAAGCTTTGTGTACTTACCAAACATTGCATTATTTAAAGAGCGGGTATTTTGCTATCATATCAAATACATTTCATGCGGTGTGCATGAAGTCGACTGATTTACTCGAACGAGTCGTCGGACGTTCTAATTTCATTTCTGTGACTGATTTGCGTCACTCGGTGCAAAGCCCACCTACGTTTCGCTTGGACCGCCCGCATAAACTTGTACGCGCTAGACCAATCACAGCAGACTAGACCATCTGACCAATCAGATCAGAGTATGAACAAAAATATTTACTCTTCAAATACTATTTTGATGCATTTATTTTTGTGAATTAAGTCCGTTTCTTACGTTTTAACCCCCCCCACTGTATTTTTCTCCTAGAAAGGAAAAAACATAAAAATCATTCATTTAAAAAGTCAGAAGTCGATCGCGCTGCCCATCTACACCTCTGATCTGAGTCATCTCACGGAGGTGGAGGAGAGCAGAAAGAAAGCCAGGTTATCAAAGGTAAAGCTGCCCTCATGACAACATTAATTTCACACATTCATTACTGTTGTTTTGTTAAGTCACTGGCATCCTTTCAATTTTAGGGTGAACAAAAGATAAAGAAAGTACCTGAGGATGCCATTAAAGAAGAGGACAGTGAAGAAGAGGAAATGCCACTGCTTGTCCCAATTGAGACGCCAATCAAAAAGCAAAAACGGATGGTCAGTAATGCATGGCCATCTCATAGATTTAGTTTTATAGAAATAAAAATGCATTTTAAATTAGAAATATGTATGTCTTGTTTTTTTTTAGGATTTACCCAAAAAGGGACTGAAAAAAGCACCCAAGCCTGCTGCCAGCAAAGGACTGACGAAAATCGCGAAAGACAAGAAACTGGCCAAGAAAACGCCAAAGATCACAGCACGTGGTCTGAAAGGCAAAGCTCGAAGCAAATGACAATCCTTTTCAAACCTGTTAACACATTCATATGTCGGATTTGTATGTTTAAAAAAAATGTACTGTACATTCTTACATTTATAAAGCATGTGTCTGCATTTGTTTTTTAACAGATCAACACTGAATTAAAATGGTTCTAAATCAGATTTTTGTCATCTCTGGGTTTGTCGGTATAGATGATACAATGTTCTGTTTGCATTAGGTCTGTATAATAAAGGTATTATATTACTTTTAAGGCAGACAACACGCCCAGCGATGTGTTGGGTCAGCTGCTGTTCTGTTTGTGATGATATTTCTGCTTGTGCTGGTTTAAGTTAAAAGGGTTTGGAGTATTTGTGATCGGGTTAGTGATGTTTGTCACCAAGGACATGAGAAGCCTTTCCTCACTGTCTGTCTGGTTTTGTCATGACTTTAAAATCTGGATTAGGCAATATATATATATATATATAAAAATATATTTTTGCATGTCTAAGGATTGTTTTTATTTTTAGGAAATTACCTTGAAATATAACATTGGTTTATAGTGCACCACAAGGAACAATATCTTCACCAACAAAAATCAACAGGCAAGTAATAATCTAATATCATCTCTGTTGCGGATCCCTGCAGACATTTAAAACTGAAATTCATTGTTTTGCGCTTTAATCTGGGTTAGATTTTCAGGATTAGGATGCACTCCAAGGCTAAGGGTGACTTCAGTGAAGACTACACTGTGCAGAAGGCTTTAGCTCCAGTTCAGGACCCTGTACCCAAAACCCCCACGTGGTGTACTTATTACCACAAACCCATCTTCATCTTGATCTTTGGTGGGCTGTTGTTAGGTGCTGGTTTTGTATTTCTCTTGCACAACTTTAGCAAGTTAATACTGAATAATAATGTGACTGTGCTCGAAGTGGCCGATGATGGGTTTGATGTGGGGCCGTTGTGTTTGTCGGTTGGGCTAGTGTTTGTTGTGATCGGTGCGGTCTTTATGTCAATCACAAAACGAAAAGTAATACGTAAAGAGCGCAGGATTCGGGCGAGAGCTAGAATGGGGTGAATAGTATTTCACCGCTATCATCGTTATGTTATTTTTGTGTGTAGTTTTATTATATGGTAATATAATTATATAACTTTATTAATTTGTCTAACAATTGACAATATTGCTCACATGGTATATTTTGATTGACAAGAACAAGTTTCTGATACTGTATCTGCCAAGATAAAAGCATGAAGTTTATTCACTTCAATGTACTTTGAACGTCAGTATAGTTGGACGTCACCATTACACCACAGCACAGACTCAGTCTATGATAGTTTGTCTCATGATGTCTGTACATTTCAATAGAAAAGCAATCTAGTGCTTACTTGAATTAAAAGGGACAATAATACTCTACGGGATTGTTGCTATGGAGAAAACATATCCTGGAGTCGGTCGTTGCAAATGTGCATTTTGGTTTGCTGTCTTTCACGACATCCTTGGACTCTTCATTCTTCTGTCGGGGGTGTTTTGGGAAGTTTTCTTCCATGACTTTTTAATATACGCTGGAGCCGTGATCATTTTTCTCAGTCTCATCTGGTGGGTGTTCTGGTACACTGGTAATATAGAAGTTCCCCCGGAGGAGCTGGAAGATGACATTGCTCAATACAAACACACCAAAGGAATTTCTGGTGTTGTGCGGAAGGTCTCCAGCAGTCTCTCCAATGGACTGAGAAGTTCCTTTAGGAGGAGTGGAAGAATTAAGACGCGTGATTCTCGGACTGCAAGAGCAGACCAACCGGTTGCAATAGTCATGAGTTCTTATCTGAATAATACACAACCATCTGGGACGACCAACCACCTGAGCAGAGATCCTTTAGTAATATAGCATACAGGTAACACATTTTGTTTTTATTTTATTACTGTGTATGCGTATGATCTTATTGATCATGCAACGTGACGCCATGTTAATCATTTGTAGTATGCTAGTATTTACAACAGCTCCAATTGGCCAGTACAGAGTGTCATATATGACTTATCTTTTGCAACATGTTCAACAAACTTTGCTCTATGTTCAGTGTCATTCTGTGATTTGACTTGTACTCACTTTTATTCCCACAGTGCTTTGCAGGAGAGATCCTTGATGCTTCACATTGCCTAGGAATAAATGCAATATAGATTTGTATATTAGTGTTCTTCAGTCACATTTATGTATAACCATACATATGATTGACTGTTTATATTACTTGCTGGTTATGTTAATGTTGTCCAACTGATAATCCGTGTTATTTTTTTGTTTATAGTATTGTTTACATGCTTTTCACAATGAGTTAGCAGGAAACAGATTTATTATTCAGATATTGTTTTATCTGGACAAAAGGGAAGTACACATTGAGACTTTTTAAATGTTAAGTATGTATATATGTTATTATTTAACCAATGTCCAGACTTCAAATCTTAAAATATGAAAAACCATAATAAAACCCAGAATAAGAAACATTAACATTACAATTTTTATTACATTAGATATAAAATGTGTCAGTTTTACACAACTTGCAGTTTATTTTTTTTTACCAATGACACAATATATTTTATTGAATAAAGTAACAATGGAGCAAATATTAGGTTAAATATTAAGAAACAATTGCATGACTTAAATGGCTGTTTTTAAAGTGCCACAATATATGAAAATGTCATTCAGGAAAAAATTTGAGATTGATTTTTTTAAATAATAATTTGTGTGTATCTATTTTAGACAATGAATTATTGACTATAGAAAGGTGAAAAATGTAAATGTAGTATATGAGGGTAGTTCCATTTTAGTCCGATGGGACTAAACTTGAGACACAATGTGAAAGACAAAAGTGTTGATAGTTTAGGGACACCCCCTTCTCAAGACATTTACATACTGGTCTTATATAATGTTTTGTGTTGTGTAAGTTCAGTGATGCCTTAACATCTTAGCAGAAGATGATTCTCTATGCATGGCTGCTGCTTTACATTATTTTTCATGCTGAGGGAAAATGTGCAAAAAATTATTATTACGATGGACTTCTTGAAGAATGTCAACCATGCGCCAGTAGATGCAACTCTCCACCCAGTATTTGCACAACATACTGTACCTCAAGTAAGTACTGTTTTTATATTTCTTTTTTATAGTGAATTATGTTGTTTCTTGTTATAGCTGTACAAGTAAACTGCATTTAATAGCTGTTCTTCTGAAAACTTGGATGTCCACATTTTTTTCAGGAAATAGGAATAATAATGTGCTGTCAAAGTTGAAAAGCACTTATTAATACCTTTTATTGGTTAGATATTTGCAAAACCCACTGACGAACATAAAGAGTAATAATATTTATGGCAAAAAATAAAACTCATGGAATATGGAGACACAAGGTTTTGGAAGGACAGCAGCGATTTACACATTTCAACAGAAGTTATTATGAAGTCCACAATGTGTTTCTTATGACTTCAAACTCTTATTCAGTCCCTCGTTGTGTTCTTTTCAGTACCAGAAAATGAAGCTGATAAAACACAAAATGTACGTTTTATTTTGATCATATTTTTTGTGTTCCTGGGAGCTTTCACGGTCCTGACCATTATTCTGCGAGTTATACGCAAAAAAACCTGTAAGCCCATCAACATCAAAAAAGGTATCTCGATGAAGGATTTCAATTTTGATATATCAGAAAAATCATATTTTTGCTACACTTAAAATTGTAAACACCCTTGCACTGCAAATGATGAACAGAATACATAGTATATAATGGAATGTTTATGTACATTAATAGTATTTTTAAAACATTAATATGTAAATACATTTCATGTGCAATGTATATGTTATGTAAACCAAAGATGACCAAATCTGTGTCAGCCAGTATCTTAATACTGACATTAAAGGTATAGTTCACCCCAAAATTGTAATTCTGTCATCATTTACTCACCTGTCATTTCAAACCTGTATGACTTTCTTTTATCTGCTGAACACAAAAGAAGATATTTTAAAGAATGTTTTAACTGGTCCCATTCACTTGCATTGGTTTTGTGTTCATAGATGTGAATAGGTGCTGCTGTTTGGTTATCAAATGTCTTCAAAATATCTTCTTTCGGGAGAAAGAAAGTCAAACATGTTAAAAATAACAAAAGAGTGAGTAAATGTTGACAGAATTTGCATTTTTGGGTGAACTATCATTTTAATGGTATGGTAACCAAGTCAATGAAATATCACACAGTAATAGGTCAAGAACAAAATACCTCCATGAGTGAGAGAAGCTTGGATGTCACAGACCAATCTGAAGATGCAGAGGACCAGAGATCACCTGATGATGGACTGAATCACTACAACTCCAGCCTTCCTCTCCCCTCTACTGAAGAAGGCACAACATTATTGGTTACCACAAAAACAGTACAAGCCTACCACTGCACACCTGATATATAGGAAAGAGATGACAACTCTGTGCCAGCAGTGGTACTAACATGGCATGGCATCATAAACTATGAACTGACTGCACATTGTAAAACAATTCACGACACCTGCTCATTCTAACTGTTTATGTTTTTAGAAGATCTGTGATGTTAGATTTTTAAAGTCTTAGAAAAATACTTTTGGCAAAAATTCTTTATGGTCTCAGTTTCATTTTTCCCCCTTTTTCTTTCACATTGAAGTGAAACAAATAATCTACCTGTAATGGTGCTTGTTCTATTTTCTGTTACCTGCCTACGTCTAGTATTACAAGTGTTACAGTATTATAAGAAATGCATAATTCGACAAAAAAATCCATACTTACCGGAGACATGATTGTTCAAATGTGTTTTACAATGTAAAATCACTTGTATTTAGCTTAAAAAACTTTTTATTTCTCCCCACGTGACACTGTTGCTGTCACGTGACACCCGTGTAATGTCATGTGACTCACACGAGCGCTCTGCAGTGCGATTAGCGAACTCAAGTTAGCACATCTTTCCAAAGTGAAACACCGCATTAATAGTGAACTACATCAATCCATTGCAATGGAAAAGTGACAGTTACTTTATACAGCAAAGACTTCATGGTTGTGAAGGATTAAAGTGCTTTAAATGTGTCAGTGTTGACTGAGTTAGGCCGCGGTAACATCTAACTGTTTCAGTAACAGTAAATGAAACTATGGACTCGAGATGTAAACAAACGAGTTAAACCTTCCCGGGACAGTTTTGGGGGACAGACACAACCGCGATTCATGCCATTTGCTAAATATACGGATATATACGGATACCCCGTTTTATCTGGATATTCAGAATGAACGGTGAGTTGCAAATCTGGTGATGAATTTATATGCGAACTCTGTTTAACGTTAACGTTACCTGCAGGGTTCATAACATTCAGTGTCAGCACAGGGCGAAAATGCAAAGCCTTGAATATTTTATAATTTGTTTAGCAACTATACGTTTGGTGCTTAAAACGTCAAAATGAGAAGAAAGCAGTAAAAAAGGATTGACACGTTGAATGTTTGTATGCAGTCTCTCCACTACTTCCTAAATTTAGTAACAGGTCAGAATTTCACATTGACGCTCATATAAGTCTTTGGTGTTCAATTTAAATGTAAATGTCTTATGAATATTCAGTGACCTCAAATTAATATTTTTTTACTGTAAACATTCCTACACACCTATGCAATATTTGAAAATATATTTACTTCAGATCTTTACCTTACAAGATGTGGAAAAATACAATACCCATCACTCACAGTCATGTGACAGGAGTCAATCTTTTACCTCAGTGTTAATAAGTGGCATTCATGTCATGCATTGTGGTTTTATGTGTTTATTTTATGCGTGTACATGTTGGTAAGTGAGGTAGTTTACCCAGTATAGTAATGCATCAGGACACTGTACTTTACAGGCAAGCAGGAAAATGACCTGAAAAGACAAAACCTGTTAGAGAGACTCCTCGATGCAGTTAAACAGGTAAGGTGACTTGAGTTCCTTTTGTGAGACAAATAACTTATTTGTTTTCAGTGCTAACAGGAAACATGTCTATTGGAGGATGCTGGCTCAGTGTAACAAGGAAACAAGGTGGTTGATGGTGATACAGATAAAATTTATAGTTCCAACTAATAAACAATAATAAATCAGATGTCGAAATGTACTCTTCTTGACACAAAAGGGCCTAAACAAAGCAAACTGTGTATCTGTTTTGTTAATAATGGGAATTTGGTAATGGCGGTGTGTAAAATTGGACTAAAAAGATCTTGTTGTTTCTTTAGTGCCAAATCCGCTTTGGTGGAAGGAAGGAGATTGCCTCTGATTCAGATAGCAGGTGAATGTTTCTATTAGCGTATATATATTTCTATTCTACTTTATTAGTGCTAGACCGATATTGGTTTTTCAATGACTGATGCCGATAAGACGCTGTAAAGTAAATGATAAACATGCAGAAAACTGGTGACACTAGAAGAACAAATATTGTGTTATGTTGCTAGGTAGCTTAGCATTAAAGGGGTAGTTCACTCAAAAGAAAAATTCTGTCATCATTTACTCATCCTCTTGACATTTTAATCCTGTATGACTTTATTCTTCTTCAAAACATGAAAGAAGATATTCTGAAGAATGTTGGTAACCAAAAACCATTGGTCCCTATTGACTTCTATTGTATGGACACAAAACCAATGCAAGTTAATGGGGGCCAACAGGTTTCGTTTACCAACGTTATTTAAAATACCTCTTTTTGTGTTCTGCAAGTCATACAGGTTTGATACGACAAAAGGGTGAATGTAAATGATGACAGAATTTTCATTTTTGGGTGAACTATCCCTTTAAGAGTAGCTTGAAATCATGAAAATGTGCACACATGACATTACATTAATTTATTTAAGTTTGTTTATTACAATTTATTGAGTTTGTTTATTAAAATGAATTCTGTGTGTTTCTGTAGAGTCATATGTCTGTGTGCCCAGTTTGAAGTGGTATTTCAGCACGGCTTAAGGAAAAGTCGTGGCTTAGCCCTCACAGCAGCCGCTATAAAACAAGCTGCCGGATTTAGCAGTAAAACTGAAGCAGGTAGGCTACTATAACTGATTCTAACAATTACACTTATTTTCTCATATTTAGCTTTTGATCTGTCAATCTTGCGAGGAAGAGACTGACATGCTGTTTTTCAGTCTGTGACCTCATTGCCCTACTTAATGAGTTTGTCTTAGTTGTTTCTCATGAGAGATTTTGCCTCAGAGATTTCCCTGGTAACAACGGACACATGTGGTGCTCTGGGTTGTCCATAGAGGAAATAGATGCTAATGGGTGCACATACAGGAAAACCAGGTGCTGATACTGTTTATGAAACCAGATGGTTATGCAACAAGCCCTGTAAAAAGGGCAAAAAAGAGAAACAAGGTTTCTCTGAGGTTTGTCCCTGCACCTGCTGTGGTTTTGATTTGTTTAAAATTAATAGCAAGACTTAAAATGATACTATGACTCAAAGGACTTTAGGTTTTTGTAGTAGAAAGTTAGTTGAGTTATTTTTTTTTATTGCCATCCAGATGGGTTTTGCCCTCTGTGCTGTTGTGAATCCTTGTAGTTTTGTCTTGTAGATTTTTTTATGCAGTTTTTTCTAGTTTGTATACTGCAGTATATATCCAAGAAGAGTTTTTACCTGTTATTTTTGTTGTGTTGTTGGATTAGAAATTATTTTGGCAGTAACAGTATTAATGGAGCAATGTTGTGTAATTGTTATTTTAGCCATCATTTATGAATGGGGATACATTTTATGACAAATGTCCCATTGTGTCAATTCAATCAGAGTTCTATACAGGTAAAAAACAGCAAATCATTTAAAAGGATTACAAATAAGACAAGGATGAGAAAAAAACTTTGAGGTTATCGAAACATTTGTTTTGTGTGTTTGGGATTTTTTGTTGTATAAAAGTTGATTTCAGTTTTTTCTGCTTCTGCAGATCGGTTTCTCTTAATTTTTCTTATTACTTTAAAAATAAATGTTGATTATCTTAGCTGTTCTTTTCGGTTTTTTAGTGGTCAGCGTATTGACCTTCTAAAAGCTATTGTGGAACTGAAAATATTCAAACACAAACTCTTTGTGTTACAGAGCTTACGTTCTGGTTTTATGTAAAGGAGCATCTAAACCGCCATGAGCTGCAGCGTTTCTACTCTCTACAGAATATCACATCTGAACTGGGACGGGGCCGAGCGTGGCTCCGCTGTGCCCTGAACGAGCACTCTCTAGAGCGTTACCTTCACATGCTGCTGGCTGATCGAACTCGCCTTAGGTACAAACCCCCATGATGTCATCCTGCACTTCTCTCTTTTTTGGGTCCCATTTGACTTGTTTTTTCTACTTTTTTTGCCAAATGTTTATCTACTTATTAGCAAGCAGGGATGGGGGATTATATACCTAAAATTTAAATATGGCCATAATCAATATATAAATATGGGTCAATGATGTATAACGACCATTTATCATGTGGTGTGACCAACAATATTACTGTATTAAATTAAAAAGAAAAAAATCTCATTTCAATCACTGATACAGTTTGATTAAGTGAATGTTTTTTTAAAAACATTTTTGTATGCGAAAAATAAGTCTGTAGACCACATTTAAGAATACAAATGTTTCTAAACACTTTAAATATTGAAATATTGTCAAGCATGTTGAGGAAATGAAGTAATTTTAAGATATATCACGGTCGTACCACATGACATTTTTTAAGACATTTTCTAATTCATAGATGAAAAACACTAAAATCACTTAATTTAACATTTAATCTGTCCAAAAAATCTGATTAACTGCAATAGATATTATTATTTATTTATATTTTAAAATAAAAAAATAAAAAAAAATTAATTCCTTATAATTCAATGACCCATATATCTCAATATTTTTGCTTTATAATAAGTACATTTTTTATTTTGGACCAAACTGAAAACATGATTTGAATAGAACATTATAAATGTTTGTACAAACCACAGTAAAAAGGTAAAAAGCTCATTTATTATTTTTTATTAAATAAACACATGTAAATGCTTTTTGAGGTAACCACTCTTTGTCGCGAAAGTTTTTTTTTGCACACCTTGCAAATTGTGGTATTTTGTAAAGTATCTGTTTTCTAAAAACCATATTATCCCCAAATTATAGGCCTATAGCTACGATTATATATGTATGATATATATGTACAATCTTTTGGGGCCAAATTCATAATCCACTTACATTTTTATGAGTCACAAATGGAGTGTGAAATTGCTTATTGCTGCCGTTAGATCTTTGGCACATTAATCTTAATTTTCAACAACATTGCTATTCACGTTATCCTGTAATTGTATATATTCAGCACAATATAAAATATATTATCCAGCCCTATTATTAAAAGTCTAATGTGAAATGACTTATTGGTTATATTTTTCTTAATTTAGTGCCTTCTATGAAGACTGGGCTTTTGTTCTGGATGAGGAGAGAGCCAGTATGCTGCCTACAATGGCTGCAGGTGAGAGTGCACAAGCAGTTTCATTGGGTGTATATGAAGACCACCTTTTATTATCATTCTCCATCGCAGTCTGTTATAGTGAATATCAGTCTAAAGCTATTGTTTTTTTGTATCAATGCAGAATAAAGATTGGTGTCTAATGTCTGAGTGTGTCTTTACAGGGCTCAATTCCATCTTATTTGCCATCAACATTGACAACACGGACCTAAACGGGCAGATTCGCGGTGGGTCTGTGTCCCACCTCCTTAAGGAGTCCACACAGGGCATGAGCAGTTTATGGAAGGAGTCTACGCAGGGTGTAAGCACGCTCCTGCGGGAAATTGGTACCGCCACTGCAGTGGTTCCTGGTTTTATTCCTCGCGCAGATGTTCCATCAGACCCGCTGCCTGTCCTGCCCCGCAGCACTTCCGCAGGTACAGATGTGCTTCAGTTGCACCAGATGATTGTTTTTATAGTGTTTTAGTGCTACTGACAATAAAAATTTAAATCTGGTTCATTTAGCACTTAACTGCATTTTAGATTCCGGTTTAAAGAAGGAGCGCAGGCGGAAAAAGAAGATAACACACATCATCTCCTTTGACGATGACTTAGACGGGGGCGCAGAAGATGATGATGAGGCAGGTGAGGATGTTGTGAGGAGTCTCGGGAAGAGTGTGGTGGGTTATGTGAGTTCTGAGGAGGCTCTGGACCCTCCAGACTCCATTTCTCCAACTCAGAATGGACTGACCGAGCCAGGGATTGTGAGCTGGGCTGAAACACCGCCACAAAATGGAGTCCTGCCTGATACCAAGACTATTGATAATGAAGAGGAGGAAGAGGAGGATTTTTATGGAAAGAGCAGGCCAGAGCTGCAAGAGGATTTTGGAGAGCCGTGAGTTTATTTTGGGTTAATCTTTCCTGGGATGTAGTATCGTACTTTTTTTCTTCCTGTGTTTTTAAGAAACACACTGTACATTGAACTCTTTGAAAACTGTGTTGCCCTGGATTGTACAAGATGTGTAAATTAAAAACTTTCAAGCTAAACAAATATACCCCAAAGCTTTTGATATCATCAGTAACTTTAAACCGTCTGGTTTTCATACTAGGATGGTTGTTGGGAGCTTGTCAAGTATTTCCACATGGAGTCCAAGGCAACTTATCAGTGAAAATGATAGTGACGTCTCACATATTTTCATACCCGTGGCCTCCACTGAGCTCTACTCCCAACAAGGTCAGACCCACATACAGTAATAAAAAACTTTTCATAATTAATTCACCCTCATATTGTTCAAAACATGTATGTGACGTTTTGTTATGTGGAACACAAAATAAGATATTTTGAGAAATGACTTAGTGGTTTTGGGTTCATACACTCGATGTCAGGTTATCAACATTCTTCAAAATATCTTCTTTTGTGTTCTGCAGAAGAAAGAAAATCATACAAATTTGTAATGACATGAGAGTGAGTAAATTATCAAAAATTTTCATTTTTCAACTATCCCTTTAACATCGGTACCGTGTAACAGTATGAACTGTAAAATAAATTACATGACTATATGTCATAGTAAATTATGAGTGATATTTCTCATGGTAAAAGGCGTAATGTGCTATTTTTATATTTCAGCTGGTAGTTCAGTTGAGAATGCTGAATTTCATGAACAGAAGGAGAGCTCAAGCCCACCAGCTGACAGTGAAAAAATAAGCCAACTACAATTTAGGTAACTGATGTAAAAGACAACACGTTTTTGTAAGATTACTGTTAGTAAAGTTTTTGTGAGAGGAAATGCTTATATATGTTTTTTTGCTCTATTAGCATTGAAGTCGGATCTCCACAACAGATCACACCTGTGTCAAGTGTTCTGCCGGCCCCTGGACTTCCTGAGTCCATGACTGTTGGTGAGTTGGCCTCATATTTGTACTCACTCGTTATTTGTGCTGTTGAACACAAGAGTAAAATGTAAATAATCTTAATGCTGCTGTTGTCAATACAATGAGAGTTTATAGTAACCATTATAATCAAGATTTGACATATAGGTCAATATAGACTGATTTCACTCGGCTGCCATGTTTAAATCGAAAGCGAGGCAGAGGTGGGAAGACAACCGGAAGGACAGATAGACTGCAATGGTTTAGACTACCATCGGGTGTGTAAACAAATTATGCATTTAAAACAACATAAGAGTTGCTTAGTGTGCACCAATGAAACCCGGTGCACACTAAACCATTGTCCAAACCATTGCAGTCTATCTGTCCTTCCGTTTTTTTTCCCACCTCTGCCTCGCTTTCAATTTCAACGAGTGAAATTAGTCTATATGATTTAAAGTGCTTTGAGGGTGATTTCCATTAAAAAACCTGTTATTTAAACCATTATCATGTGGTTTTGGAAAATCTGGAATATAGTACAGTTATATAGTATGGAACCATTTTATGGTGTTTTTGTAGTTTTTCCTTTTTGACTATTGGTAATACGGAAAACAACTGCATATTTTTATTCTCCATTTGTGTTCCACTGTGGAAAAAGTAACAGCATATGGAACCTGAGGGTTAGTGAATATTTAATGGGAATTTTGCATAAACTCTCCTTTAGCTATACCTTTGTGAATTTGAGCGTTACCAAAAGCGTGTAGGACTGTGAACAGATGGCATCAATGAGGTAATTTGAGTTGACTACTGCTCTGTTGTTTGGCGATTTAGCAGATGTGCTGCATTTATAATCTTTAATTTAAATGGTCATGTGACTTTCTCATGTTAAAAGACCTTGAAATAGATATGAAATTAAAATTATCAATAAGATAATGAACTAACCCTAACATTCTTGCTTTTTCCTTTTTCCAGTTGAGGGCACTGTTGCGTCAGTTATAAGATTTTCACTATCTCTTCCTCTTTACATCACCTCTCTCTCTCTCTCTCTCTCTCTCTCTCTCTCTCTCTCTCTCTCTCTCTCTCTCTCTCTCTCTCTCTCTCTCTCTCTCTCTCTCTCTCTCTCTCTCTCTCTCTCTCTCTCTCTCTCTCTCTCTCTCTCTCTCTCTCTCTCTCTCTCTCTCTCTCTCTCTCTCTCTCTCTGTCTCTCTGTCTCTCTGTCTCTCTCTTTTGTCTGGACAAAATACAACTTTGAGATGGAGCTGGAGGTGACTGATCCAGTTATATTTTGGCTTTTGAATGTAAGACTAGAAAACATGAAAAAAAGAAAATGTTGCATGTAGAATGCCAATAACTGCTTGCGGTCTGAAACGAAATGAGTAAAATTCAATTTCGGATCAAAAGTGGCTTACTCAGCTTGACTTGATAACCTATTAATTGCTTTTTAATTACCGATATGACAGACATTACCTTTGGGGCTTGAAAATGCTAATGTCTCCAGAATACAATTAAGCATGTTTTAATGGATAACATGGACAGGCCAGTATTTCTCAATCCTCAAATATTTTTACAATTCTGGCACAGAAATTGCACGCTTTACCTTTAAGGCAAATCTGGTGATCGGGAAATGAAGGTACTGATTGCAACACCGATTTGTTACCATTGCACCAGACACTTAACCCCAGGTTACTGCAGCGGGAATCTCTCTGCATGTAGTTCACTGTAAATTCATTTTGATGAAAAATCAGAGATAAATGTGAACTAATGGCAGATGTTTCATGTTGGTTTGCTGTCTTTACACCTTCATGCTGGCAAGAGGGTCAAAGCTTTACCCTTATCTGCCTGCTTTCTCCAAGGATTACAAACATACTCAGACCAGCTCACCCTGGTGTGTTTCTTTACCTTCAGATCAAGGGCTCGTAGAGGGGCAGCAGGTTCTTCTGCTCTCGAGTTCTCTGAATCCCTATTTAGCATACACATCTGTGCATACCCGCACAGGAAAATGACTCCATACAGTAATTCCGCTCTTTGTTACATCTGTGAACACTTTCTGAAATTGGTTTTCGAAAGGCACATTGCGCATATGTTCATTGATCTTCAGAGTTCTGATAAACTTTTCAGAGAGAGACAGCAATTGAACCATATCGCTCTTCAAAGACGTGAGCGTTTTAGCTCATCCACGAAATAACACAGACATCTGAGGTTCCCTTGTAGTGGAGGTGCTTAAGCTTGGGAAATTCGAATCAGGCCAGCCAGGTTTATATAGATGGCGCCGGGCCAGCCTTAGGTTTCTGTGAGATTCATTAAATGATAATGGGGTGATAGGAAAGTGGAGGCTTTGTCTTTTGGAAGCATGTTGTTGGGGTTATCTAGGTTATCCTGAGCCAGGTTATCCAGCTTTAAGAGTACAATGGAAACTCTCAGCTTGCCATGAAAGTCTGGATTTGAAGCGCTCTGATAGTATTTCACAGCAAGAGCTATACGTTACAGTCTGATTATTCATAAACGTACATCTTCTGAGACAAAATGTTTAGAGGCTTCCCTTACGGCTGTTATAAATGTCTTACCCTTTCACTTTAAAGAAATTAATTTCATGCTGGTGTTTTAAGGCTCTCTTTATTAGTTCTGTGGTGCAACACAAATGAAAATTTCAGCAGTAGAAAACCGTAACCCTCATTGAAAGAATGACAACGGGTCTGTGAGCGACATAAAATCCCACTGAGATGTTGCGTCTTATTGTTCAGAAATCATGGGTTTTTTTGGTCAGGTGAGGACAAAAGCCATTGTTCAATTTGAGTGGGTTTTCACATTTTGTAACATTGATTTTTCTACACAGCTGAACTGCGGCAAGCCATTGTGGCCATGATGAATAGGAAAGATGAGCTCACAGAGCAAAACACGTAAGAATTTCTCTTTTTTCTGAATCTCTTTGTTTTTAAAAAACTGTGTATGTATGTGAAGTGTGTATCATTTACTATAAGGTTGGTCTCTATTAATAGTCTCAAGCTAGGTACATGATGTTTTTAGAATATCTGAAATCTGTGAACGCAGATTTTGTGCCACTTCTGTTGACTTGTCCAGGCAAATGAATTTTTTTGTAGTGAATTCCAGCCTTAAAGGAACCATTCACCCAAAAATAAAAATTCTTCATTTACTCACCCTGAAGTTGTTCCAAATCTGTATACATTTCTTTGTTCTGATGAACACAAAGAAAGATATTTGGAAGAATTCTTGTAACCCAATAGTTCTTGACCACCATTGACTACCATAGTAAGAAAAATTACAAAGCAATTTGTAATCTATTTTTGGGTGAACTGTCCCTTTAAGTTACACAACACTAGTGCAACCCATATTACACTCTATGGCTTTTAAATGTTATTTTTTATACATGTTGTATGTTTCACTTTGATGTTTATTTAGTATTTGTTTCAAGATGAATAACAAAATCGCACATGTCAGGGTTTTTAACTCTATGTGAGATTACACACAAACAAATAGGTGCCCTTTGTTTATGAAAAGTGTAATTTGCATAGGCAATAATGTGCTGCTGAGCTCTTTGTATGTGTGTGTGTTTGGCACAGGTCTCTGCGTGGCCTCCTGGATGGAGAGATGGAGCACTCTGCTGGGCTCAGGCAGGAGGTGGACAGCCTGAATAGGAGACTGGCTGAGCTGGAGGAGAAACACGCAGCTAAAGTCCAGGCTCTCATGAGGTAATGTCACAGGAATATGATGCACCATAAAAAGTCCATAAAACATTTCAAAATCTGGACAAACATTGGACATTTTGAAGGAAAGGTCTGGCCAACATACGACAGCAGGTTTATGTATTGTGGTGCAGAGCAACATCTAAGTCTAAGTGTAACACAAAAGCTTGTATTCATTAACTATAAAATCATCACCGTCAAGAGTTTCATGCCGTAATTAGCTTCAAATTTGCGTTTGCACATAACATTTTGCACATTTTTTGATCTCAGCTGCGCTTGGCACCACATGTGTATTGCCACATACGTAATGCGTGTTTTTCTAACCGAGTCTGCTTCCTTTCTTGGTGTGCTGGAAGGTTGAGGGTCCAGCCAGTTTGTCTAACTCAATCCTATTCTGGCTCAGTCAATAGAGACTAAAAATAAGGTTTGGAAATGCTCCGTATGGCTGTGTGCTGGGTGGCAGCACCTGCGAGGCGTGCTCATGGGCTAAGCTCCATTGATTCGGCCTGGCTCAATGGCCAGGGTTTGAGAAGTGGGGATCCATACTGCAAGAGGCCAAAATACTCACACTCCTGTCAATATGAAGCTCTCCCACACTTTGACGTCCAACTAGATTAGCAGAAACGGCGAAGTGAATCTCTGCTAATGGGTTGAAGTGATTTTGCTGTCATGCTTCAACAAACTTTTTCATCATTTAGTCACCTTCATATCATTCCAAACATGTATGACTTTTTGTCTTCTGCAGAACGCAAAAGAAGATATTTTGAAGAACGTTGGTGACCAAACAACATTGACTCCCACTGATTTCTACTATATATACACATTTCTCAAAATATCTTCTTTTGTGTTTTCACAGCAGAAAAAAGTCATACAGGTTTTAAACAATGAAGATTACTGCAGGTGCCAGAGCTGGGAGACTGTGCCAGTGGTTTTGTCTTCCTGAAGTGATGCCGGATTATTGGGAGAGGCATCTTGCTTTTGTGAGCATTTCATCAGCTTTAATGTAGTGGTTCCTCAGGGGGATAATGTGGGGAGTGAATGAACAAATTAATTTAGCTCAGTAGGAGGACAGCGGCTGAGAGCAGGCGGCAGGCTTGTCAGGATGATGCTGTGTCAAAGCGAGGATTATTGGGGAGAAAACCACACTCGGTATCGTGCTGTTGACATCTGTGCCTGGATGGTGCATCCCTCCCCTTACTTTTCACCAGTCCATTTAGGTTATCTGACACCGAGATGGCCTTGTTTTAAAGTTATGCATCTCTAAGTGCTGTCAGCTTGTGCGCCGTACCCTGAACCTTTGTATATTTCATAGTTTGTGAACGTTTAGTCTGCAAGTCATCCAGAGATCATGCTGTTTCACTTTGGAAAGACCTTAATCTTTCTGTTCTGTAGTACTTAATAGGATAGGACTTAAATTCTATCATTTACTCATCCAAACCGGACCGTTCTGTTAAACGCAAAAGAAGATATTTTGAAGAATGTGGGAATTTAAACAGTTCTGGGGGCGCCATTGACTATCATCGTAGTTTTTAATGGTCGTTTTTAACTATCATTCTTCCTAATATCTTCAATAATATTCAGCAGAACACAATGCGTTTATGCAGGTTTGGAACAACTTGACGGTGAGTAAATAAGGACAGAATTTTCCTTTAAGGTAGTAGCAGCCACTACATGATGCTTGTCCGACTATAAAGTTTCGTGTTTGACATATTATTTACCTGTAGCCTTAGGGGGATGGAAATGGGTTTTGGGTGGAGAGTCTTCTCTAGACCATTCATCTTGTCAGACTCTGAACGTGTACTCATATCCAGTCCCACACGGAGTCTTTGCCGAATTATGTGGGACGCTCTACAGGCTTCTGCAGAATATAAATAGACAAAATTGCCAAAAATGTGTTTTTATTTTGTTCATAGGCTGCTTTCTGCATGTGATTGGGACTCTAACTCACTGAGGGGCAACAACTCTTTATATTATGACATGCAAGATTTACCCCACCACTGAATTATAACAAACAAGCTGTCTGTGGGTTACCATAAGCCAATGCATTTGCATTCAGATGAAATATAACACATCACGGTCAGAAAAAAGGTACAAAGGCTGTCACCGGGGTGATACCATTTTTAAAAAGTACACTTTTGCACCTAAAGAGTGCATTTGTGACCCTCGATCACAATACCAGTCTTAAGTAGCACAAGAACATTTGTAGCAATAGCAAAAAATACATCGTATGGGTCAAAATGATCGATTTTTCTTTTATGACAAAAATCATTATTATTTGATTTATGATGATTAAGTAAAGATTATGTTCCATGAAGATATTTTGTACATTTCCTACAGTAAATATATCAAAACTTTATTTTTGTGAGTGCATGCTGCAAAATCACTACAAACCTACAAACTTCACTCGCTGACCCTTAAGACTGGTTTTGTTGTCCAGGGTCACATATTAGTATCTCAAATGTAACCTATCTGTACCTTTTTTACAAGTACCATCCCAGTGACAGATTTTGTACCTTTTTTCTGAGAGTGCATGCATGTACTGTTTGTCTTCATGTCGACTCGGGTTGCTCCACAGAATTCAATTCAAGGTGCATTGTAAAGTTGTGACTTATAGATCACATAGATCATGAAAATACTGTAGTCTCCGGATTTGGTTTCTGGCCACATGTTCATCTTAACATGCTTATGATCAGTTTAATGTGCTGTGTATACACTGACAGTCTGTCAACTCTTCTCTAGCCGTTTGACTGATGCCACTCTGTATTTCGTCTCATGGAGGACACTGGGAGGTTATTCTGCTTCTCTGTTCTTTGTGGCTTATTTTGTTAATACTTTGTCTATGATCCAATTTCACTAATGGATTTACGTTTAAGGAACTAATTGAGGAAGAGCGCTTTTAAAATATAAAATCCTTTTGTTGAGACTGAATAGGTCTGCGTTTGTGTGTCACTTTTTTTGAGTGTGTTTGGACATAAATAGCCCGCCTGTTGTGCATGTGACCCCAGCCAACCCGATGGAAACAACAGAACAACTAAAACATCAATATGCACTCAACTCATATTCCAGATGACAGAATATTTTATAAGTCAAGGTGAACTGTGTAATTTCTGCCCCGCTAATGGAACAAAATTGCAAAAATAATGACTGGTGTTCAGGTTTACCTGTAGCTTTTCTTTTCTTGGTTAGCCAAACATAGTCTCGCCCTAAACTTGCTCTGTTGATGTGCCGGCTTGTTGGGATGCTTAAAGGTGGAATGTGTAATATTAAGAAGTATCTATTAATTGAAATGCAATATAATATACATAACTATGTCTTCAGAGGTGTATAAAGACCTTACGTAATGAACCGTTATGTATTTATTACCTCATAATGAGCTATTTCGATCTACGTACACCACTCACCATGTTGTTTTTACTGTAGCCTAAACGGACAATCTGCTCTACAGAACGTGTTTCGTAAATATGAATCTATTTTGGTAAAGAAGCTAAAATGTAACAGCATGTTTGTCCTGTGTCAGCCACCATAATGCTTTAAAAGGGAGGGGTGAGTGGTGGAGTGAGCCATTGGTTGCAATTTGCAACCTCACCACTAGATGCCGCTAAGATTTTCACATTGCTCCTTTTAGAAAACAACATTGTTTTAAAGTTACTATCGATTTAGAATTTTTTTTATATGAAGTTATTACTTGATTCAGCATATTGAATTGCTTTTCCTCTATATTGTATTATATGCTTCACTTTCAAGCTAAAGGCTTTAACTTCTTAAACCATGATTAGAAACCACTGACCTGGTGTGTTATGAATAATGTCACAATCAGTGACCTTTTTGTTCTATATATCTATGATTTTAACACATACATTAATACTGCCACTTTTACACTTTGTAGTGAATGGCACCCCCATGTGATCCATAAGTTTTTAGAAGGGGCATCAACAGGCAGAGGTCCCCCTCTTGCACTGGATGTTAGATCTCTATTATAATAATACCATCATCTGTGAATACCACGGTTCGCTCTTCAGGGGCAATGGAAAAGATCAATGTGGCGCACCTGACTCGCCGAATCCTCCCCACAGAGAAGCTGTCAATTATTAACTTTAATTAAATCGCCGCTGAACCGCACGCAGCTCGCCAGTGCGAAAAACCACCGGGTTCGCTCCTTTGAGAGACTGCCAGACACCTTTCCGAGTTCCTTCATTCTCCCCCATCCATTGAAGGGTATAAAATGGGTGACGACGAGCGAGTTACAAAAGACATCCTGGAGGAATAGCAAAGAATGTTTTTTCACAGAAACACAAGCTGGATTGATTCTGATTGATTTTTCCCAAACCAGCAGTAACCAGCCCTGTAAGCCACGCACACACGTCTCTTTCCCTCGAACAGGCTTATTAAACCTACAGTGTAAAACCGCTTCTGGAATTGAATTCTGTGGGGGGCTTTCCGTGGAAGGCTCACCATGGGCTGCCCCGTGTATGCTGCATTTTCATCTGGACTTTGTATCTCAGTGTTAGATTCTTCCATTTGCCTGTCTTTTATTTACAAGACACAAAAAGATTTGTTCACTTGCTTTTATATGCAACTAGATATACACATCTCAAATAGTTTACAGTGTGCATTTGTTTTGTTTTGCTTTACGAATTATTTCATTATTGGTTGTTTTGCAGGGAGAATGAGGTTCTGAAGGTCCAGCTGAAGAAGTATGTTGGTGCTGTACAGATGCTGAAGAGAGAAGGCAGCCAGGGCAATGATGGTAAGGCATTTTGGTCAACGTTTGATAGAAACAACTCCTTTCTTAAACCTCTGTAAACATTTTCAGACACTTAGGAAGGAGAACTTGTATTTTTTATAAAACTCATTTAATGCGGCTGTTAATTTAACATGTTAATGTACTGTGATGTGATGATAATGCTTAAATCACATCCATTCATCCTCATGTGAATTTGGTAATACGTTTAGCCTGTGATTAGATATTTGTATTTTAATCTTGAAATTCTGTTATTATAAATGGTTTGCAATTAATAGTTAAAATGACCTCAATGTAACTACCTATCTCATTTAGTATATGTAGATTAATGAATATGCAAATTAGCCCCAGCTTGGATGTACATAGATTGGCAGTTCCAGACGCGCCTAACTGAAAGTGAAAAGTAAAACTGAGGGTGCCAAAAAAATCTAAATATTGAGAAAGTCGCCTTTAAAGTTGTTAATCAGAGGAGCTGTAGCAGGGCGCTGCTAGGATAAAGCAGGTTTGTTTAAACGGTCTATTGGCTTACCGCTGTAATGATTTTGTAGAGGTTGATGATAGCTGAAATTCTAAACTTTACATAGATACCAAACTTGAGTGGGTAATTCCCAAAGAGCGGCAGCAGCGAGTGGAGTTTGTAGGCGTGTTTCCGGACATTTTTTTTGTGATTTTCCTGCATCCACTCACAAAAATTTGATATATTTACGGTAGGAAATTTACAAAATATCTTCATGGAACATGATCTTTACTTAATATCCTAATGATTTTTGGCATAAAAGAAAAACTGATTTTGACCCAGTTTTGTGATCCAGTGTCACATATCTCGTGTCTGTTGCATTTCAATGGAAGTTTTAAGCTCGACTGTAAAAAAATAAAAAAAATAAGAAGAAACGCATTTCAATGCGTCTCTATTTCTGATGAAAATTTCCTTCAAATATTGCACTGCATTGTTCCTTCCCTTCTGCAGACTATTAGCATGTGTGTGATGAATGACATGACATCCCATGTTGGGAAGCCATCATATGTTTAAACAGCCTGTGTCTATAATTTCAATTTTCTATACATCATTTTATCAACAGATTGCATCAGAAGATCATTGTGCGCTGTATGTTCAGCGTGAAAGTGCCACTCTTATATGCAAACAGTGACTTGTGGCGGGAACTGAAATGTGAAGCGTTTATCAGAATTCCTGTGTGGGTAGTTTGCATCTCAGCCCTCTGATAAATCCGGCTCACAGGGTGATGCGTACCTAGCAACGATCGGTTGCGAACCTTTGTGGTCGTGTATCATGCCGTAATGGATTCGACAAACATGCGCGTCTTCACAGATCAGCAGTCGCGACTTACGATTACAGTGTCAGTCGGATCCGTGTGTGAAAGGGAAGTAGGAGAGTGAGCTGAGAGAAACCCCAGATTGATGCCTAATAAAAGCGCCTTTTACGGCCACATCACGCCGAGTCTATTATGGCTCCTTGTAGGATGAGATGCTATTAATGCAGCACTATTAATGCAAATTTCTCAATTTCCCTTTTCTTCTCTCCATGTTGTTACAAAAAACCTGAAGCCACAAGTCTAAATTATTCCTGTCTTCTGGGCTAATGATGTGTCGTACTGTCCTCTGACTTTGATGTTGAACAGCACTGGAAAGGATGGCTAGGACATATTACACTGATTTACAGTCACACAATACAGGCCTTTGTCGTGTTCTGTCAGGCTGTGATCACACAAATAAGCTCTGCTAAATGTTTCTTTAACAATAGCATGCTCCTGATGTTATCTCACGTTATCTGAGGTCATGGTGCATTCCTGAAGACGAACTATCACAGTTTTGTATTAAAGTGTGCATTTAGGTAAATGCCTCACTTTGACTAAAATGGGGAATTGAAGAATCGCTTTCATTCCCATATCAAATATCCTTTTTATTTGGCTTCGGAAGGGAGCAGGAACTCATGCAAATAAAGGAGGCTACTGTACGCATCTCATTGCTTGAGGAGAATGAAAGGGGAGCAGGAGCAGCTGGGGTTTTGCTCTTCTCATTCGTCAGATATGTGGGTCAAAGGGAGAGTCATCAGTTCTGGGATAACCCGAGCTGAGAGAATCCCTGCATTTGCCTTAGAAGATAGATGAGGGTTTTGCAAAATGCTATAAATCTGAATCAGTGTGAGGTGTGATGTATCTCGCAGGTACTCATTAACTGATTTTTGTGGAGATATTAATATATGTCTGAATATGTGTAGTACTGAAAAGTAGTATGTCAAATGAGTAGGTTGTTGAACACTAATATTCAGGATATAGTAGGCAACTAGTGCCCGCATGATGTACTGAGATTTGGAGCGGTGCAACCAGTGAACACATTGCCATCTCATAAGGCGTTTAACAAAAAACACTTTAGTTCATTGACAATAGGAAAATTCATCATTTACTCACCCTCATGCAATTCTAGATTTACAACGACTGAAAGAATGAAAAGACCACTCCAGTTTTAATCAGCATTTTTGCATGTAGCCTCAGGAGTAACATAAAGTTACCCAACAGCAATGTGAAAGAGAATGCAAAGACACATAAAAGATGTAAAAATCAGGCTTATTCCATAATATAGTGATTTTTGAAATGATCCTATAGAGTACATGTAAAACATTAGAAAATAAAACTTGTTTTATTTTGCTGCTGTCCGTCTGAAACCTCATATCTCCATGTTTAGTGATTTTTATTTTTTGCCATAAATCATTATTATTAGTCACTTATTATTATGTTTATCACTGGGTTTTGCAAAAATATAACCAATAAATGTATTAAAAAGTGCTTGTTAACTTTGATAACTCGGTATTGAATTATTTAAAAAGAACAATGTTCAAGATCTGCAAACAATATTATTATTTGGAATTTCGTCAAAATGTTGTCACTAGTTCACAAAAATTATAATTGTACTTCAACACATGCCTATAAATAGTAAAGTTAGAAAAATTTAAAATAATTTTGGAGTGGTTTCTTAATTTTCTTCTCAGTTAAACACAAATTAATAATTTTATTTAATAGCTTTAAATAAATGTGAATATCAGCATGTCAACAACATGGTCACGAGACACATAAGGACCAATGAAGATTCAAGATTTTTCTTGTCATGTGTACTAAGTACAATGAGATTTTTTAATTTGTTTACTTCTCATGAAAGCAGGGTGGAAGGGGAACAAAAACTAATTACAGATATAATAAAAATACAATAAAATAATGTAAAGAATTCCCTATAAACAGTAAGGTAAAAACCAGCAGGAAAATGCAAATTAATATGAAAAAACTCTGTATAATAAATAATAAGGGACACGTATGAAAGTAATTGGCTATAAAATAACATACATTTTCACAGTACAGTAGTTAGTGCAAGTAGCAATAAAGTGTCTGTGTAAAGTAAAAAACATTATTGATTGAGAAGTACGTGCTTCATCAGATGCATAACCTAAAAATACTGGCGTTCGGACACATCCATGTCTATCACAATACCAAATTTCCACAGCATTCAACTCGTAATAGATGCGTTGCTTCATCAGCCCTCATTGACTTGTAATGCATCCATTTGTTGGAGCCTCTGACAGGCTAAATGAATCTCAGTTCAGGAAATAGATCAGGGTTGCTATTTAAAAATGAATAAACGTGCCGGCTTTCATCTCTCTCACGACAGCCGCAGTTAATGAGTCAATGAAGACCATTATTCACTAGCGCGGTCAGAAAACCGTTAATAATTTCACGTTTCGAATTCATTACACGGCGGAGTGTATTTACCCGTCCCTCTCGGGCTCTGGAAGCGAAACCGTTTTGTTGTTTGCGCCTCCGCTTTGGTCGAGAGGTGTGGATGAGTGTGCAGCCGCGTGTGGGTAACGTGGGTTATTGTGTTTACTTTGACTAATGCGGATCCCCGCCGTGCTCGAGAGATCTTGGTCTTTATTAAACAGAGGGGGTGTGTTCGCGGCAGATCGGAGACGAGAGGGAGCGTAGGCGGGGCCAGGTGGTCTTCTGCGAGGGGGATGACGTACCTGATCACCTGTTAACCAACGGTGTTAATGAACATTTTAATCCTCGCCCGCGGGTTAAACAGGGACCTTGGAACTCTCCCTCGGGCTCAAGCGGTGTTGGTTATTGAGAGGCCGATCTGATATAGAGAGGGCAGACGGGCGGACGCCAGATCCCTCGGTAGGAGCACCTGGCCGGTGATGCCTTTCGTTGCCTGTGGTTATTTTTCATTTACTGTCAAGCCGTCGGCCGACACCTCTGCGGATGCTCCCCCCGGCGACTCTAGTTCTCAACTGCTGTGGACCTCGAGATACCCGCTGACAGTTGGAGTGCGACTGTGGCACTAATTTGCGATTTGGGTCCTTCCATGGCACCAGAGAGGAAGAGAAAAACCGACAGCAGAGTGAAAAGGGCAGAGATTACGTTCATCCATCAATACTTAGGGGGTTTGTGACAGGTTCTGTGAGAATAGTTATTCGGTGGAATAGTTAGATCTCAAATGAAAAGCACAAAATGTGACAGGTAAATAAAGACATCAGGTGGGAAACTAGCTTTCATTATTTATTCACTATGATTCCAATCATGTATGACTCTTTCTTCTGCAGAACACAAAAGAAGATATTTTGAAGAATGTTGGTAACCAAACAACATTGACCCACATTGACTTCCATTGTATGGACACAAAACCACTAAGACATTTCAAAATATCTTCTTTTGTGTTCCGCATAAGAAAGAGTTATATACAGATTCTGAACGACATGAAAGTGAACAAATGATGTCTTATTGCTGCACCTACAGAGTGAAGTTAAACACATACATTAGCAGTAGTGAAGGTAAAGGAACCAATGCAACAGTTGCAGTCCAGTGAGTACCAGCTGCTTATCTGACGTTATTCAGATGAAGCTGGACTTCAGAGGCCTACATCACGCTGAGGCCCTCCAGGATCACTCTGCGCGCTTGAACAGAGCCACGCTTATTAGAGAAACAGCCCTGTGCTGCTGGCTTATCAAAGCAGGGCCGGCTGCTCTGTCTGTCCCCCGGCTCCACATGAAGAGTAAACGCAGGTGCAGAACACACCTGGCCCATACTAATGTGCCTCTCAGTACGGTGATTTGAGCTCTTCAACATGCATACTGGTTACCAGGGCTAATTGAACAGTTTCATGTTAACCTAGCGACCGTACTTTTACTTGATTAACTTTTTTCTTGTTGTGCATAACTAATTATATAATATTAGGCATGAGGGTTAAATAGCATCAAAGCTGTAAGAAACTGCAGACTAAAATCTATATGACATAGTTTGTGTTATATGTAAATGATCACATAACCTACATTGAAATTTGTTATTTTTTACATTTGTTTAGTTAACTTTGAATTATTAATGTTTACTAAAACGTAATTTAGCTTAAATGTAATTTTAATTTGCAATACTATAAATTGTACTTCTTGGTAATGTTATAACCATTTAAGTGAAAATTTGTAAGATTTAACACGAAATGCTCATTAAGGCCAGACTGCCAAAAGTAAAAATAAAATAATGGTCAAATCTTGTTGCTTTAAAGAGTTTGAGTGATGAGTAATGAGGACACTGTTGGCTGCTATGTTTTTCATCTGTGATAAAATAATAATTTGTTGTACATCAGTGAAAGTTCTCATTTCAGAATGCTTTGAGAGTGCTGTAATGTAGTGTTCATGTGTAACTGTATTTATAGACCGTTTCATCAGACGCACACGCTGTGTTTGTTTATAATATAACCATTTATTTTATATGTATTTTATATTAATAATAATTTATTTTAATATTTTATTGCATATTATTTGTTAATAATTATTTATTGTAATAGTTTATTGCATATTATTAAATTAAATTAAATTAAATTAAAACTACTCAACAGTTATTGATTCCTTGCAGAGGTCCACTTGAAGTTAAGTTTGGGCCACTTAACATTTGTTTATGTTGCTGCTGCTGTAACCGTCTATAGTCTTCTTCAAATGCATCAGAAATGTTTTGTAGTCAATTTCACTAGACAGTGATCAATGTCAATTTAAACAGCTTAAATTTGGAAATGTTTTGACTGTTCATGAAGCATTCGCCTTAAAGGGATAATTCACCCAAAAATAAAAATTCTGTCATCATTTATTCATCCTCATGTCATTCAAACCTGTATACGGTATGACTCGGTCATCTCTGGAACCGAAAAAAATATTTTTAAAACATACAGATATTTTGTGTCCATACAGTAGAAGTCAATGTTGTTTGATTTACAACATTCTTCAAAATATCTTCTTTTGTGTTCCACAGAAGAAAGAAAGTAATTTGGGTTTGGAATGACATAAGGATGAGTAAATAATGAAAGAATTTTCATTTTTGGGTGAACTGTCCCTTTAAGTACTTTGTTCAGTGTGATTCGGTGCATTTTACAGGTTCTAACCTTAAACATATAAACCAGTTTATCAAGCAAACTCCAAGATTTTATTTTATACAGATTTCAGGGTGACGGTTATAACCTTTCATTTTCAGAGAATTCCAGCAACCATGTTGTAGAGCAATACACACCCTCACATTTTATGCTCCATAATGGTGTCTGTGCATTAATTATGCAGGCAGGCGTTTGACATTGTTTTTCATGTGTGTTTTGATGCAGTCGACCTTCTGACCCCTAATCCTTTTAGGATTTTAGTATTTCCTTTCTTCTGACTTTCTAAATCTTTTATGCAGCCTGTGGTGAGGAGGTAAATTGTTTTCCCATTTTTCTACATCAAAATGATTCACATTATTTCTTGCATCTCTGAGTTCACATAAATTTAACCAAAATCAGGAACTATTGGCGCATGTGTTTGCTCCAGCTGAGTTCATCTTATAAGCATCTCAAACGGCAGCTGCCATCGCTATTACTAAGAAAAGAAATTCTTCCAGCATCATTAGACCTACAGGCTTTTCAAATATGACAATATTATTTTTGGTTCATACCACCATCCTTTTTTATTTTTGGTCTGTAATGAGTTTTAAAGGAAAATATTCAAACTTTGCCAAATCAGATGGAAATGTAAGACAGCTTGTTGTTGATACTATGTGTTAAAATGCATGAGGTGTGTAGAGCTGTGTTGACAACGAGTTACAACAAGCGATCATTTTAATCGTTGTTATTCTAACTATTTATCATAAATAGCATATGACTGCAAGGGAACAGCGATCTAAAGTTCGCCTCACAATGCTCGATCTTATTTACATTTTGCCACTTGTGACTTAATATCTAATGACAGTTTAATCTGAACAGTAATTAGGTTCCTGGCTGATTAAATCGGATATGCATGTTGAAGCTTATTTGTGTACTTGCATGGATGCCAAGGGAGGAGATTACCTCCATATCCTGTAAGAGAATGTCCTTGTTCAGCCTTGAAGAGTTGAGAAAAGTTTGGCATACTCATTGCAACAGTTTGTTGTGGAAGTTTTAGATGTATGACAACTTAAATTTGTGACACTTGAACTTATTTAAAGAACTGGCGACAATATTAGCGGTCAATAAAAGTTAAAGTACTAGTTTGTTTCAGACACATATGCTGTTATTTTAAAGAAATTCTTGGGGTCTGGGCCGATAGCCTTGTGTTTAGCGTGTCGACATATAGTGACAGTGCGCTCACGATGCCCGGAGTTTGATTTCAGTCTTAGATCCAAACAGTTGCAAATCACAACTAATAAGCTCTCCCTGTTATTCATAAACATTGACTCAGTAGTCTTTTCATCAAAGTTACTTTGTGCAGCTGTGACACGTCAGAGGAGACCTGGACCTCCCGACTGAAACTGGTCTCGCCCAAGGTTTTTTCTTCATTTATTGGAGTTTGGGTTCCTCGCCACAGTGCCGTGTTGGCATGCTCATCGGGAGTTTGCTTATATTATATTAGCTTAAGGTTCTGTAAATTCCGTTAACATCGATTAATTAGCATGATCTTCCTTGTTCTACGATACCATGCAGTGTACTTTATTTGACCCTTTTCAGTTTTTTTTTCTTTTCTCCTGTAATGCTTTGAAACAGTGCACATTGTGAAAAGTGCCATATAAATTAAATTGAATTGAATCAGAACCTATCCAGTTCCACATTAGCAATAAAATACAACTTTCAAGTTTAATGAATTTGGTGCTAAAAACGCATTTGTTTTCATGTTTGGTGGTACCTGAGCACAGTGTGCCAATTTCTACTTGTGGATCTGTTACATTTTTTTGGTTGATTTGTATTCATTTGGATTGTGCTTGATCTTCTGGTCACTGTGCCTGTGTAAGAGCTGCATAACAATTCTTCAATCATGTGTAATCTTGTGTTTGACAAAACAGCACCGTATGGAACAATCTGAGGATGAGTAAACAATGACAGAACTTTGTCAATTTTCAAAACCATTTTTTTCATTTCTTTGTTTTGTCTTGCAGTCGCTGTTATTAGTCTGCAGTGACAGATTCTTCGCAGTGATACGCACATGGCATATGGAGTAGTGATGTCACAGGCCCACACAGGCGTGGTAATTACGAGGGCCATACGCTTCCTCTATATGACATTTTTAGATTAGTGCGTTCAGTGCCGAAGCCCTCTGGATATAGAAAAGTATCACATAAAAATGCTCTGATGCATTTCCTGCTCATGGTCGAGCGGATGGACTGTAATCTCTCCACATGAAAAGAGTCATTCTCAGTGAAATTGCACGGAATAGCATCTTTCTCAGGGGTTGCTTTGTGATAACCTTTGCTGTCGGTTATTCATAGTGATTTAAAATGAAAAATTGCTCTGCCATCTGCTCAGAAAATGTTCAATGGATAGCGGAAGGTCCATTTTGTGCCAGTTCAGATATCGACAATAGAAAATGATTACATTTTAATATTCAAATATTGAATAAATAGGTTAAATACATTTACTGTACATATATGCATTTGGCGGACATTTTTAGTTAAAGCGACTAATTCAAGGTATATATTTTATCTTTTATATATTTTATCTTATCGTGCATTCCCTGGGATTATGACATTTCTAGCACCATGCTCTTCCAGTTGGCTTTTACAAATTTTTTCACCTTTCTGCTTGACATGTTGTGTTTTTATTATTTAGCTTAAGGCCATGAAAATAATGGCTACATGGCTACTTTGATTGAATATTATTGTGAAATTTAAATTTCAAGTTATTTTAGAAATGAGACGGGAGGTGGCTGCTTGCACAGCAGTATTTGAGATTAGATTCAGGTAATGAAGATGTCATTGTCAAAATCTCAATTCAGGTTTCACAAGATGAAAACACCTACACGATCATATGTGATGCTGGTGGGAAGAGAGACATACCTTGTAAAATGTGTTACACCTTGATCAGGTGGTCCTTCAGATATGACGTTTATGAGCCCCGCTGAAGCTAACATGGTGTTCTTGTGTCACCCTGAAAGTGTTCATTTTGTGATTATGACCAGCTGTCTGTATATTATTTTGCTTATTACTCAGCTGCCAACAAAAAAACGTGAGTGCATGGACATGATTTTATTATCTTATATAAAATCTATATATAAATATAAAATATAATATTATCTTATTATTATCTTTTCAAAAACAGTCTATGGCAAATGCAATGCCATAGAAATGGGGCAGTCGTGGCCCAGTGGTTAGAGAGTTGGACTCATGATCTGAAGGTTGCTGGTTCGATTCTCAGGGCTGGCGGGTAACGACTGAGGTGCCCTTGAGCAAGGCACCTAACCCCCACTTGCTTACTATACAAAATGTACAAATGTATAGTACAATACAATGTAAGTCGCTTTGGATAAAAGCGTCTGCCAAATGCGTAAATGTAAATGTAAATGCAATAAACAATCGATATGACAGACGCCGGCAATATTTCAATGTTAATTTAAATGTTATTGTATATAAATTTTACTATGGACAAGTTAGCTAACATATTACGTTTTCCATTATTTTAAATTCGCTCTTATTTATGTTTTATTTGGCTTAAACTAACCTTTCTTTAAGTTTATCTGTGCTTTATCTGTTTTGAAGTGAATAATGAAGCCCTCCAAGACCAGTCAGTATCAAGACAGTGCCAATAAGATAAACAGAGAGAAACCATTGAGAGATCTGTAGTTGACATAAAATTAAAACAAGTTGTTTATGAGATGGATAAATGTATGAATTTGTATATCTCATTTGTATGTTTTAGTACAATTTGCTTCCAAGCCAGTGGTGGTTAGGTTTAGTGTTGGGGCTTCATTATTGCTTCTTCCTCAATTATTTGAATTATAGCCGGCTTGTAATATAGTTAGGAATTCCTCTGAGATCAAGTTGGAAGTAGCACTGTATGTTTCCATAGACAATACAGTCAAATGTACAGTTTAGCAGTCATTACACAAGTGTTTGACCGTTCAATCCCATAATTAAATCAGTATCAAGTGCTCTAAGGAGCCATTGTAATTACACTTTGTTGCTTATGGTTATATGGTTTTGCTATATCCATTGGGTAAAGCTGATTTGAATGCATGTGGGTTGTAATTAATTTCATAAGCAGAAGCCACCTATCTATAAAACTCTCAAAGTCTGATATACTGTTACCACTGTCCTCGGCAGGAGTCTGTAATATTACTTTGTGTCAGAGCTGGTACAACACCGGCCTCTTCAGAGGCTCTCTGTCCCCAGTGATGAATGCTGGCCATGGCTGAAGGCCATTGTACCCCAATATCAGACTGCAAGTTCTCATATTAGAGTGTGATAGCATCAGACTAACACTGGGTCTCTGTGCCAGCAAAGATATGGCCTCTGTTCTTTCCAAGCCTCAAAATAGGAAATATCTAAATTACACTTGCTAATGGAGTTTTTTTCACCTCCTGCTGCTCGGTTTTTAATTTTCTATCAGGGACATCTTGCATAGTTGAAATGAAAGGCTTTCTCTCATTAACTATTTAAAAGGAAAAGAGGAGATTTGGAGCCGGGCACCCCATGCAACACCCAGCTCCTTTCTTCTGATTTTACTGTTTTCTGTCTTTTAATAAATACAGGAGGACATTAATACCTAATGTTCATCCTCTAGTTCAAAACACAATAAATAAAGGAAAACAGTAATATACTAACCAACTGCAAACGTTGTCTTAATTGTATTTCTTTGAAGTTATTCATATATGGGAAACTTGATATTCTTTGTCACGTTGCAAATGTGAATAGATTACAAAACATCCTTCAAAATGGCAAATGCTTCTTTGTTAGGGGCAGTTGTGGCCTAATGGTTAGAGAGTTGGACTCGTAACCAGAAGGTTGCCGGTTCGATTCTCAGTACCGGCTGGTAACAACTGACGTGCCCTTGAGTATGTGTGTTCACGACTTGAAGTGTGTGTGTTCACTATTCACTGGATAGGTTAAATGCAGAGGTCACATTTCGGGTATGGGTCACCATATCTGACAAACAGGTCACTTTCACTTGTTCAAAGTGCATTCAAGGTTTATATTTTATCAGTATGTTTTCCTTGATATTCAAACTCATGATTCAAACCAATGCTTTTACCAAATGAGCCATAGGAACCCAGAAACGTAACATCGAGGGACATTTGAGGAACACTTTAATATTACTGTATCTTGTTTTTTGTTGTTGTTGTTGTTTTTGAGGGAAGTCATAGCTAAAACATTTTGTAACTTTTGAATAACCTTACTGTCATAATTTTTGTAGCTTTTTTCTGAAGGGTTTGAATAGCTTTCTTGTACACAAAGTAAAAGCTTCTTAGCGAGTGTGCAGCTCCTTATTTTTGCCTTATTGTATATACCTGTACTGTATAGCTTACATATTTTTCCATATTACTTTGTTGACAACTTGTTTTCATATTTTGGTAGCTGATTTCAGAAAACAAAAACTTCTTGTTCTTTTATTCGTTTTCATCGCCGGGCTCAAAGTTAAAGTCTTGTTCGTTGATCGGTCTGGCTAGTGGCTAATAATGTAACTACCTATGTTTTATTTTAGTTGTAATAATGTTTTATAGTGTAATAATTGTATTAATTAAACAATTTGTTGAATTTTATTGTATATTAATTTTATTAATCAAACAATTTGTTAAATGTCGTGCAACTGTCGCATTTAAGTTTAGCCAAGTAACGTTTTTTCTACTGGTAATCCTAAATAATACTGACTAAACTTGCTAGCTAATGTCATTTACTTGTTATTTCTTTTGCTGGTTATCAGAAATAATCTGCAGGGACTCTATTCTTTGCGGATGTGTACCGGAAGTTAAGTTTGGGCCACAAAAGCACGCATGCGCAGGAATGTTTGTTTATGTTTGTTGCTTTGAATGTTTGTTTATGTTGTTGCTTTGAAACTGTCTAACCTGATCTTACAGGAATTCGTAACTATTTTGTGAGGTTGCTAATGGAATTCATACAATGTGAATCATACAAAAACGTACTATTATAAAAAAAGCAATACTAAAGCAACCTCCCTAACCCCACCCCTAAACCTAATGTCACTACAGCGAAAGCAAATCGTACTAAAACAACTTAGCCACCTTGTGAAATAGTTATGAATTCCCGTGAGATTGTTTTGGATATTCCCAATAAAATCATCTAGCATGTGGTGCCATTATTGCCCATAAGCGCCAGACTTTAATGCTGTATTTTTCTTTACTTCTCTTGGAATGAAGATTGAAAACATCAGCAGTATCAAACGCTGTTGAAAACTCCCTCGCAATGTTGAAAACTTGCCTAATGTTGCCTTTCCTTACTGTGTTTCTTGGTGGCTGCGTGTTGAAATAATTGATTTGACCTACTTTAACATTTCTCATTACTCATCTGCAGGTTTATCAGGCGCGGTGCATTTAATTATGGCGGGATGGCAAATTAATCGCCTGTAGGCTCCGGTCCCTCTCATGGGGAGGGGCATTTCCCTTTACCGCTGTCAAGACTATTAACACAATAACCAAAAAGCAATTAGATTGACTTTTAGAAATGGCAGTCAATTACACTGACTGGAATTGTTTTGTGTTGAGTATCCAATAAAGTAACTTTCAGCTAATAACAACAAGCATCCCACCTCCCATACTTAAACAGCCCAGAATGAACAAAATAACCAAAAAGCACTAGTGGGGGAACTGTGTCTACCAAGACTTTTTTAATGACACAACACAGACTCAATGAGTGAATCGCGGGTTATTAAGGCCACTAAAGGTTACAGGAAGATGATTTGAATCTTCATTCGTGCTTGGGTCTTATTTGTGCTTTGGTGTTTTCCGAATTTCACCATTAATGAGCCACAACAAACACTGGTTGTGTTGTCAGTGCAGGCGACATTTTCAGGTCATGATTCTTATGGCTTTGATGCTAATGTGAATAATGAGGAATGCTTTGTATTTCCAATAGTTGCTTATACATATAGAGCTACTTTTTGAGATTCATGATAAAGATCTGTTCAAATATGAAGTGAAGAGAAATCACGGGTAATTTCGCCTGGGTTTGTTTTCAGTGTTTTAAAATATGTCTGCTGTGGTTATATGTCCCAGAATGCTAAAACGGGAGAGAAAAATTTGGCCTAATGATAAAGAAGAGAATCAGGATTCTCCGAATAAAGCTTGCGTAAGATTACAACCTAAATCACACTGGGTTATTTTAACCGCAGCGCTCAAGAAATGGATTTCTTGATCAAACACTGCCATCTTTCCATCTCCTTATGATCTATTGTAAGACAGCTTTACCATCAGACTATAAAAAGGAACTCCAACATAGTGAAATCTCTTTGTTGTTGAGTATGTTTCAGTATTTTGCATTTTAGCAGCATCGCCCAGCCCACCCTAGCATCCCAACCTGCCAGACAAACCTCTTTGACCTCTTCTTCATTAGTCTTGTTTTATCGCTTCCTGTAAGGCGCGTGGCATTATGTTATCAGGCTTTACTTATTTATTGATACTTGTTCTAATTTCCGACGTCTGCTTTTTGATAGAAGGGCCTGATCGCACACCCGATGCCCTTTCTTTGGTGCGAGAGAAACCAGCTGGTGATAAAAGCAGTTGTTTGCTACATATTTGGATCAAACCGCCTCAAGGATTTTGTTTTCTCAAACTGGATGTGACGGAAAAATAGTGAAGTATGACTATGAAATGATAGCAATTGCCGTGACAAACTAAAATGATTAAGGATTAACTCTCATTTTAAGGGTCACTACTTCAAAGAGAAAAGCAGAACATTTTTGAATTACTTATTTAAAAAAAAAAATGTGTTGTATAATCTCTCTTAAATCCGAATGAGGTCGGATGAAGATCAAATGTGTAAGATGAAGGATTGTGAGCAAAGTTCTCTCTCTTTTTTTTTTTTTAAAACCCTACGTTTGCCCTCTCAAAGGTGTGTAGTGTTAGTATGCGGTTTCACGTCCGGACGTCAAATTGACTGCATCCTGTACTTAAGAGCGTTGATGGAATGATACGCTGCTGTTATCTCAAGCTGTCTCGCAGGAAGTGACTGGTGCATGATGGGAAAATGGATGGAGATTAGTTTGATCATCACTCTCATTAACTCTGTATATAATTTGGATATATCTTCATCAGATCAGCAGGGACTTATTTTCCATATGTCTATCAATGCTGTAATGTACATTTACTCCCACTAATGTATTTGAGGGTGAGCTTTAATATCCGGCCTGTCTTTATGTATTCATATCTTTACAAGATGTGTACACATACTTTTTAAAAATCTACCTGTCCTAAAGCATATTTGATTATATGAATAATCATGAGGTTCCTAATGAAAGCAGATGTCAGTTCATATTTCCTGTGTAATCCATACTGGTTTATTTCCCATGGTATGATAATTTAATTCCCTTTTTATATGTTCTCATAACAGGGCTCTAAGACGCTCAGCTAGGGTATTAAATATTATATAATCTTTCTGCATTTACTAATCAAAATGATCGTTTCGCCCAAATTCCAAATATTGTTTTTGCATTGGTTTATTGGTTAAAAATGGTTTATTAATTGAACAAATTGATCAAAATAACAAAGAAGTTTATTTAAAGTATATAAATATATTTTGTTTATATATATAGATATTATTAATACTTATATAGAATATACCAAATACAATTGTTTTTGTGTTAATGATAATATTATTGTATACTGTATGAGTAGTTGACAAACATACCATCCGTGAGTCCTATGGTTTGACAGCAAAAATGTAAAATTTTTAATAATATTTTCTTTATATTATTATTATTTATCTTTATAATATAAAAAACAGAGAGATTTATCTTCATTGTTAGTTTTTTCAAAAATGTTGCTGTCACACCATAGGACACACTATTTATTTGTCAACTACCTGTGTATGAAATCTTAAATGGATATGAAAATTCTGTCATCATTTTTACTTCTCTTCAGGTTGATCCAAACCTGTATACATGTGTTTGTTTTGCTGAACACAAAAAAAGATATTTGGAAGATGTTTGTGAACTCTTCTGGGGCACTATTGACTTGTATAGTTAAAAAATACTACCAATACTGGTGGTAAATGGTGCCCCAAAACTGCTTTGCATTCATACAAAAACTTGAGAGTGAGTCAATGATAGAATTTTCATTTTCTGTTTAATAATAACCTACATCAATCTCTCAGGGCAGTCAAAAATTATCTTTTATTTTTCAATTCTGGATGCTGTTTTTATCTTTATAAGCAATAAAACTTGTCTAATGCCCCAAAAGAAATATATTTTTTCAGCATGGCCTAATCAATATAAATAAAACAGAAATAAGATCTAGCTTTATTATGTGTAATTCTGGCTAACACACACACAGCAAGTTTTTCATTTGGCTCTACTGGACTATAACACACTGTTGTATGGACCAATTTAATGGTGGCACGGTGTGAAAAAACTCACATGCAACAGCGCTATATAAGTGCATGTATTATTAATGCTGTCAGCCGTGACTGGTCGACAGAAATCAGGGTTGAGCGGCACATTGGAGGTAATGCGAGTCCAGTCCACTCTTGCTGACAGTAGTGGCGTGTAAGTTAGTGGGATGTGTAGACTGTTGGCAGAGCACAGATAAGACTCAGCGCTGAAATGGCGGGCGGCTGTGCGGGTGAGGTGATAATGTTCAGGACTGTTGACTTGTACTCCGTAGATTTATTCTTGGCTTCACGGCAAACTTTTTTAGCTGAGCATCACCTCCTGCACTCCATCATTACCCCGGCAGATATGCGCCCTCTGTGTGCATATCTCCACCTTGCCAATGATCCGGCCAACCCTTGATCAGCTGGTCGGTGTTAACACTAGTCCCGTGCTGTCTAATCCACCAATCGCAGCACCTGAAAACAATCTCTCCTCCATTTCTATACATACATGGATTTACTTTCTCTCTTGGGAGAAGAAATGAGAGAACCCAACAGCTGTTCGGTTGAACGTCGGCCAGGTTCGGGGTTGATTTGTGTTCTTATTGCTTTGCTTGTTTCCGTTTGCCCGTGCTGCCTCAGGCGACATTCACAGTGCGAGAAGGTGCAGGTTTTAATTGCGTTTTCAATTGCAGAAAGATTTCTTTCTTCCCGCTTCTTATAAGTTTAACATCTCAGCCGTCACAGGCTGCTTTACTAAAACTAGATTACATGGGATTTAAAGGAGCATTGAAGGAAGCACATATTTTTTTTTGGTGTGAACAACTAGAATTTCAGTTTTTGATTGTTTTACATGGTGACTTCAACACATAAACACAAAAGTTGTAGCTGGAACTTTCTGCTTAGATTTTAAGCACCAAACCGAATAGCCAGAAAAAAGATCACTTCATCTGTTGGCAGAGCAAATATAAGACTTGGCGCTGAAATGGCGGGCGGCTGTACGGGTGAGGTGATAATGTTTAGGACTGTTGACTTGTACTCCGTAGATTTATTCTTGGCTTTAACTTAATTTTAGCTGAGCATGACCTCCTCCACTCCGGCTTGTCTTCCAGTTGTTGGTCAAACAGGAAGTACACCTCTGAGCTCACGCTGTTGGTTGAGCCGGAGGTTGACATGTCAGACCACATCTTCTTGGAAAATCACACATATCCATGGCTTTGTGTAGTTATTTGTGTACATTAATAGGAATGAAGTATTTTCAAATCGGTCTAAATATTGCATACCTTAAGGTTGGAATACACTACACGACTTTTAAAATCTGAACAGATTTGTCAAAAACTAGACATCACACACTTGCAGTTTGCATAGAAAACAATACATGATCAAATCTGCAGACTGGAGCAGACTTTCTGCAACAACTCCAGACTGAAAATCTGGAAAAAAATCTTGTAGTGTATTCCAGCCATTAGTCGTGTTTGGGTTCATCATATCATTTCCTCATCTTTCTTTCAAAAATATGATGGCCTGTGTTGTATATTTCATTTGAACTCTATTCCTAATGCTTGTTACATTTTGTTCTTTGGTCCACAGCATTAATCATTCACACAAATGGTCCGCCTCCAGCCCCACAGAATAAGTCTATGGCTGATATAGAGGACCTGGCTTCCAACTATGAGCGCAAACTCATCGAGGTGAGTAATATCTGTCGTTTCCCCTGCAAATTCGAACCTCAGCATTATGATAAACCAACCCAAAATTTCAGCGCTACATCAGTTCTTTATTAATGTCAGCGGTGAATAATAATGACTTTAATATCGGCTCTTGCAGCATTTTGTGTGTTGTTTTCAAGAAGGTGATGGGTAATAGCTTTAGAGCATTACGTAATACAGTCGAGGTTCATTTTGAAAATGACCCTAATTTGGAAAAGGTCTCTCATTGCAATAAATGTATGATGAGTCCCACAGAATGTCTGGACAATTGATAATGCAGGTTTATGAATAATTCATACATTCATAAGTTCTTTATTTCTGTAATGACTTGAAATGCTACTTGTGTGCAGTTTCCTTAAACTTAGGGCTGCTTGATTATGACAAAAATAATAATCACAATTATTTTGCCCAGTGTTGAGATCGCGATTATTTAACACGATTACTTTGGAAACTAACTTAATAAATAGATACATTATTAATAAATAAATAACGTGTCAATTTAACACTGAATTCAGCTTAAAAAAATAAGTGAAATGTAAAAACAATTAAATAAAGTATAAATCAAATAAATAATACAAAAATAAAAAACATAAATAAGACAATTCTTGCTAAATGTGGAATGCGACACAATAATTGTTTTCCGATTATTTTGTTTTCGTAATTGTTGGAAGCAAAATTGAAATTGAAAATCGATTACGATTAATTGCGCAGCCCTACTTTAACTTATACGTTTCATTTGCTTAGTTCTTTGTCTTGATAGATAGAAGATGTAGCCTTGCTTGTAGTTTTAACTGTTAAATACAGAACTCTGGTAGCGCTGTTTAATTTTTGTTTGGTTGGCACACAGACATCCCTCTCATCTCCTGCCCGGCTATGCAAAACACTTGCGATTTTTCTCTGTTGACAAATATAGCATTTTTATTTCGCTTTCCGCAACAGCAGCTATGAATATGAACCAAATGGAAGTTTTATTACATTTGTGGTGTAGTTATGAAACTAAATTCATATTTCCAAAGCCGTCCTGCTTTGCAAACTAAGAGCAATGGCATCTCCGCCGCATTTGTAAGTTATGATATAAAGACCAGCGCTTATATCTATAAATCTAGTTAAATAATTGGTTTCACTACCCTATAAAATGTCAAATGTCTATACCACCGCAACAGTCCGAGGAGTCTTTGCACAAAGAGGTTTTCTAGTATGTTTCACATCTGCCAGAAACACAGTAAATGTGTGCTTACATCGTCTTAAACGCATAAGACGATGTCATCATTCCTATAATACGGCACCAAAGGATCTCTTTGCCACCCACACGCTTTCTCTCTTGCTCTGCTTTCATATTATCACTATGGGATATTTTGCCTCTATCTCAGAGGCTGTGCTGCACTGCCACACACCAGTTAATGACCCAGTGGGACTTTAGGCTTGGAGCGCGTTCAAACTGCATGTTTTGCTTTGATCTCTGCTGGACAGGAGAAAATATTGAATGGATTGTGTCTGGAGATCTGCGTCCAGCGTGTTGTTGAATACTGAAGTGCTGTATAATATACATTTTTAGTGTTTCCTTTTATTTATTTGTTTTTTTAGTTGATAAGTGTTTTATGACTTATTTATTATCTGCGACATATAGAGTATAGGGACAAAGAAAGAGTCACACCTGCTCTTTGGAGACGAAACAAACAAATATGTCTTGACCCTGCCTGTGAAAAAGTTATTTTTTGTGATTTACTGTTTATAGAGTGTTAAAATCATTCAGTAAAAATATAATTTTGATATCTTTACTATTGACTGATTAAGGTCATGCCAAAGATTCAACTCTTTTTAGTTAGCCATCTTCTGGTATTTGTTATGCAAAAAATAAATTCATTTCAGTATCATGCCATTTTAGTATTATAAATAAAAATGTTCTGTATGATATGAGTCTATTATTTTTCTGCAATAAACACACATTTTTGTCCTTTTTTGCTATAACTACATAACTACAGAAATTCAATATAATATACGTAACTATGTCTTCAAAGGTGTATAAAGACCTTACGTAATGAAGCGTTATGTTTTTATTACCTTAGAATGAGCTATTTCTATTTACATACACCGCGGGTCCCCTTACATGGAATTCGTCATGTTGTTTCTACAGTAACCCTGAACAGACAACTGCAGAGCATGTTTTGTCAATACGTTATCTCCTTCGGCAAAGATGTGAAAGTGGAAAGTGATCTGAAATTGCTGTTGTTTTGTGATGGTACATTCGCCGATTCTGCAGTGCCATGGATGCAGCATCCAAAACCTAGATTACTGCGATTTTTCTCAGGTACAAGGGGCAGGATTTCATTAACTTAGTACTCCCCCTTCCTGGCTCAATGGTTTTAAATGACAGGCTGTGATTAATAACGTAAAGCCCACCTCTTGGAGATCTTTTGAAGTCTGGAGAACTGCTCTGTTTAGAAGAGATCTGCTGGAGTTTTCATTAAAGATGTGGTGAATGATCAGCACAGGGGTTTGCGTGTTTACTGCATCTCCAGTCCTCAATCTTCACACCCGGTCTGTTTATTAGACCAAATCTCAGAGCTTTCAGTGTGGTGGTAGAAGAAATCTTTACAGCCGCTGTTTCTTGCTCCAGTCAGGTGGTTTGTGTGATTAACTGTCTGCAACATTACTTCTAGATCAGAGTTCTCATTCACATTTACATACAGTAGTGTTCACACCTCATTTTATTTCATATACATTCAACAATACATTTTTTGTTTTGTTGACGGTTTCCCAATAATTTGTAGCCCAATATTTGATTTGATTTTAATAAACAGAAATATTACTACGTTTTAATTTTAGTATACTATAATAACCTTGCAAGTGCCTGTAAGTGTTTTACTATTTTTTTCTGCCTGTAAATTAGAAAATGGATAACAACAACAATGATAATTTAGCATTAGAAATACTCCTGTGGCTAAAGAGCTTACACATACTGATAGATGAACCATTACAGAAACATAAAATTGATTTTGGTAATCACAAATACTGTAAACTTACATTGGGTGGTGGTGGTCTAATACATTTCTTAAGCACTGTTTATCTGATGGGGTTTATAATGGTATATTACACAAATTTAGAATTAGGCGTGATGTTCATTAGCTTGGTTGTATTTTGTGTAATGAACACCAATAGCAAACAAATTGTGTTAATGAACGCTGCTCAACCCACAGCAGCATTACACAAAAAGCTTGCATTCTCCTTCACTCCTACCTTATATCTTCTGGTTTTCTTTTATCCTGTAACTTTTATCCTGTGTCCCTGGTGATTTCTCCATTCTTATTTTATCCCTGCTGCATTTTTATCCATCTTGGATCTTGTTTTCCAAGTTGAACTCTCTTTCTGTCAGCAAGTGTTTGCTTGGGAACGAAAGTGATAGCAGCACATTCACTGTCACACATTCAGTCCCCTCCCACTTCCCTCTCGCTCTGCATCTCTGACACCTCAAGTCTGTTTGTGTTTGCTAAGCCTGTCGTCTAAGCTCAATTCTCAAACTTGTTTCACATCCAATTATGGGCATTAGAGCTCTATCGGGCCACGCTCGTCCATCTCCCCCACTCCCTATTCTAGTTTGACCAAGTCTGTTTTATTCAGGACACTTGGCTCAGCACTTGTGTCTGCGCATAGATGGCTGTGCAGAAGAGCTGTAAGCACCACCTGCGTCTGAGAGCCACTTGGATGCAAAATTATAACAGTTTTGGGTCTCAGGTAGCTCCTGTAGTTACTGCATGTCTTGAAGCCTCATGTGCACCAACCATTGAATAATAATGTTTGTTATACAACAGTTCATTTGTATTTGATTTACAAAGGGACGTTACTGATCTTTCTTATAGCAGCTCCAAAGTTTATAGTTTACTAAAACCGTTAAAACAATTCTATAAATTGGGATCAAATAAAATATCACTCTATGGGGGTGGTTTTTCGAATTATCCATAGCTTAGTTAGTCATGATGCAGCAGTGTTGTGTTAACAAGCCAGCAGAGAACTAGCCCTCCTGATATATCCAAAGTATGTTTAGCTCAACTGTAAGACATGCAGTTATACCATACGAGTTGTTGTATGTGTATGTGTATGTGTATGTGTATGTGTATGTGTATGTGTATGTGTATGTGTATGTGTATGCTCTATTTTATATTACTTTTAAGGTTTATCTTATTTTTTGTGTGTTCAACTTCCTGTCTTTTTTTTTGGTTTTCTTGGCCAGCTGCTTTGATGCAGTGCAAATTGTAAAAGCGCTATAAAAATTGAATTGAATCGAATTGAACTAAAATGTTCTAATTTATTTAAGACCTATTGGCTTAATCTAATCCTTGTCTCACTCTTAAATATAAAAAATAACAATGTTGCCTCAGCAGAAGGGGAAAATAAGTTTAAGTTAAAAAACGTTTTTTAAATAAAATAAATGTAACTTTTATAGCAATATAAAGACCAAATAATAGAATGAAAAATGCATATAACAAGATTATATAATAATATAAAATTCAAAATATTAAGAAAATATTAAGAAAAGAAAATTTTCGCCGTATAGATCACTTTAAATATTTACAACAGTTGACCCATCTTTGGCTTCAGGTGTTGTTTTTGTTAGTGGAGCAAAAATAAATGCTTGTCTCTAAAATCGTGTCTAAAATGTAACTTCATATTGCCAAAATTGTTAAATAAAAGAGGTGTCACACTCCCAGCTTTTTTATTCTTGCTTGTGTGACATTACATAAATATCTTTAGGCCACACGGCTTAAATTTGTAAAGTTTTTAATTAGTTTGGAGTCTAATTTTATTCTAAGGCAATTCAGAAGCTGAAAATCAGCAAAGCAGCTGGCAAACTTGTCATTCGCAAAATATAATATCTCCTTTGCCACTGTTTATCTACAAAAGCGTCTGGCACATAAACCAGGTAGAAATAATTAACCACCGAGTCCGTGCGATTCATCTAACGCTTCTCCCATTAAACGCCTCCCATCTTCTCATTCTTATCGCAGTTCTTAGCAGATTCGGAAAATGCACACACGCTTCTCAGGCTTCTTGACATTTATTCACCTCTAATTTCCTATTTCTGCTCTAACTTATTTTTGTGATGCTGCACTTGCGTGCTGTTTGTTTTCCACACAATAGTTTTTCTATCATTCACGAAAATGACTGGGACTAATTGAGGAATATGGTGATATCTGTGTCGGAGCGCCGGGCGGCCCATAATTACAGCAAGCGAATACAGATACAGTGACACGTGTGGATTGCCGCTAATGAGGTTTGATAGGCTGTCTAAAGTGCGTGAACCTGTCGCCTGTTTAGATCATTTCAGAGTTGTAGCACACGGCAGCGCAGGTCGGAAATTCACCCAGGAAGGACGCGTGTGCTTTTTGCCTACTGAACAACAAACTGATTAGCTCGCTTCCTTGCAGAAAATTAATTGGGTTCCTTGACGCTTAAAATTAATTTCCATTTTTTAATGTCCTATTTGAAAATGGGGCAGATATGTATAAATATGATGAATGGGAATACTACAAGCCGTATGTGTGTTTGTCTGCTGGAGATGAATGAGTCCTTCACACATGCTGCTCATAAATGTGTGTTTATAAATGAGCTCAGTGTGTGTATTGATCAGAGTGAAATATGGCAGAAATGCAGCGATTTCCTTGTTTGTTTCCAATTTGATGGTTTTGGTTTGTTTGTGCGTATACGTGCTTTTGGACAGGTGATTGTGCTTAATGCTTGTGTTCCGGTTAGTACCCACAATCCCCTTCATGTCAAAATATTTTTTTTCATGTTTGTAAACATCCTTTTTTAAAAATCTTTGTTTTGAACTTAAAAGCTTGTTCTTTAAATGTGTTGAATATTATTTTTGTTGTCACACTTCTTGTCTCTTAGAACTCACAACACACTTTGAGAAATGGATTTAATGCTGTGCTATTTCTAAAGCTATTTAAAGCATACTGCATTCATTCATTCAAGTTTTGGCAGCTTTGAGACCACCACCTATTTCTTTTCAAATCATTTAACAGTGTTTGACATCAAACAGCTCTTTTGATTTTTTTTTAGATCAGTAGAATGGTTGAATCCTGCACAACACAACACAAGAACTCATTATCAAAACATACGGATTTTTAATATACAGTTATGTAGACCAGGATTTCTAGCCAATGAGACTTTGTTATGGTTGGGGCTGCCCAGCACAACCCAGCAAATATAAAAACAAGTGACAAAATATTGACACCAAGAGAAATAAAATTAGCAGACTCTAAACAGACTGTGATGGACAATAACAGAATGTTTATTCTAGGCTCGCATGTTGCAGTGTCCAATTTAATGTTACCTTCCAGACAACTCAGATTTAGGATATTTCCCACCTCAAACTGAAAAATAATGACTATAATATATAATAATATATCATATGGTCACTGTCGGACTGAAAGCTTAAAAAAAATGAAAATACAAGCTTTCAGTACGACAGAGACACTATTATATATACAGTACAAAATTATTAAATAATAATATAATATCAGACTTCAGAGTGCTGTTCCAGACATTATTTCCAGATTTCAGGTGCGAAATATCCTAAATCTGAGTTGTCTGGTATGGAGCATCAATATGCCTTTTAAATTTAAATGGATTTTGACTTTTATTATCATTTATGAGCTGGAAACAAATGCTTTTAAAATATTCCCAACAATATATTTCCTCTGTCTTATTATTTAAGTTGTGGACTACGTTCCTTTTTTAAATTTTGAATGATTTTTTAAACTATAGTCATCATTATTGTTCATGTCCTTGGTGTGAACAGAAGAGGTTTTATAGCATCACATTTGTTTAGGAAGTACTGTAATGCTGTAGTTACACTAGACATTTTGTTCCATTGACTTTCATTTATATGCATGTAGAGTGCGGTAGACCAGAAATGGAAGATTCTGTGAAAAATAGCATTTCGATGTGTTCCAAAGGTCAAGTTTAGTGAACTCTGACCTGCAAGTTTCTATCAGACAGGAGATCAATATGCCACAGCGTGACCTTTTTTAGTTGGACGAAATGCAAACAACAATAATAATATTCCGCAATCTAGTTTTTTCTGCAGTGAGCAGCTTTAAAATAGCGCAAATAACAATAAAACATGTTGGAATCCGTGATGTGTAAATAAAACAACAGTTTTTGGTAGCTGCCCATATACACAGGACTCTTCATAGAAATTTTGCGCGATAAGAGTTCAGTTTCCAAATATAGATCATTTAGCATTATGTAAATATTATGACCTAAAACACAAGTGTACTTATTTACTCTCCCTTAAGGATTAAAAACCATTAAAATTTGCACTCTTAATTTAATTTATTTTGATTCTCAAGAGCCACATCTGGGGTTTTATGCCTCTTTTTTTGTGACTAATTCATGCTTGTTTGTTTGGCCAGGTGGGGCTGACTTGTCAAAAAATGACATGATGTGTCTGTCAGGCAAAACGCAGCTAACCCAAATACACAAGATTTCCATAAACAAATGAATGCGAGTGGTGAATGGCAGGCAGGACGCTTCCTCCATGTCTGTGTCAGTTACTGTAAGTGACAGCTGACAAGTCACCTGGCAGGTGTGGGAGCGGCTTTAATGAGCAGCTACTGCTCGCCAGACAAACACTTTCACACCTGAGAGTCAAAACCCATATTCAGCTTGCCTTGAAAATATGACACTTTCTACAAGCCTTTTCAAGACAGCTGCCTGGTAAGCCTTTAAGCAGGCTATCTCAGTGAGATTTTAGTGCAAGTTTGTCATCTGTGCTTGTTTTTTTCAGGTGGCTGAGATGCACGGGGAGCTGATAGAGTTTAACGAGAGGCTGTACCGCTCTCTAATGGCCAAAGACAACCTGATCGGACAGATGAGACAGGAACTCATCGACTTGCGCGGCCCGGTAAGGACTTGCAAACATTCACACACACACACACACACACACACGCACACACACACGCACACACACACACACACACACACGTGTAACCGTACATACATTGAGTGCTTGTTTTCTTCTATCTCTGCTTAAAAGACACTCTGGACAGATTGTTGTCTTATATAGGTCTGCCACCTCTACCTATCTGTCTGTGCCAATACAACTTTACACACCCATGTGACACACACAATGCACACATTTATAGCTGGTGACTTGAGTAGACCTGTTTTTTAAACAATGATAAGTAGCGTTATGGGTGTGACATTTTGCATTATGGATGTGACATATAAACGCTCAAAGAATGCATTTGTTACCAATATACTGAACCATCTGTTTATATTTTACTAAACCCTTGTTGATAGAGTCTAAACATCAGAAAAACATCACTCTAGCAACAAGTTTTCTATTTTAAAAAAGGGAAAAAAACATGCGTTATGGATGTGACAAAAAAAGAACACGACAAACTTTGCAGGATTTCTGTGAATTAAAATTCACAATAATACCCAACAAATGGAGAAGGGATGTCTCTTCATAGAACATAAAATAGTAACTTTATTTTCATTTTCATGTGTCCATTCTTGAGGAATAAGGACCGTTATGTTTGTGACAATTCTGAAAACGGCACTTAGCTGACTATGCAAGATCATGCACTTTAATATATATTATATAAAACTTAATTTTTTCATGATAAGGTTGACATTTTCACGGTATTGCCCTCAGTATTTTTTAGAATAAAACGTGATGAAGTTGTAAAAGGTAAGGGGTCATGGTTCCCTGATATTCGATTCAATTCAATTCAATTTTATTTATATAGCGCCTTTCTCAATGAGCATTGTTCCAAAGCAGCTTTACAGGAGAAAAGAAAACAGGAAAAACACAACAAAAGTAAAAATTACCTAACCTTTAAGTTAATTTAATAAAATAAAATAATATCAAGCCTTATGGGTTGAATCAAACAGACATACGGCTTTTTAAATGATTTATTCTTCCTCATTTGTTCAAAACCTGTATATGACTTTCTCTTCTGTGGCACACAAAAGAAGATATTTTGAAAGGTTTTGTGTCCATACAGTGGAAGTCAATGGGCGCCAGTGTTGTTTGGTTATCAATATTTTCTGCAGAAGAATAAAGTCATATATTATATCATATCATATTGTTATTGTGCATACTTAAGGCCACAATAATCACGTAGTGATATCAGATATTGTGACAGGCCTAAACTGAACGCAAATAACGCAAATAAAATAGTTTTTTCCTCTACATGCAAAACGTTTTTCCCATTTTTGGTCAACTATGTCAGTATCTGACCAGAACCTATTGATCTGTCTCGGGCACAGTGCAGGACTCCAGCATGCCACAGTTTCCATCCTTCTCTTTCCTCTTGGCTGCTTATCTGTCGGCCATGGATTACTTTGATACATCAGACAGCAGTGGCCTTCTGTAACTGTGCTTGGCTGTATACGGTGGATGCTTTATCTAACCTGCACGGCCCGTGTGTCTGTTCTTCTCTGGTGCCACTGTCTGCCGAGACGCGGCAGCCTGTGACCCCTGCAAATGCTGACATTACCACGCTTTCATGAAGAGATAAGATGCATACACCAATAGGATTAGAGTGTCATTGCTGCTTGGGCTTGAGTGTTTCCTGGAATGTGGGATAAATGCATAGTCATTGGGATGTTTTTGTAAATCATTTTCATTCCCATTTTTAGTCATTCAATCATTTTTATTATTTTCTGTAATTTCTTTTTAGCAAAGCCACCATTGCAGTACCTGAATAGATGGGAGGTATGCCTGTGTTGAAGTGTGTGAAGATGTGCTGTTCAAACTCTGTAAATTCTCACCATGGCTTCCTGTGTTGTGTTTCTGGGCAGGTTCCAGGAGACCTAAGTCAGACCTCTGATGATCCCAGTCTATCTGACTTTGAGACGTAAGTGGCCTCCTCCTCGCTGTTCTTTTTATAATGGTGTGTTGGAGGTGGATTCTGTTTTGAGAATCAAATCGATAGTATAGAATTTCACCCAATGCCTCTGAATAACAGAAAGAGAATATTCTAAAAATAAAGAGGTTGAACGCTGTTTCTGTTTTTACATTTGATGTGTTCACACACCGCTTTCGCACAGCAGTAACCTTTGTGTGTGAAAGGATGTCAGTTATTAGAAAGGCCTGAAGGAACGCATAGGAAATTGAACCCTTGTGTCTTGTAAAGACCCTGTTGGTTTTATTGATGACTATTGGCATCAATATTTGTCATTTTCCTCCTCCATATGTCAATAGATGTCTTCCATTTCAAACCCCTGGATAAAAAACTGACTGTTGCTACTGTTGTACTATGACTTACATGTTGAGATCTAATGAAACTTTCCTTTGTTTTTTCCTTCCCTGTCTGTCGAAGAACTCAACGTGCTCTTGTCAACGTGTGGATCCCTTCTGTGTTCCTTCAAGGTCGAGCTGCCAACACCTATCATGTGTATCAGGTAGCGCTTTTAATCTGAATTTGGTACAAAGAATAATTTTTTTCACGTGCGGGGAGGGGGTATTTAGTTGTCTGATATTAAGTCATGTAGTTCTGTTGACTTGTGTTACAAACACATTCTTGTATTAAATTTAATTCCCTATATAGCATTTAAGAAGTAAAGGTCACTTTTCTACTGTAAATCCACAGATAAATAATCAATCAATACTGTACATCTTACTGTGCCTAAATGTTAATCTTTTAATATTTATCAAAACAGTAAATAGTTGGAATTAATTTAATCTCACCCAGCCATCTGCACATGATGTAAGTTACCTGTTCTATTGAGACATTGGCTTGACTTATGAATATGAATTTGTTTATGATTCAGCAGTTCAGGAGATTTACCCAGAGTAGCAACATCACTATTACATCACTATAAAATTAATATTCATGATCTAAGTCACAACTCTGACACGAGCAATGTGAGCAAGACCGGAAGTAAAGCAGTAGCTTAATGTATTTTGCACAACACAACAGGCGTGTGGACATAATGCGTTTACAGCGGTATATTACCTTTGTAATACTGCTATTTACTATAGATATGATTTTGGACCATGCACTCTTTATAGAGGCATAGATTTCCATGTAGCAATAGTTCCCCCACATATTAGTTGATTTTGCTGAGTGAATTGTTTTTGACAGTGTTTTTCGATTTTTCTCTAAGTGTTCCCTTGAGTCTGGCCTTGAAATGAATCCCTATGGAAACTGTTTTCTTGTTTCATGAGTGATAGATAATTCTTTCCATTATTTCACATTTAGCGTAGTATAACAAGGCTTCACATTTTCTGATGGGATTGATGACTCCAGGCAGTGTGCCTCCCACATCATCACTAAAGTCATTGGCATGTTTATGTGTTTTGGAACATACCAGCATTTATGTAAATAGAGGTTCCAAGCAGATACACATACTGTAGCAATTCTAGTCAATTGTTGTTTCATCTTACTGGTAAGTGAGCTCTGTTCCTATTCCATGTCCATTACAGTTTCCATAATTCTTTAAATCAAGCAGAAAGGTACATATGGTGCTCTGTCCCATGGCTACAACACGTACCTTTAAAGTAATGGATGAGTGTAAGCAAAGAGGTCAGGATAACCCTTACCAGTGTTGTCTTGTTTGATACCCAAGCTTTTTGCACGCACACACACACACACACACACACACACACACACACACACACACACACACACACACACACACACACACACACACACACACACACACACACACACAGAGAGAGAGAGAGAGAGAGAGAGAGAGAGAGAGAGAGAGAGAGAGAGAGAGAGAGAGAGAGAGAGAGAGAGAGAGAGAGAGAGAGAGAGAGAGAGAGAGAGAGAGAGAGAGAGAGAGAGAGAGAGAGAGAGAGAGAGAGCGAGAGCAGGAGTTAGAACCATAGACTGATGCCCAATCATTCTAAAATGCCACTAAATTGGCTGTGAGTGTGATAAAGTAATGTTTTTAATGTATTTGTTTTTGGTGACAGAAAAGAAACTTGATTTGTATAGAGATTTATCCTAATCTGATTCTTATGAGATTATTATTTTTAATGATTCCATCATTCTTGACACATTTTTACTTTTAATAATTGGTTGCATGAAATAGATGGTAGATATCTACAGTATTTCTATATTTCAGATATACATAAAATATAGAACATACCTATTGATTTTTGTTATATCAGCTCAGTTGTATGAGTAAATGGAGGCACATTTAATTATTCTCATTGTACTTAAATGCAATGCTTGCATGAGGCTACTAATGAACTTTTTTAAGTCAACTCTGTAATCTCCAACCAGAGTTTTCATGTTTAATTTACTTAAATGCATTTCGCAGCAGGGTGCCCGTGTAGATGAATGACTAGATTCATGATCTTTTTTTAAGTTTATATCAGATTCCGGTGTTGAATATATGCTCTTGCATTTGTTCTGCATTCTCTAAAGCACCAGAATCTAAACAGCATCAGTAATACTAAACAGAATTGTTAACATACAACTTCTATTAAAGGAACAGTTCACCCAAAAATGAAAATTCAGTCATCATTTACCCTCGAGTTGTTCCAGATCTGTATACATTTCTTTGTTCTGATGAACACAGAGAAATATATTTGTAAGAATGCTTGTAACCAAACAGTTCTTGGCCACCATTGACTTCCATAGTAGGAAAAATTGCTTTATATATACAAAAGAAGAATTTAAGAATTTTTCCAAAAACTTGAGGGTGAGAATCTTTATTTTTGGGTGAACTGTCCCTTTAATTGCAAACCACAACATAACCGAAATTGTTATAGGTCCCCTTACCTTAGCCTCAGACGTCACGCCCACGGACCGTTGGCTGGACGTCTGATGCATAAGGCACACTTTTTTAGAAACATTTCAACGAGTTCGAAGTCATCACCTGATTTCCGTGCGTGTTGCGTTATTTAACAGTCCGTCTGGAAACAACGCACAGCCATCTAATCGAAGAAGTAAACTGTCGTGTTTACATCGGTTGCAATAAGAATTCATCATGATCAGTTGCGAGGTTCACGGCAGAAACTCATAAACGTTGTTTACTTTACATTGTTACTTTACAATGTTGTTTACAAAAACATTGCTGTTAACTTTTGATACGTTTGTGAATGTACATCGGTCTGCGGGGACATTTCTACGCCTCTAAACGGCGGCACAAAACGAACCCTTATTGGTTGCTTTACCTGTCAGTCATCTTGGGCGGACCTTTGCCAATGAAAGCAGCCAACGTTACCAGACCTTCAGTATGAGAGAGCTACGCAAGACTACCCTTACCTTAACCGGGCCTATATGTAAATATTAAGATCATATTATAAGCCTGTGCCCACTTGACCCACACAATGTTAGGATTTTTGTTTGTTAAAAATACAGAGAATACATATCAAATGTAAAACACAATTTAAATGCATCAAATTATTTTTTACAACTTTTCACAATGGCAAAGCATAAAATGAAAGAGCTTAGATGTTTTTGTGAATCCCCCACCTTGTCAATAGACCTTGAAAATGTATCCACAAATTCAACTTGAGCATGAAATACAGTGCTTGTGTATATCTATATCAAGGTATTCTGTAATTCTGTAACTAAAAACAGTCATTTGACTCCTAAATGTAACATTGTAGTGGCTCCCGAGTCAATTTGGTGTCCTGCTTCAGTGGATTATGGGACATTACCACCACCTCCCAAAATTGCAGCTACTCCGTTTTCCACTTTTCTGTAACTTTTTTCCACACGTTTCTGCCTCTCCTCTTCGCTTGGAAATTACCCTCTATAAAATAAAATCTCAGTGCCGTTGGACTCCATAGAAAGAGCGTAATTGATCTTCACTAATATTAGCAGAGCTTTGTTTTGCTGGCAAGAATTCCACCTCCTCGATCTCTTAATGAAAAAATATAACAGCTGCCTAAAACAACTCATTCATGCTTACACAATTTTGCCAGGAAAAGGTTATTAAAAAAGAGGACGTAATGACTCTGCGAAAAGAAATATATGTCGTATGCGACTGTGTTGTTCTGCTGTTTTCCTTTTGTTAGATACAAGCTTTCTGTTATCTGGCAGAAATGACCCGTATTCTGTGTACGCCGCTGTGCCCGTCGATGTATGGAGAGCCTTGTGAGTCTTAATGGTGCTGTTGTGCCTTTGTAAATGTCCTCCTTAAATCAGAGTGGCTGCGTCGAGTGCTTTCTTATTAGATGAATTTTAAACGGTGGCAGGCAGCAATCTGAGCCATCATCAGCGGCGTGAAGCTTACACGAGACACTTTCCCTCTTCTCCATTTCCTCTTTTTGTTTCCTTTTCCTCAGCTCTTCTTTTTTCAAAGACATCAGAAAACTTCATCCTTGCATCACTTCGTACATAACTTAGACGGCTGATGTTGCATACTTTGATGCACCCTACAAAGAAACAATTTTTTTTGGATCAGTACTTAAGAGGATAAAATACCTGCCTCTGTAGTCTTTCATGCAGTTGGAAAAGTAAAATTGTGAAAGCTTTTTACTTGAATTACATCTTTTACAGACATAAAAAAAAAAAAACACTTCTGAAGATGTAAACAACGCTGGTTCAAAGCTGGTCCAGAGGAACTTCCTGTTGTAGTTTTTTAACACTACACAAACGTTTGAACAAAATACAACCAACACAACAGAACACTGAATCAAAATGTTAAACTAATATATTTGTGATTTAATTTGAATTATAAGATAAAAAAAATATAAAAAAACTGAAACCAGATGTACTTCTGAACCTGTGTTTACATCTTGTGAAGTGGTCCATATGATCACTTTTCAAATGGCCAGTTATGTAAGGGATAATGTATAAGCAGCCGAATGTTATCGCAAGAAAAACTCAGTGTGACATTGTGATCAAGACCCGATGGAAAACGTACGGTTTTAATGTAATATTTGTGTAATATTAAACTGTACCTGTCAAATTGATTTGCAGCATCCATGTGTTATTAGTTTTGAGTGGTTGTTATGTGGGAATATCAGACCTTGGAATGTCATGAGTGACCAATCAGAATCGAGTATTCCTGAGTGCTATGTAATAAACAGTATTACAATAAAATTTTATCGAATATTATTTTCTAATTCATTTCATTGGAAAAATGTGAGTGCGTTACTTACCAAGAAGTAAACAAGTCTATTATTTTAGCATTCATTCAAATATATTACATACTGTAGATGAGTCACAAATCAATTCCAATGTGTTTGTGAATTAAACTTTAATTTGACTTTTTTATGTGTTTCAATGAAATAGTTTGCAATTAAATTCTCTGTTGTTTTCCCAACACAAATGGATTAACTAAACTTTAGCATTTGAAAATTTAAATGTGCTTACAATGAAATTCTGTTGCATTAGTTTTTTGTTACATTGAACATGCAACTAATAATGTTTACTCCAAATAGAGTAAAGACATTTCAAAGGCCATTTCCAGTTTTTATGACTTTACTATTTATTGGTATGTGTTTCGGTAAAATTATTATTTTTGTCTTATTCAGTGAACGGCTAACAAAATTTCTCCCAAATTTCGCATAAAAATATTGTTTGTATTTGTATTTATTTGTGGAAAATGAAAACTAGAGAAACAGGTCAAAACAACTGAAAAGATTCCCTGTATTTTTCAGACCTCAAATACTGCAAAGAAAACAAGTTCATATTCACATTTAACAGTGATATTTGTACATGTACAATGAAAATTTGCAATGGTCTCTTAATTTTTTCTGCAACTGTATATGTTCCAGTGGGTTGCTCTCAGTTTTCTGAAGTGCATATGTACAAGCACTGATCTGCTTGGTCAGAATTCAGTGAGTTTTTTTTTTTTAAATGAGTCATTCCCTTTGATCAGTAAGACCATCTGAGCCCTGTCTCCCAACTCTGAGTTCTTGTTTTCATGAACTCTTTTTTTTGGTAACTCCCTTTTCCTCCTTACTTCAGCCATATTATTTTAATTTCAAACATTTCCTATACCTAATGATGAAGGTAGAAATGCACGATGGAGAAACAAAGCACGTATATTATGTAAGTTTGCCTTCTTGATATAACTGAATATGAACATGAAAGTGACTGCTATTGAATTAGTCTGAATCTATTTAAAATGCACATCTACATAATTTGTCAGTGTAGACTTTTGAGTATGTAACAAGATCTGTAATATCAATATCCCCGTCTTCACTTGCCTGCCCATTAAAAGCGTCTCATTTAAAGCGAATTTTATCCGGCTTAGTGCACGAAAGGGAATATGAGAGACTCTGCATGCATAAGCACGCTGCAGTGGCTACGCTGAACCTGCATATGTATTATGAAGGATATTACGCTGATTATAGTGTAATGATGATCGGGATGGTGAAGCCGGTGGTTATGATTATAATGAGAATCACGATGACTGTTAGTGAAATGATAATTCTCATCGCAGTCACTGTTATTAATTGCAAAGTACTTTTGCCTGCTGGCTATTGTGTCACTCCGGCAGCGATGGCACTTGTGATGGATGGACTGTCGTCGGTATCATCTTGTAAGTCGTCTCCCTTAGATATTACGAACAGATTGATTGACATTCAGCCGTTTAGATTACAAAGATGTTAGAAAACTGTCCTGTTTGTAATCAGCTTCATGCGCAATAAAATGCCATCATCAGTCATAAAGGGATGTTTCCAGAAATGTGTCACGAGTTACGGCAGGTCACTCTCTGCCATGGTATTTGCTCATGTCTGAGTAGTGGATTATTAGGTTAACACTTCAGGAAGGAAGAAGGTGCGAGAGTGTATGTTTAACCTTTAGAAAGAGTCTTGTTGAAAAGCCGAACCGATCTCCTGCTCATGCTCATTACGGTGGCTGTGGAGCCTGCGCTCATGATTAATTCAGATAAAGGAACCCGCTGGAGCTCACTGAGGGCCAGAACTTCACCCAACACTGAGGAGACTCAATGTCTTCATCATAGATGGCTAAGCAAAGATGGCAGCTTTCTAAAACTCTTTTCAGCTGGTCTCTCTCACTTTTTTCTTGGCTGAAAACTTTCATAAATATACCCTAGTACAGTTTTGATAGATTGTGGCCAGTATTTCATAATGATGTCTGATTTAGGCCCTGAGGTGTATGTGTCGTCTTTGTGAATATATCATTTTAAAATAGTGAGACCTGTCTGAACGGACTTTTTTAAAACCTTAGACTGTGTATTATACACTTTGCGCCAGATAAAACATCTTGAACATCTTGGGTATGTACAGTAAAATCCTTTGCCAAACATAAAATTGTATTAAATCTCATGTTAAACTTTGATTTCTTTCCTATTGAAATGGACAGTTTGATGGGCCGTATTCATGGCTTGTCTGTATTATAAAAAGCCAAAAAGTTGTGTCCCACATGACGTTCTATTCCTTATGTACACTACTGTCTATTTTATGAATTTTGGAAGACTAGTATAATCCAGAAATAATGTACATTAACAGTATGCGCAACTGCCATTACAATGAATGGAGAAGACTTGCCAGCCTGTGCACATACAATCTTGAAAAGGTGATTTTTAATGCAATTTAAGCTTAGCAAACTAAAGTGGTACATTCCATATCATGTTTAATCATTTATCAGAAATATGCTATTTAATTGTGATTTTTGCCAGCGGTTTTAGAAATATCTGCCTTCCACCATTCAAGGAGATAGGACTGTTGACTTTCTATGATGTAAATATTTGCCCAGAGGCATTGAAAACATGGCCGCCAAGTTGCAGAACTTTTTTTATCTGTCTTTGTATCATCCCCAATTGAGCACTATATAGGCTTTTACTAACAAAAATTAGGTGGTTTCCCAAACAAGTGCAAATGACGTCAAATGTATAATAATGCAAGTCGATGAAAACCAGTTTGTACATTATACTTTTTGTTGTCGTTGTTTTTTCCAACATGACCTCAGTCACCGTCAGACTGAGGCGTAATCTTCTCAGCAGGCGCACTTTACTTGTGTATTTAGTTCTGCTGTAAACCACGATTTACTTGCTTGGCGGTTGTAGGTGATAATAAGAGGAGGGACATAAATTCCTGAAGTAGGGCTGTGTGATGAATCATAATCTATCGTGCAGCTTTATTTTTTATGTTGTTTCCAAAGTGAGTGTTCATGTTAAATAATCGTCATCTGCAGTATTAGCCAAAATGATCATGATTATGGTTTTTGTCATAATCCAGCTGCTCCACCGGAACATGTTTCCATCAAACAGTGTCAACAGGTGCGCACACCGTTGATCAGAACATCGGCTCCTTGGTGAATTAGGGGTTTAGGAGGCAATTTAGCCAGAGTTAAATGGACAAGCATCTAAATTTCTTTTGGTTTCGTTGCTGACCTTAGAGGCTTCATATAGCAAACTGCTAATAAATGAAGATTTTATGGCAATCACAAACTGTTCACTTACTGTATAAGGCAATGAGCTTTCCTGTAGCTCAGTGGTTAGAGCATGGCACTAGCAACACCAGGGTCATGGGTTCGATCCCAGGGATTGCGCATACTCAGAAACAATTGTAGAGTATAATGCAATGTAAGTCTGCCAAATGCGTAAATGTAAATGTAAAATGACAGAAAGAATTGTCTGTAAACTTGATGAAGCTCGGTTAAATGAATCTATACAGTATGAGACGTACACTTCAAAGTAGTAGACTGTAAGGTGCAAACTACTTTAACAATTCCTGCAGGTGAAATACTCTGGTTGCATTACTTCAGAAGGTTGCTGATGAAACCGGGTCATATGTTCAGAGCTGATCTAGATCTTTGAAAAGTGGTTTGCCATATAAGTACTCTATTGTTATCATAGTATAACCCTGTTTCTTACTTCACCTCATCTCTCCTTTTTTCTATTTAATTCTTTAAATCCAGCTTCAATAACACCTCTAATAAACATCTTAACGCAGCTCCTCTCATGCCGTGTGATGGCACTAACCCAGTCGAACAGTATTTATGGGCCCATCTGCTGCTGTCTTCACCCCTGCCTGCATCGGGGCCTCCAACCCACACTGGCTCACCCTGCGTTGTTTATCTTGACCCACAGTGGCCGAAACTTTAGAGGGCATCACGCCTGAAGTCTTACACCAAATGAGATCGATGCATGTTGGACAGAAAGGTCAGGCCGAGTGCGACTCTACGGCTGAAGTATTCTTGCCTTTATTTTATCCTTGTAGTTTCAGGGCCGTTCGACTGTGCTGCCAGTTTAGCCGGTCATATTATTTCGGAGTGACAGATGAGGTATGATTACACTTGCAATGAATAATTACATACATTTCGGTTTGTTCATCATACAAGCTATAAATCACAAATTTAATCAGGTGACTATATAGATAGTGAGATCAAATAGTGTGAGTAAATAACAGTTTTCGTTTTTTGGTGAATTTTTCCTTCATTTATCCCTCTTCTGGCAGCATTTTGGAGAGTAATGGCTTCTTTTTTTAACATAATGCCCGCACACACACCTGCTCTCACTCTACACACAGGTGACAGATGTTTCAGCTGAATGTTTCTAATGAAATACTCTCTTGTCACTGGTTCTTATTGCTCCCTCTTCTCTGTTCCTTCCTCTCTTCTTTCTCTGGCTCACTCATTCTTTTACAGTACATCGTGACTCTGGCATACCAATTTTCCAAATGGGTTCTATTTTCTGCCTAATTTGCCAAATGTTTTGTCTCGGTAGAACCGGAGAGAAGAGTGAACTTGAGGGTGAGTGTCAGATTGCGAGGCCGTGTGCTATGATGACTGTGTTATCCAGAATCAGATCTCAAAATGTGTAAATAGATCTTAATAATAAATATAGTTATTTAAGATACTCCTTTACAGTATGTAATAACTTTCCTGCCCAAAACAAAAATCTTTACAGATTTAATGGTAATTGTATTGGTTTTAATAGAAACTATAATTGTGTCTATTGGTATGTGATGGATTCTATTGGTGGAATATGAAATCCTACTGCAGTAATGGCCAAAACACTAATGGTTCTAATGTTTTTTAATGTAAACCATTAATATTTCAATGATGGTTTCTATTGGGTATCTGTGTTTTTTTCAGCATTGTGGTTTCAGTTAGATTTCTGTTCAGCAATTAATGAATAGTCAGATCTGGTCCTCTAATTTGATTGGTCAGTTGTTGTTTTCTTTTATGTATTTTTTTATATTTTTTGATGTAACAGCACTGGTCATATTACTCAGTTTGTGGTGGATTATGTGTCTGGTGTTGAGCGATTTTTTTAGGTCAGATTTTTCCTTGATGGGATTACTTTAAAGATTATAGATATTCAAAATGCCAGTGTTTTGATGACACTGTTACCAGTGTCTTCAAAATATCTTCTTTTGTTTGTTTGGAGTTTAGAATGACATGAGCATTAGTAAATTATAAAATAGTTATCATTTTTGGGTGAACTATCCCTTTAAGAAAGGGATATGATTGATGTTTAATTGTTGGTTGTCAAAAACATGGCCAACAAGTGGGGAGACTTTCCTTAAAGTCTTTCCTTGTTTTTTTTCTTAAATTGAGCATCTGGGTTTCTTGCTCGAAACTTGAGCAACAATATCTGTCGATTCCATTCCACAGGCCAGCCAGACTAGCATCAGGGACCGCAAGATTAATGCTTGTTCACGACAATGAGTGAAATGAGCCCAGCGGGACGTTGTGAGGTTTTCTTTTTGCGCAACAATGCAAAACACACCTTATTGGGCAAATGAGAATGAGTCACATAATTCTAGTACTGTCTAAAAGACAAATCTCTCCAGGGGAGCCCACAGCGGGAGGAGACCCTTGCACTCCGGCATGCACTGACAGCTGTAGTTAAGCTGAATGGCTCGGTAGAGTGTGCATGGAGTCTCTGTAGGTAGAAGAGTGTACCGCTCTCTCTCTGACATGAGGAGGCGTCTCCCTTGTATGATTTCACTGGAAATGGAAGGGGTCAAACCACAGCTTTTACCACAGCTGGGCACCACCAATTAGACAATCTGCCAAACCAACATTAACACCCTGCATTTCCTCTTCAGACCGATAGCACGCTGGCCCAGTATAGGGTGTCTGAGCTGGAACCGAGATGGGTGTTTATGCATGTGTGAGCGGCTCAGTGTCTTTTCACAATATCTCTGTTAGAAAACACTTCCTCTCGCAATATGGATATAATGAGATATTGTAAATGCCTTTATAGCTGGGCAAAATATTAGCATCCTCCCCCAGGCTGACATTTGCTTTTAGTATGAATCATACACTGGCTGCTCTTTTCTTCCTCCATCATTGTTTCCAAAGATAAATGGGTTTTCCATTATGTGGTCTGTGGTGAAACAAATACAAGACCGCAAAGGAAGTCGTGTATACTTTCCTTTACATTAATTGAACTTACTTACTGTTCACTTGACAGTATGCTTGCTTAGGCAAGAATCACAATTATTATTAATCATACTGAATGAATGAATGAACTTTACTGTATTTGTCTGTTGTGAAAAGGAATTTCTAGATGAAGCATATCAATGTATTGATATGTATTGTAAAGTATTTTATGCTAGATACAATTTTTTATAGCCATAGGAACGTAATATTACTTATGCGCTTGGTAAGTCTGACATCACGCACCACCATCAGATGCCATAGACCACAGACAACAAAATCACTAATATACACACTCACAGTGTGTTGTATAACTAAAAACTTGATGCTAAGAAAATCCCATATGACCAGACAGCAATTCATTTTTAATGAATTATTAAAATATTGATGTCAGAAATTCCATGAGCCTTGTGACTGTAGTGTACACTGTGAGTTTATAAAAGTTCAATAGAATTATATTCTTTACATAACAACTTAACAAGAGGATAGCAGATATACCTAGATCTTGTGCTGTGGTATAGTGTTGACCAGGGGAAAGTAGGTTGAATTTCAGATTATGTCAGAAGAGTTTGAAATGATTTTCCTTGTCTGTTAAAGGGACATATTTTTACATGTAGATTGGGGCCAGGGTTGCCAAGTCTGCGGTTTACCAGTGGATTGTCATTTTTAAGATATGATATATGATTTTGATATGATATGATTTTTTTTAGCTTATGGTTAGTACTATGCAGTGATCCTCAAGAAGAAATTGTGTGTTATGCATCACAATGACTGTAAAATGTGTTTTAATTGCATATTTTCCGGTTTGGCAATTGGGCTGGGGGCTAGTTTTTATTGCCCATTGTGCTGGTTTTATTATGCAGGTCTAGCAACCCTGAAAAGTGGTACTGCACTCCTAAATGTAAGTATTAAGCTAAAAGGATGTTTGTAAGTTTGTTGAGTATGTGAAAATGATGCAGTTGTGAAAAACAACTGATTTACACCTAAGAAGGAACCCCAGTAAAGTCGAGACTTAGGAATGAGCTCTTTTGACTTAGACCAGCAGGCAACCACAAAGAACACTGCATTAACTGCATAACTAAAACTACCCCTGATCTGAACACGACATTGGCAAGCATCACTCACATTTTCTTCAAAAGATGTAAGAATTTAGTTTGTCGTTGTGGATGAATATGATGAAATGTAATTAAGGTTCTTGCCACTTTAATATTGGTTGTTTGCTCATCTGGCCTTATTCCAGAATGTAATAACATGCCTTGAAGTTTTATTTTATTTGAGGACGGTTTTATTTTTGTCAAGAAAGAGTTGCTTTTCACTGAGAGCTCTGAGGATTTCCTCAAACACTTGGAGGAGAATTAATTTGCGATTATTGTGGGGGGGATGTGTGATTGCTCTTTAGAGGATGATTTGTTACCATAAATATGTATGCTAATGAGAGCGCCTCTATGGGATTATGATCGCTTTAATACACCGTCACTTTGTCATTTTGATTTCTTTTAGTTAAAGCCATAAAACCTTTCCGGTTTGTGTGCATGGTTTAGTGAGGATGTTCATCATTCTGTGTCTTAATATAATTGTGTTTTAGTGAAATATCCAACTGATTAATATGTTTCAAGAGTTTTGAGGTTTAATCATAAATAGGATTTCCATAACAAAGTTACTATCAAGATCTTTCGAGAGGAGAATTGCATTTAACTTAATAAACATCCTATATTCACGAAAGCACCTATCCAGACTGAAATTGAGCACACAACCTATTAAAGGTAATGGTTACGAGTAATAGCGTAATAACCTGCTGGTTGAGACTAATTCTCATCTCCATCACCCTAGTCCTACTTGTGCCAACACAAGCCTATTTATCAGCAACATCTGAAAAGTTTTCTTGTTACTGTAAATTCTTCACACCAGGTGCGATATTTAAAGGCATTTCCGCATGTCTTCTTCCAGTGCAGTATGGGAAAAGCTTTCAGGTGCCCTTTAGTTATTGATCTGGATCTCGGATCTGAGAGATGTTTTTCATCAGCCTCTTTGATCACTCGTAGACACGCTTGCCTTCACACAAACTTTTCACACTGCTAGAGATCTCAATAGGCTGCGGAACGACGCTGCGATTGAAAGAAAGTGCAAGAAGTTTTTAATGCCGTTTGAGTTATTTTACCAGCAGTTCAAGTTGGCATGCAGGTTGCACTGATGCACCGACACAAGAGTTTTGCACTGTCAGCGTAGCCTCACAAGTACTAACACGCTGTGAGAGTTTAACCTCTCATGAGATCCTGTTACTAAAGTCAGACATACACACACTCTGCTCTGCATCCCAGTGGACTGACTGCTGCCGGTTTAAGAGACTTAGGTGTGCCGTTTCGCTGTGAGCGCGGGTCTTGCTGTAGAAATCTTATCCGGGCTGTCCTGCTCTGAAGGATAAAGCAAGGTTCTAAAATAGAAACTTCTCCTTCGTCCTCCTTTTTGCATTGTCCATGTAATTAGTGTCGTTTACACTGAAAAAACAGTTAACAGAATGTTAAGAATGGCTTTAAATAATATTAGTTACCAAGTTACTTAAAGGGTAAAGGGTAACCCCCCAAAATATTTGTTTAATCATTTGCTCATGTCGTTCCAGAACACAGAACACACTGAACCCGTGTATGTTCTTTTCTTGGTATAACACATAAGAAGATATTTGGTTTTGTTTCCAAAATCAAAGTTAATGTGAGCCAGCAGGTATTTGCTTAACAACTTTTCTCAAAATATCTTCTGTTGTGTTCTGCAGAAGAAAGAAAGCCCTACAGGTTAAAAATGACATGAGAATGGGTAAATGATTAAATACATTTTATTTTTGGTGAGCTGTCCCTTTCACCCACCTTGTAATACCTATTCATTTACTGTGACATTGTGGGAAATCTGGATTTAACTTCAAATAAATTGCACATGCAAATAACATTGGATGCAACATAATTGCTTTACCCAGATGCATAGTACTGTAATGTATAAAATATATGCTTTCTGTTGTTTCAGGTATACATTAGGATCTTGGACAATGAATGGAATGTGTATCGGCGCTATACTGAGTTCAGGGCACTGCACAATAACCTGCGGTCGCAATTCCCACAGGTCAACACCTTCAATTTCCCACCTAAAAAAGCCATCGGCAACAAGGTACAGCTTCATTTTCTTTCTGCATCTAATACCTCAAACTTCTGTTGCTAGAATTCATCTTTTGAAATACTAACAGAATCAAGTGAGTTTTACAAAACTTCTGATATTAATATTTTATCTCAGTGGTGCACAAAATGGCAAAATAAAGGGAATAACCAAGCTAATGTGTTCACTTAAAAAGTTCAAATGATTTTTTTTTAGAAATGACCATGTTGGAACTACAAATTTCGAATACCCTGATGGCTGCTTCTCCAGCACTCTCATTTCATACCAGAGAATCTTGCAGACCAAGATTATGCAGTATTGACATGTGGAGTTTTGGAAGCCATTTTTAATATTTTTATCTAAAGTCCAATACAAATCACCATCAATCTTCACACTCTTGTAGTGCAGTGCTATCGACAGATTTCCTAGCTCATATCTGAGGCTGATGTGCTCTCAGACTGTCGAATGATGCATATTAGATCCAGATTGCTCTCTCTGTGGCACTGTGTCCCGTCGTCCTGCCCTCTGCCCCTGCTCCCATCAGCGGCATCAATGGGGCGGCCCTGTATGGCCTAATGAGGATGGGCCACTCCGACAGCACTCTTGATTCCTTGTCCTTTCATTTTCCTCCTCTTTGCCTCTGTTCACCCTGGGGCGGGTAATTGGCTTGTGGCACCGGTCCGTCTCCCTGCCTGTGATTTGGAGAGAGAGAGCCAGAGCCGGTGGCCCTGAGCACCCCTTCAAAGGTAGACTTTTAGAGCGTGAAAGGCAGACCTGATTTACCGGGACCCAGACCGGCACTGTCGGTTTGTATCCCGCCTCAAGGAAAGCCAATCAAAAGAGTCAATCAACCCCAGGTCTGGCATGAAGACACCACGCTTTGTAGATGCTCTGAGCATATTAGTTTTGCACTACCAGCAGTCGGTAGATGGACTCAACTTCAAAAACGTCTGTTTTAAACCTCACGCACGCTTTTGTCCTGCTCTTAACACTAAGGTGTGTCAAACAGCTGAGAAAATGGCAATTAGGAAAATGTAGATGTTCTCATAGTTAATGTTTATTAATATTTATTATTTATATTATATTAAAATTTAATTATTTATTGTTATATCGATAATATAAATAATAATAATTAATAATATTTATATTGATGTTTAGTGTGGTATGTATATTATAATATTTATATTGAAATCTTAGTGTTTATTCATATTTATTATTTATTTTGATATTAATATTATATTGTAATATTTATATTGAAATTTGTCAAATATTTATTTATTAAGCTTACCAAAGGACCTACTATTTAAGTACTGTGTGTAACTTCTTAAGGTGTTTGTTTGTTAAGCTTACGCTGCAAGTGATATGAGCAGTTTTTTAAATTGCAATTTTTTGCATGACAAATAATCCTCAGACAAAATTTCACGATCTTAACAGGCTTATGCACGGTCTAGATATAGCTTGGTTGTGCTGATGTGCAGAATCGACACACCTGCCTCTCTGTTCCTGTTTCTCACAGCCGAGAGCTGCTAACTGCCTTCCACTGAAGTTTCGGCAGCAACTTTGACATGCAAATTTAAAGTGGAGTGTGGAAGCCCCGAGGGCTCCGTTACAACAAGAAAGCAGGGAAAAAGGATGCGTGGAGAGCGGGCTTTTAAATCGAAATGACGGCAGCTGTGCAGGTTTGATGGAGACGGGGCTTTTGTTGGTAATCATGGGCCCCATTGAGATTAGCTGCCGTGTAGTTGTTAATTCAGTTATTATTATGCTGGAGCTTGGTGGCGGTTCGTAAAAACAGTTCGGTTCTCTTTTTTCATGATACGTGCTATTGTGTATTTGTTGAGTTTCTTAGATAGGTTGAATCTTTGTGTTTGGATCTACTTGTTGTGTGGATAAATGAAAGGTCATTAGACTCATTTATTGAGTGGACAAAATAAAAATGGTTGGACATTATAAACAGAATAGTTTAGTATTATGTCCTATTTTCAGGGTCCTAAATGAGAGTATTAAGATGGATTATTAAAATATATAAATACTAGAACATTTGTAGTAATAGCCAAAAATACACGGTAATAGCCAAAAATCATTAGGATATCATGTAAAGATAATTTTCCATGAAGATATTTTGCAAATTCCCTACCGTAAATATATCAAACGTTTATTTTTGTGAGTGGATGCAGCAAAATCGCTAACAAAAACTTGCTGCTGCCACTCTTTGAGAATTACCCACTCAAGTTTGGTATCTATGTGAAGATTAGAATTTCAGCTTTCAGGTTCATCTATTCTCCACAACATCAAGCTAAAAGAGAGCATGAAACGAACCTGTTTCTTCTTAGCAGCGTCCTGCTATAGCGCCTCTGATGGACAACTTTAAAGACGATTTTCTCAATGTTTTTCTCAAATAGTTGTATCTCGGCCAAATATTGTCCTATCCTACCAATGGAACACTTATTTATTTAGCTTTCAGATTATGTAAAATCTACATATTGAAAAATTGACCTTTAAGACTGGTTTTGTTGTCCAGGGTCCCATATTCCAAATAATTTTTTTACACTTATTTTAATAATCTTTTGAAGTTCACTTAATAGTCCTGCTGCCTGCTGTGTGACAAATACATTTACGTACAAAGAAGTGTTTGGTTTAGGGCCTCAAGGCTGTTTCAGTAATTTAAAAAGAAAAAAACATACATGGCATTAAACATTCAGCCTGATCCTTTGTAACTTCGTCTATTCTAATCATTTATTAATTCAAACAGAATTTATAATGTCATGTTTCTAATCTGTTCGTCGTATCTGTTTTTTTTGCTTTTTTGCTCTATTTACGGAAGTGTTAGTTCTAGTGAACTGCATGTACAACATACTTTCTCGCTCTTATTACAGCGTTTTTGATGTCTGTAGTCGTGAGAGTCCATCCTGTAATCTTGCCTCACTGAACTGAAAGCCGACTTTGAACTCGCAGCAGAACTGTGTTCTCCTCAGGCCTGTTTCTGGGGCGCTTGTAACATTGACTATAGAGTAATGATGGGAAATGCAAATAGCGCCTTGGTTTAAGACATCCTTCCAGACTCTTTGAAAGTGTGAGCTCCCGATCTTCTGTACTTGGATGAAATTGAAGCCTTGCCTTGTGTCATCAGCATCTGAAAGTCTCTCATTGCTCATCTCATCATTCAGCAAGAGACACCAGCTTGTGTAATTACCCTTCCAGACCCTTAAAGTATCAAAATGAACCCAGCACGACACTAGGCCTGTTCTTGCATCTGCTCAGATATTTTTTCTGTAGAACCTAAATGTCTTTTCAGCTAATTTCCATTCTTTCTCAAATATAACTGAAGAATACTTTAACCGTCCATGTAGAGTATCTCTCTAAGACGGTTCGTTCAAGTTACATAATTTCTTCCATACTTGCCATAAACGTCTCTGTGTTTTGTCATTGATCTTGGAATATGAATTTGTTGTTGTCTCCATCCGCTCGGGGCATGTCAGACCCCTCAGTGCTCAGCCATCCTGACAGCTCTTAAACAGCTGATTTGTCAGAAGCTCGCCGGGCGAACACGCTAAATGCTCCCCAGCCTTCCCGTCAAATGTGCCCTGACTACCAAGCAGAGCCACGCTGAACCCAGCCAACCACGTGAAGAATGATGATATCAAAGAGAGGCGACTGTCAGCACACCAGTCAAACTGTCAACTCGTGAGCTCCTCGGCTATGCTTTTATTTCTTTCATAGCTAAAGGTTCAGATTTACAGATCGCATTTTGAGGCTGTGATTTTTTTGTTCTTGTTTTATCTTTTTAAGGAAGAACTGATCATAAGGGGCTGTCTTAAGCCGGGTGCACAGTCTATGATTTCTGTAAAAATGTTTGCAGAATTTCTGTGTTTCTGTTGTAGAATGTTACTGTTTCAGATCATTTGGACAAAAACAAAGTATGATGTGTACAGTTTGACATGTAGAAGACTTCTGGAATAGTACAGCATACCGTGGATTTTACCTGATATCTGACAGGCAAAGATCATAAGGGATCATGAAATTCACATACAGTAGTATGCAGCTAGTTTTAACTGGTAATGAAAAAATATAATGTAAAATATAATGTGCCCTTGTAGTCGATAATTCATCTATGATCATTAAAATGATAATATCCCGGTCTTTATGTATATTTTTCGCATTTAGAATAACAGTAAAACCATCAAAGCCATAGAATAACATAACTGTTACTGTGGGAGTTATATTGTGACTAAAAGCATCCAAAATAAATAAACTCTGAAGTATCTTCGAAGTTGTCAACCTTTGACTAGAATTTGCAAAATCTACACTTGGCATTTTATTACTAAGCTTTTTAAACAGCATTGAAGGAATTTCCGTCAGCTTTGTTTGCTACTCTTATTGGCATATTTTGATTGATTATTTATTATTATCATTTAAAATTTTAATTTGAATAAAAATATATATTTTTAATGAAGGAAATTAATATGTTGGCAAAATATTTTTAATCTACAAAAGTTAACAGGGAAACATACACCTTCAGATTAAAATATTTTTTAAATATTAATATTTTTTCACTTCGCATGACCCAGGTGTCTGGAGTATTGACCACTGAGCCACAACTCCAACTTTTTAAGAACATTTTAAGAATTTTTAAAAACATATTTCTTAAGTGATCTTACATTTTGACCCGTAGTGTATATATTTAAATGTTTTTTCTTGTGAAAATAATTTCTCCGTTCTCTAAAATAGCTTCAGTAACTGTAAACTTGACGTTTTTATGAAAAATGAATATGCAAATTCACTCAAACATACCAGCTCAGCCTACCTGACCCACTCTCAACCCGGCGTCTTTTGTAAACTGCAGTTAACGCATTAAAACCACCACATAGACAGAAATTAAAAATGGGAATTTCTCCACAGGGGGGGTTTAAAGAGACCATTTTCATATATGGGCAAAACCACATGGGAAATTTACATATATTTATATTTACATCCAATGTGAATCTACACACATTTTTAATACATTAGGCCCCTGGTGTGATCATTTACGTCCACATTTTGCACATATTGTTTATTAGCTATTTAAATGAACAGAACCCTGAAAATCCTCATGACCCACATTTACGGAGCATTTATTACAATGATTAAGATGGGTAAATATTCATGTTTCTTCATGCTTTGGGGCAGTTAGTGAGAGATCTTTACCGCAGCTGGGATGCACAGATGTAGAGAGAGAGAGATGATACTGTACTACTGTACATAGCCACAGGCCAGAATGCTTTTGGAGATTCAGAGGTGCTTTGAGTGAGGACATGGCATAGTCTTAAAGTGACAGGATGAGGTTTCACTGCTGATGCTTCTTTAAAGAATTAGATCTGCCAAAGTGAATATTTTCTCTCATTATTCAACCTTAGGTTATATTATATTAAAAACCTAAATGCTTTATTTTTTGTGTTTAAACACAAAAGAAGAATTTTATAAAATCTTAAGAGAGATCTTTTTAATACAGTATGGCATATTTGATTTTAGAGTTGCAATAAAGTGGAGGAATTTGGGTCTCACACAAAGCTGTGGTATGCCTTTAGAAGACATGAATCATAGTGTTATATAGACACTAGCTGTGTCTTGTTTCAGAAGGCTGCGTCCTCATGAGGTCTCATTCGAAGGCTGCTACGTCATCGAGGCCGTCTCGTTTCATAAAAGCAGGTAGGACACTCCGGACGCACCCTTCAAATGCATGTCCTTCGTTGCTAGAGATAACCCACAATTCCTTGCATCGCCCAACGTCTTTATTTGAGTAAACTCCAGCAGTGTGTGTGGCGTTTAAATGTTAACAGTTTTCAATTTGTGTTTTTTTTTTACCTCAGCAGGCATATGTAGTAAATAGGATTAAAAGTGATTTTTTAACAATTGAAACAGTAAGACAAGAAATTGTAAATGTGTTTTATTAAATGCCTAAATTCTTTTAGGGTAGAAAGTAACCAACTTTTCACCTTAAAATCAAGTTGAAAGGATTTTAATTCATTTGACAGGTGTGAGAAGGCAATGTGTTGTCATAGCAATGTGGTACATGTACTTCCTGTTTTCATCTGCGAGATGTCCTACGAAGGACGTCTCGTTTAATTCTGTGGAAGACCCTCCATATACCGCATCCTTTAGAGGATGAGACCTCAGGAGCACACGAGGACGCAGCCTTAGGAAGTGAGACACAGCTGCTATATTTCATCGGACACACTTGTCTGGCCCAAAGTTAACATCAGGCCTGTGTTTGTTAATCGGTCTGGCTAGTGGCTAATAATATGACTGTATATTTATTTATTTATTAAGTTTACGTTTTTTTAAGCATTTAAGTTTAGCCAAGTAACGGTTCTTCTACTGGTAACCCAAAATAATACTGACTAGACATACTTTTAACTTGCTAGCTAATGTCATTTACTTGTTTGTTTTTTTGCTTGTTATCAGAAATAATCTGCAGGGACTCGATTCTTTGTGGATGTGTACCGGAAGTTAGGTTTAAGCCATTAAAAACACACATGCGCAGAAGCTTTTGTTTATGTAGTTTCTTTGAAACCGTCTATAGACCATTTTTTTAAAGATTTTTTTAAATGTTTTTTGTCCTTTTTGGAGCTTGACAGCCCTTGGCTACTTTGTGCTACTGTTGAGAAATATCTACAGATTCTTTAAAATTCTTTTTCTAATAAACAATGCAGGGTTTAACCAACAAAGAAAGTGAGTTTTCATACAGTATGTGGGTGAACTATTCTTTCAGTCAGTTCACTCTGTTTCTAAGACTTTGTGTGTGGAGTTCGAGACCACTTCTCGCAGCTGCTTGCTGTGTGCTGAATTATTCACAAATCCTCTGCAGGTCCACACACATTTACTGACCCATTTGTTCTCATCATTGGCTTTATTCCACACCTTGTTCAAGACATTAGGAACCATATTCTTTTTGAGAGCAAGACGGCTTTCTGTTCGTATCACGCGGTCATTATTGTACCGGCTGCCCGTGTCATACATTATTGATTTCCCACCATTTAGCTTAAACAAAAGGTTGAAGGAAGCATAGAAACAGAAGACAGTCTGTTGTCTGTTTGGGCTTCTTCTGCACAGCTTTAATTGAACTGCACATTATCTTTGCATTAAAGATGACAGCCCCAGGAGAATGTGGCCCGTTCTCATTAAAGCAGTGTTTGCCATTTCTGCTTTCACAAGTCAAAGTGAATAAATTATGACTCCTGGATTTTGTATGCATATGCAACATGCCTTGCGTATGCAGGTTTTTTTTTGTAGCGTCGACGGCATGAGGAGCGTACAGGAGAACATGCATGAAATCCATGTGATCTCTCATGCGTCGCTTGGCAGGTGGTTCTTAAGGAAACTTGTGTAATCCTGCAGTTGCTGGCCTTGCTTTAGTTTTGCAAGATTTGTGTATTCCAAAACATTTTGTACAAAGGAGTTAACATGGCAAAAATGTCACATTATTGTTTTTCCTCTTTTTTTTTGGCTCAGTGACCTAAAACATGTGAAGTGTACTATATAAACCTGTTTATATTTGTAAGAGAAATGAGGTTATTTTGCCAAAAATCTATGTTAATCCACTGCTTTGTTCATAGCCATGATAAATCTCCTCTCCTCTCTTCGTTCAGTCATAAGCTTTAATTCTCGAGGATATTATGACAGGTTGTGGTGGTCTTCACTTAACCACGCTCCCACTTTGTCATTTTTGACAGCGTTCAAATCTGCACACGTGTCCATACATGCAGCACGTGTGATTTCTACAAGACCTAACGCAAGCACAATCCTGTGTGTCACTCCAGCTGGCTGAAGCCATCTCCTCCTGCAGACAATGGCTTGTGAAGATGGAGAAGCACTTCAGCAGGTCTTTATTGGCTATAATGGAAGCGTCTGGCAGTGATTTTTTCTGTGTCTGAGAGAGACGGGCAGAATTGTGCTTTGAGGAATTTGGAGTACAGCCCGTCGTTTACGAAAAGAAACAAAACTGGCTCAAAGCGGCACTCGGCGAAGATTATTTCCAAAGAAACACTCCATTCTATTTGGCTGGGGTGATCGCTTGTTGGTTTTGTCGCGGGTTGTTTGTGCGAATTGCAGGCGTGTGTTTGCCTTAGCACATCGTCTGAACATCTTACTGTGGATAGAAATGGTTGATAAACACCAGTTATATTACACTTGCAATAAGACTTGTGCGACTGTGTGTGTTGTTGGGGAATGTGTCAGAAACATTTGGCTTGTGTCAAAGATTTGTTTTACTCTGTGACTTATTGGCTGCTAAAAACATAAAACCATCATAATATTTAGCCTTTGTCATGTTAACAGTTTCACATTGTTCAGCCTCTTCAGTTCATATTAATATTGAAATGCCAGTGTTGGATGTCTACTTTTTTGGCTTACACTCTTCAAAATAAAGGTGCTTAAATAGTTTTCCAAAGTGATGCCATAGAAGAACCATTGTTGGTTCCACAAAGAACCATCTCATTCTTACCTTTTTTCACCACAGAGAACCTTTTGAAAACAGGAAGGTTCTTTTATGGCATCGTGAAGCACCTTTATTTTTAAGAGTGTAGTTTGGGTAACTTCTATGTATTACAGATAACTTCTATGTTATCTGTAAGCACCTGGGGTCTGAGAGTAACGCAATTTCAATCCTCCATTTGTATGTACTGTACTTGTGGCAGAATTGACAATAAAGCTGACTTTGACTTTGACTTGGGTCACAACTTGCTTGATCTACAGTACTGTGCAAAAGTCTTAGGATACCATTCGCATTGTTGTTTTATTTGTTGGTCTCTTTATAAAGATACAAACAGAAAATAGAAGAAATATGTAACTTTACCAGTAGTACATGCATTAGCTAACATTAGCTAACAATGAACTTTAGTTTTTGAGCATTTATTAATCCTTGTTAATGTTAGTTCATGTCAACACAGTTCATGTTAGTTCATGGTGCATTAACTAATGTTAGCAGTGACAGCGTTTGATTTTAATAATGTACTGTGTAAGTAAATGCAAAAATTAACATAAACTAACATTAATAAATGCTGTATTAGTATTTGAAATCATTAGATAGAATTATAAATATGAGTGTTAAACCTCAGCGTTTAAAGCATGGTTTAGTGGTTTAGTGCAAGAATGTCTGGACATGCCACAAATGTACTGTAAATGTTCAAGCCCAGTGTACTGTACAGTAATTTTTCTGTAATGGTACACAGTCACAGCAAATCAGAACATATCTGATACTAAATAAACGTTGAAAGTATAAATATAACTGTACATGTGAAATAAGATTTTAGATCAGTGCGATTTTATTTATGGGCAAAGTAAAATAGAAACCAAGCGACTGGTGTCCTGTTGCCTCTGCAGATTTTATATTTTACAGTATGTTGTTAGGATGTCCTGGTTATCACATTTACGACCCTGGCGTTACTAATATTGTGCAGTTGAACAATACATAAATATTGTTAAGACACCAGTGTTACATAACACATAAAATGGACCCTAATGTTATTTCAACTAAGTATTACTTCAAAGTAAATGAAGAATTTGAGGTAAACAAAGTGCAGTGATTTGTGCTTGGTGTCACGGTTCACATCTCTTCGCTTTGAAGAGGGCTCTGAGACGACATGGGCATTAAATCAGCCTTGGCAGGCACAGCCCTCGCGGGTAAGCTAATCTGACAGCAGTGATCTCCGCCACATATCCCATATCATAATCAACTTTTATGCCTTTTCATGCCTGTTGACAATGGATCACCATTAGAACTTGATGCCCTGACAGTGCAGTAATGCTGAGATGCAGGGTGACAGTGGTTCAGATGGCACACAAACGCAAGATCACTCTCACACACTTCATCAGGCGATTGAGTGGGAAGTAGTTAACCTCTTTAAGCGCACAACACATGACTGATGTCCCACACACACATAGAGGAGAAAACTGGAGCATCAGGGCCAATTTATCAGCCATCAAGGGGACATTAATAACACATTAATCTCTCTCATTCGCTGTTCCTTGTTCTATCTCATTTGCTTTTGATGTCACCCCGCAACAGCACTGACTTTGATGTGGTTATCATCAGCTTCATGCGTTGGGTAACATCAGTGTTGTGATGTTTTGATGCTGTAAATTCTGCAAGTTTTGATGACGTTAGATGAAAAAATAGATGGAATAAAGAAGAAATTTGATGTCAGCAGTTCATACCCTCGGCTAACAATTGTGTTTGATCTCAGAAAAATAATAACAATTGCATTTATGCATTTGAAGGATGCTTTTATCCAAAGCAAATACAGTGCATTAAAATGATACACTTTACAATAGGGTTGATGACAGGACAGGAACCGTGATTGTAGTTGAAAAAGTTAATGCTACGTGAAAAATAACCCCAGTTTATTTAATCTTAAGTGATATGAAGTGTGTTTTGCAAACGTGAGCATTTTTGATGATCATTTCTGTCCAGTCTGCTTGTTTTATTGCATCTTACTGTTGTCGCTTTTCATCACTCGATGGCAGCAGGTATGTGTTACATTTTTTTTAATTTGAGACTGTATTCCGTCGATTCTGGCAACAACACAATAAGATGATCATTTAAACTCCTTTTGTAGGTGAATCGGTATGAACAAACACAGAAAACATGCATGTAAGCAGTGAATCAGTGATTCGTTCAGTTTACCGTTTGAAACATTAAATAGAATATTAGGAATGAAAAACTGTGTTTTCTGTACTTTTCTCTTTATTGATGTTTTTTTTACAGCTCAGATACGGCCCGCGGGCTGCCGGTTAAAGTGCCCTGCAGCAAAACATATCTCTGTGTGTCTGTGTGCGTGTTTGCAGGATGCCAAGTTCGTAGAAGAACGGAGGAAACAGCTGCAGACTTACCTGCGTATGGTGATGAATAAACTGATCCAGACACTGCCTGAATTTACTGCCCAGCCCACCAAGGAGACCTTACTGCAGCTACTGCCTTTCTGCCAGTGAGTAGATGCAAACATTCACGTGCATTAACCATCAGAGACATGCAGCACAACTCCATGAACTCTAGTTCACACTGGAATTAGTGTTTTAGTGTGAGATATACAGTGTGCAAGTAGAGTTGTTACTCAGATATTCCAATCAAACTTTTAGATGCTACAAATGCATGCTGAATGAAGGAATAGAGGCAGCGGGGTACAGAATCGCTTCATCATTGCAGTCCAAATGCCTGAATCTGCTTTTTAAAGAGTAGTAAAATGTTTATTTATCATGATAACACTTTACAATAAGGTTGTATTTGTTTATTAGTTAATGCACCATAAACTAACATGAATAACTAAATTGGCAATAATTAATAATAAGTAAGAGATAATGTACAGGCAGCCGGTTGTTATCGCAGAAATAAGCCCAGACAGTGTGATTAGGACCCGATGTTAACAAATACAAGCTTATTGTAAAGATTGCATGGTTAATTGGTTTTTGCATAAAAAACTACATCCAAAAGTGTTAAAACGCACCAGTCCACACAAACATGAGTCAAAAACCAGCATCTCCAATCTCTTCTGTAACAGGAAATTCGATTTCGAGTCACTTCCTGGGTTTCACCGGCTAATTGTCTATTCCAATTGGCTCGCCGATCGATCAGCTCAGACTTCCTTTCACGCGCCGCATCTCATTGGTTTATTGTTAGTGCCACGTCTGCCTGCGTGACCCAATTACAAACAGGAAATTAATGAAAAACTCATTTTAGCCTTACATAAAATCTGATTTAAATAAAAGAAAACCGTTGGCATGTCGGGAGAAGATAATGGCTTTTGCTTGGCCATGACTGGAGATAATTTGCGTGCCGTAGACAGATGAGTCCAGCAGGTGGAGAAAGTTGGACGCAGTGTGTGAGTTACCTCGGCATGTTTAGAAGACGGGCTATGAGCGTATGACTCAAAATGCATTATGTATTGCCAAGAAATCTAGAAACCATATTTATTCTCAATAAATATCTGTTTGACTATCAATTCAGTTCACCAATGTAATTTAATGTGATTAACAGTGTCGTTCTTTCTGTTCTCGTGCTTTGGAAGACGCTTTCAGACCTGGAGTGGCTGTCCCTGCCATTGAAACACATTGGTGATAATAAATACGTGCCAATGAATCTCCCTCCTGGCAAACAGACAGTGGAAAGCTGTCTCACAGGGGTTACAGTGACTGAACGCTGCCAACGAGGGAATCCTTTCATGTTCAAACGGCTCTTGTGTGCCGATTCCTGGCATCTCCTCGCCGCCGCTGTCGGTTTCAAGTGGAGCGACTGAGGGGTTTTTTTTTAAGGCGAGGAGGTTTTTGTGGATGTTTTTTTTTTTTTGCCTCTGCCTTTGAAATGGAAGACACTTGGGGTCTTTGCATCTTTACAGTACGGGGCTGCTTCAAAGAGCCGAGGAGGTCTCAGCAGAGGTGGTCTCACAAGGGACTATCGAGTTTGTCCTCCCAAGTGAGAAGGGATGCATCTGGTAATCCTCCATTGGGTTTCCAAGCGACAGGCTCGATTCAACATGCGCTTCATAGATATTGCCAGTCTAAAATCTCAACAAGAAGCCTCCCCGGCGGAGCTGCAGAGAAAAGGCGGATGCCTCTTTCCTTAGATAAATGAAGAGCTGAGTCCCTGTTCTTAGAGGTTATGTAACGTGAGGAGGCTCTTTGAGCGGCTACTGTTTAGACTGAGGATCAGCCTTCTGCCGCACGGAGCGACTGAATACTGTCTGTGTGTGTGTGTGTGTGTGTGTGTATTCTCATTTTTGAGGAGCTGAGGAGGGATGGATGGATTTACTGGTAGGGGGCATGGCAACACCGCACTTACCTGCTTCTGACTTCTTCCCCGCTGCTCAGACTTGATTGAAAGCTGCTCAGCACTTCATTCTTTCCTGTTGTCTATTACTCCCTGCCCAACCTTTTTCATTTTCTGGCTCTTTTTTTTTATATATCTCAGCCCGGTGCCGAATCTGACAGCAGCAGTACCGCAGAAGCACATTGTGGTGTTTGGCTGCGGGGTTGCATAACTGCACTTCAGCCTTTTGTCCAAAATGAATTTCCTTTAAAACCTCTTAGTTGTTTGTAATCCGTATTTCTAGATGTGCTTGCCTGCTTTTCAATAAAATAAAATAAAAATTCCCGTCATGCTTTGCAGTGATGCTCTGTTTGTTTTTTCGTCATCTTTGTAGACAGAAGGAAACCTACCGGTGATTTTTCATTCGTGGTAACTTGTCCAGCAAGAGGCTCATTTCAATGACCAAAACAGTTGTTTACTCTTTGTTGTGATTCCATACTTGTAAAATATCTGGCACTCATTTCATACGTGTAAAACACACAATATTGCTGTGTGAATTCAGTTGGCATCCCTTTCATCCCTCAAGGCAGATGTTTATGATGCCTTTGTCTTCTAGGTCATAAACTCGCCAAATAAAACGTGATTCTCAGGTGGTCATGCTCAGGTGAATCTGTGAGTCACCCAGTAACGCACAAGGTGATGCGAGTCAGTTGTTATATTTCTATCGCATCAGAAACGTTTTCGCTTGACTTTTTGTGAAAAAGAGTTGCGAGTTATGTTAGATGGAAACATATTTGCGAAATATAAATTCAGATTTAGCGAACATTAAACCCACATGACTAATCGGCTGCTTTTGCTGATGGTATCTTTTTGAACATTTTCGATGCTTGACTTGTTTTATTTACTGTTTTATAAAAGTTTTATAAAAAGCTTTATAAACTTTAAAAACTTTAAACAAATTTTTTTTTTTTTTACATTTGGATAGTAAATAGATTATGAGTGACATTCATGTCATGGTAGCCTACATGGAAGTCAAGACTGGAGCTCTCGTACGGTCTTTTCACATAAAGTCAGAAGTTTTTGTATACGTTTTTTCGTATTCGTCATCCTAAACATTCGTCACGCTCAGAAAGCTAGCACACTGAGTTCGATGCGTATAAATTAATCCATTGTGTTTTGGCTGGGAGTCTCCTGTTTTTCACACCCATCTGCCGCCATCCATCTGAATATCGGAGGCAGTGTGTAAATGTGATTGACACAATGTGAGATTGTATTTATTTTTTAACATTCAAAATTTCGGACGCTTCAAACTGTAAGGATTTTTTCGATACAAATAAGCATAGTATATAAAAAAATATATGTTTTTTTCCGTATTGCCGCATATTGTAAAATTGTAATATTAACTTATAAGGCAAACATTACATATTGCAGCTTTAAGGAAACGGCTAAATTCAAGGTTTTTGCAGAAACGGAGGTTTCAAATGTTCATGCACAGTAAATGCACACTGTATTTCTTATGCACCTTAAAGGATTAAGAGAAAGTGTTCTCTTCTTGTGTCTGTATAAACACTGTGTGCCACAGCTGTGTGTATAGAGGCTGACCCTTACCCAACTCCAGCTGATGTCTTATATAGCCCTCAGGACTCGGGTGTTGTCCACTTTGTGCCGAACCTTTAGACTTATTACGGTTTAATCGCTAGTGATGTGTGTGTCTGTGCAGCCTGCAAGGTTGTAAGAAAAGAATTTGGTTTGCGCAGAGCTTGTTCCATTGTTTATTTACCTACTGCAGGGACTCCGACATGTAGCATTTAGTCATTGTAAGAGCACAGAAAACATCTCAGAGCTGTTGTTTCCTTGGCTTCAGTTAAACATTTAGGTGCCTGGTGGAAATCTGTTTTTTTGGAGGTATTACAACTCAAGTGAACATCTGAAATTAGACAGGAGGAGCAGGAGCCCGCAGAGTTTAATGGTCTTTGTGTTTGTTTTCTATTAGGGACACCCCAGCAGCCAGCGAGAGTGGAAACAAAACTGCCCGATCCAAAGCCTCCAGCAGATTCCCCAGACTGGGTCGCAACTCGGGACGAGAATCCCGCAACCCTGAACCCCAGAGCGGAGACCTTTAACTTCTGATGCGCAGGACTTATGGAACCGCTGCAGGCTTCGAAAACTTTACAGTTCAACCTGAAGTATCCGAGGCAGTTGTGTGTGCGAGAGGTACGAAGATTTCCCACAATCCTCGGAGCTCATTAGTATTGCTGTACTGAATCCAGGACCCTCGCTTCTATTATGGATGTACAAAGACCGCAGTTGGCAAAATCAACAATGTTGCAGAAGGGAAAATTTGGCACATGTCAGTTTTGTGGTGAAACTTTGAGTTACTATTGTGCCTAGCGATTTATAGCAGATGTTGTTTTGGGGGAGAGCCAGGATGTACTTTATACTGCAGTGACATGAAACTTTTATGAGGCTGCGATGAGAATTTTGGTACAGTATCATCTAGAAATAACCTGCACATCATTACGCTTTCATTTATGACTGTCACACATGGGACTTTTTTTTTTGTATACATTGTGTTACCATGCTTTGCCTATTTTTGCAATTCTTTTACGACTGCGTTTTAATACATGTAGAAAACAATCACTTTCAACCTTCTCGTAGACGTTGATCCTGATTCACGTCCACAGTAAAGCAGCCTTTAGGTCAACGTCTATGAAAATTCGATGAAATGCTGGTAAAGTATTAGATGGGTCTGGGCTCATGCTCCTGTGTGACGGAGCCTTTGTCTCTCTCTGCCCCTGAGAAGCTTTCATTGAAAATTTCCTAGGCAGCCATTATCCTCTGACCTGAGAGAGAACTGCAGGAGCAGGCGGGCGTTCCGCATTGTGCCCAATGTACGGAAGATTTTCCTAGCAGGACATCTTCCGCTGAATGCACGATGAAAAACATTCTGCCCTATTTTAAGTAGAAGCACAATGATTATTGGCCTATATTAAGAATAAATCGTTTTCATTATTCTTGACAAATGTGTTGGAAAACAAAAGGTCATGGAGAGGAAACAGGAAATACGTAAGTCATCCACTCTCAGATGTACAGGCGTATGATGTCAAATTGCCTTCAGTCTATAACGTGTAAGCATAGAAGGCTGACGCAGAGCAGTTTTATTGTGTGCTTTCCATGTATGTCTGTTCGCAACCTTTCCTACGAGTAAGCAACTGTATATGATGTTTTTTTTAAATAGACTGTCTTTCTGTTCTAAGTTGGTGTGAAGGGAACAAGCTGAATCGCAGAGTCACTGCCGCCAGCCTTAGAGTAAAAGAGCTTACTGAATACATTAATAAATACACAAGTACAAACACACATTCAGTTTGTGTGTCTTGTTTGCATTGGATGCAGATTTTTGATGGAGGGGGAAAATCATAAAATGTTTTGTAGGCTTGTGTCAATTTAACTGGATTTTAAACTGATTTCTTTTTTGCTTATTTTAAAGACTTTTATTTTTTAAGTTGCATATTGTTGCACATATTAATGCTTTATTCTGCATTACCTTATTCTACATCCCTTAATTCTACCCAATACCTAAACCTGTAGCTCAGTGGTTAGAGCATAGCGCTAGCAACGCCAAGGTCATGGGTTCGACCCCAGGGATTACACATCTCCAGAAACAAATGTATAGTATAATGCAATGTAAGTTGCTTTGGATAAAAGCGTCTCGCAAATGCGTAAATGTAATTGGGAGTTTATTGAGGTAAAAGTCAAAGTTAATAGTTAATAGTGAGAATTGGTCCCTATTCTAAAGGACCAAGAATGTTTATGTAATTCATGGTAAATAAGCCAAACACCATAAAAACACTGTAAATGAACTACATTCAGTATATTAATGGTGCAGAACTTGTCTGACAGCTAAGCTTTGAATGATGCTTTCAGATGATTGGATAAAAAGGTAGGAATGTGCCATTATTTAAAAGCTATAGATTTACAAGGAAACAGCAAAATTTGCAAGAAAGCAAACGAAAAAAGTAGAATTTTTCATTTCAGTATGCAAATCGAAGGAAGATTACTATTTGCAGCTCATTAATCAAATATTGGAATGTTGTTGCTGTTGCTTAAAGTACATTTAAAAAATGTAGGCAAATGAGATTTTCAAGCTTACATTTCTTAAGAATAAAGTATAAAAAGCTTTTATACTACTTTTCTAAAAAGTAGACAGCACACCTAAGGCTGAAATTCTAAAATAAAGTTTGATTTGAATCTGCACTTGAAGAATGAATTACTTTTTAGTTTAGTTCTTGGGATTAGGGGTTTAAAACAAAGTCCACACCAGGATGGTTGAGGAATATTAATTACAGGGCTGCAATGCAAGCTCTTCCATTCTCACACAACATCTAAAGTGTAGTCTCAGCAAAACACCATTTAATAAAAGTCTTTGTAGACATTACTAGGCAAAAGTCGGCTACCCCAAAAACGTTCTGGCTTTTCCAAACTTCTTGCAGGAGTTCCATGTACAGTATCATTATATACCATGGCCTCATTAAAGTAAATCACTTGCTTTTAATTCTTTTCGTGTCAACATGTCATACATGATCACTTATAGATGGTTTCATCAGACACACGGGCACCTGGCCCGAAGTTAACTTCCAGACCATCTGTTCACATGACCTTGGCACGGCCAGTGGCATGGTATCAATATCTTGTAAGACTGAATGAAGTGTAACAAATATATACAATGATTAAAGTGACTTGCATGTATCCAAACCTGTTGTCCATACGCTTCTGGAGAGCATGATGAATTTGATACTTTTTAAATTATATTACTGTATATTTTAAAGAATGCTTAAATTTAGCAACCAAATACAGTAAGGTCAAGAACAAAAACGCATACAGCACATATGTAAGTATTTCTTGAATATACATTCAAATACACCTGGTATTAAGATATGTTTAGGTCGATCGGATCAAATGGTGAAAAAAATGTTGCTTGTTTTTACCAAAGTTTGCAAGGTTCTTAGTGGGTGGGTGTGTTAAAGTTGTAATTTAATCTACAGCATTCTGTATCTGAATTGCTCAAAACTCTGACCAAAAACTTAAAAACAAAAAAGTTCTAATTTCTTGAGGGGTTTCTGCGGAATGGAACACTCACAACTGAAATGAGTTACACTCTTGCAGAAAAAGCTACAAATATGTGCCAGATTTTATGCCAATAGTCATAAGTCTGGCTGGCGACACTACATCTGAGATTGCAGCTCTGAATGATTTTAATAGTGACAAAAACAACTGCGGATAACTAAGCAGAAAACACAAAGTTTAAAATCCACCCTTGGTGCCTCCCACAGTTAGAAGTAGATCAGTGCTCGCAGTACAGCTGAGTGAATACAGGCCGGGCAATCTGAATGCTTCCACTCGGATAAACATCCAGATGATGCTACTTGTGCTCCTGGTCACAGCTTAGCAACATTTTAAAAAGAAAAATTTACAGCTCATTTCCTTTACCGTACCAGGAGTAAAGATACTATAAATGTTCCAGATCTGCATTATTAGAATGCGCTCGCTCTTCGAGTCCTTACATTTAACACAGATTATATAGTTCATCCAGACTTTAAACAAGCGGATTTATTCGGGCTAACATTTACTGTTCGGCTGAATTTGTTTTCCGTGATTTTTCTCCGCAGAGAACAGTGACCTTAGTCAAGTCAAGGCTGTTGTATAAACAGTCGTGAGTATTTTAGAGAAAATATGAATACGCCAGCCATTTCTTCTTTTCTAACCCTCTTTTCTCAGCGCTTTTATATAATTGATTTGCATCTCAAACCTTCGGCTGTGTCTGCAGAAAAAGTATTTTAGTCCTGAATTCTAAAGTCGTCTCATGCTTAAGAAATGGACGTTTTCATTTTTTGTTGCTTAATTCAAAGACTCATCTCGACAGGATTCTTGTTGATGTCGTATTCTGTTTTTTGACGACCTTCAAACTTCAACGCAAAGTTTGAACTTTTAGTTTTATAATTGAAGCTGAAGGAGATTTGCAGCGCAACCACACCAGTCAATAAGAACCAAAGGGAGCGTGCAGTCACTCGCGAATCGCCCACAAAATTCACACCCGATTCCAAATCTAATGCTTAATGAGGAGGAGCAGCCGACAGGTTTGTAAATACAACATGTGTCGCCTGCATAAACAGTTGGGCTGAAAGACGAGCCAGATTTAGATCATCTGTACAGTTGGCTCGGTTGCTTTTGTGAGAAAGCTGGGAGGAGACATCATATTTGGCCCATCTGGGAGATAAAGGAGAAGGCCCTAGTCACATCACATGTCATTTCGTCTAAGGGACATTACACGATGTGCGAAAACAACATCGGTCGTATCTCTATCCAACAAGCCTGAGATTCAATGTGCTGTAAACTGTAGCAGTAGTATAAAGAGATTGGCCCTATTATGGATAGGCTATTTATATGAAGCCTTTGTGCTTATTGCAGATGTAATTATGATTCAATTATTGTGATTATGCTAATCTGGGGCGTAGAAGTCTTAGCGAAACATAAAAACACTTAACAACAAAGCACAGGTACTTACAGAAGGAATTCAATCCTTCTGGGTGTTATTTTGGGAAGAACGGAAGCGGATACTTGCACGCTCTCTTGATTTTCGAGATGTCGGGGCACTACTTGCTCTTCTGACTGGCTCAGTGCTGTGTGCCGGCCGTCTGCTGGCCTCTTTAGATCTGCCTGGTCTTTCCTACGTGTTCTGAGAACCAGACGGTCTGTGATACAGAGATGATATATGACGGCACACTGCACAGCATGCTCGTCCTCCAAACACCTGGAGCCAGTTATTCACACATATGGTGGACTGACCAACACAACCCCAGGGCAACACAACTAGATTAACCTGCCATACAATTGATTCTGATCTTTAGCTTCTTTTAAACTGAAATCTATGATTTTAAATAAGGGAATTACACAAATGTTTTTTGCACTGTCTATGTTATTACAGTTATGTTGGTTTCAAACAGCTGTTTAAAATGATCTTTTTCTGTTTTTTCTGTCATCTGTTTTCCTGGCCAATAATGACAAATAAGGGGTAAGGGGTGTCTTATAGCCACCTGCAAAATACGTACAACTTCCCTGGTTGTCAGGTTATAAATATATAAATGTATACACACATGGTCATACACAAAAAAAAGCGTGTTGACTGACATGAAAAAAGTCCATGATCACGAAATTTTGTGACTGTCACAGACCGCCGTGAGACGGGGTTGGTTGGACAATGGTCAACAAGCGCTTCGGGGGACCCAAGAAAAAGTACAGAGATTGGAAAATAATAGTCTACATGAGATTAAGAGTTTTTCTCATTACCAACCTAATATTAAACCACATTATATACACACATCACACTCCCATAAGTTCCATTTGCTGCGAAACACTTCCACCACATTGAAGGTCAACCATCAACACACCCTCCAATAAATGAACTTATCTAAGATGAGTTTGATAAATGGAGGCAAACTTCATTTGTCTAGCACTTCAAACACTTCATCACTGGTCTAGTGGAAAAGGGGATAACCGATGACATGGACAGGTGGACGGAGGTTGTTTTTATACATTTCTATCATCCACTTTCACCCCCTAGATTGATGTTCCTCAGTAGAAATGCATCCAGACATTTGTGCTGGAGAAAGGTTTTCGTCACGAAAGTTCAAAGAAATTCATAAGTTACACCTAACAAACTTCTCTTCCCTCACAACTCATGCAGTCATGCATTGCCACACAAACCTGTTACATTTCACACTCATTTACTGCGGAATTTCCCCTCCATTCCTCACACCTCTCTGCACCTCGCTTTCTCCTCTGGGTGCGCATGAAACAAAAGGTACTTTCTTGTCAGCCTTTACAGCATCACACCATCTCTGGATCTATTTAGCAGGTCCCACAGCGTGTTTTTATTGGCACTGAATGCTGATCTCAGATGCCAAAGAAACCTTACAGGAACACTTTGAACTGCCTTCTCACATCACTTTAATAGCAAAATCAAAGCCCGCTCGACAGATATGGAGGTGTGAACCAGGAGGAATTAAGATCTGTGAGGTCATGAAGTGAGTGTACGTGCAGGAACGCTGTGTTTCGCTGGGTCATGACGCTGTGAAAACCGATCGTACATTCAGGAGCTCCTTGCCGTCCTTGTCGGGTTGTTCAGTCCTTGAGACTGAGGTGAAACTGTGGTTATTTGGGACCTACCCACAGGAGACCTTGTCAGTCAGGATAGGGAATGGCTATCAATAGGTTATCAATAGAAAAACAAAGCAGCAGACATTGCAAGGGGCCATTACGGAGTTAAAGGGATGAACATTTTTCACAATTTATTGACCATCATGTTCTTCACAACCTGTATGACTTATTCTTCTGTAAAACACAAAAGAAGATATTTTGAGAAATGTCTCAGCAGTTTGTGTCAATACAATGGAAGTCAATGAGGCCAATGTTGGTTAGTTACCAACATTCTTCATAATATCTTGTTTTGTGTTCTGCAGAAAGAAAGAAAGTCATACAGGTTTGAAATGACATGAGGGTGAACTACAGTATGTCTTTAAAGTCTTAGAAGAGAGTCAACAAACCAACATTTCGATTTTCGTCTAGAAACAACCGGTAGCACTTGTCTGGGTGTCTGGGTGTTAGTTTTGTCACTTTTGGAGAACAGAATCGGATCTTCTGAGTTCATTGTAGTGGTGTGAGGTTGTGACTTTTCGTTCAGAACAGCTGGAGCAGTAATAAAATCTTTCTCACAAGCTGCAGATTCTAGAAATATATTGCCATCAACATGATACAGCCTGAAAACAAAGGAACAGTTCTAATATACTGCAACAGTTTGACAATAATAGCATGTTTTTTTATATAATGAGTTTAAAATGTACATCAAGCTGTCATTTTCTGAAGTCAAATTCCACTTTTCTATCACGGTGTAATGTACAGAGATTTTAAGTAAACAACTTATATGTTGATTTTACAAAAAACCTGTGCTTAAATATGTGGTGCTTTTAAGGGCAATGCCAACGTTATGGATGTGACATATAAACGCTCAGAGAATGTATTTGTTACCAATATACTGGACCATCTGTTTATATTTTACTAAACATCAGAATATCAGTCCATACACAAGTTTTGTATGTAAAAAAGGAACGTGTGTTATGGAATTGCCAAAAAAAGACACAGTGTTACATACTTTGTACACTGTAAAAAAATCCCATAAAAAAATTGAGCGACAGAAATATAACATAAAATATTTTTTTCCCTGTAAAATTACAAGATATATATAATAAATTTGCTGTCTTTTTCTGTAATTTTACATTTTTGAGCCATACTTCGAAAATAAACTGTAAAAAGAATCTTGTTAAAAAAATTGAAATTTTCTCGCAGCTGGGGCACTCGACATAAACTGTAAAATAACAGTTTTTCCCTGTAAAATTAAAATTTGCTCTTTTTCTTTAATTTTTACGTTTCTGTAAAATTACGTTTTTTTTTCACAGTTTAGGATTTCTGTGAAATGAAATGTACAAACCAAAAGCATCAATACCCAACAAATGGAGATGGCATGCCTCTTCATATAATATAAAATAGTTAGTGACATGGCTCTTTAATCAACAAAATGTTGACATCGGTGCTATCAGTAAAAACCTTCATGGTAAGGATGACATTTGCATGGAATTGCCCTTAAATATATTTCTGTTTTTGTTTAAGCAGCTAGCCCATGTGAGCGATGAAGTGCATTTGAGGCGCTACTTGTTTGTTTGACCAATGACAGACAGGTGCAGTGTTTGAACTCAACTCTGTTCATTTTATTTTTACAGTTTTATTTGGTGATGTAGTGATGCAGATACCGTATTGCACTTCACCTTTAATGTCAGTGATAACTGTGCCAGGATCCTGATTTGTTGATTTTCACATTGGATAGCTGTGAAATGTGTGAGACTGTCTGACACACAGTTGGCAGGCATCTGTATGTTCTGATGTTAAAGGAACAGTAGCCAAAAATGAAAAATGTCATCATTTACTTACCCTCATATCATTCCAGATATACAGTATATGATTGAGTTTTCATTTTTGGGGGAACTGTTCCTTATATTGAAACGTATTGGATCATTACCGGTTTATTGAATTAGAGAGCTGTTTGCACATCTAAAGAGTCCGTTCTGATCCCCACAGATCTCATCCTGGGGCCATAAGTCCCAAAGTCCCTGTAACTGTATAAAGGCTTTTGTCCTTGCACCCTGCAGATTCATGATAGGCCCTGGAGGATGTGTTCTATCTTCATGTAATCCACTCTACAGGGATACATGGAGCGTCGCCCAGAAAGCTGGCCGATTGTTTTTCTTGTAGTGTACAGCAGCATGATAGCTTGCATGGTCAAGAAACATTTTAATTTCATAGATATTTTCATAACGCATCATTTTTATGCCTCGTCATGTTTTGCAGATTTACAAACATTCCACTTCCCATCTAGCATGTATGTGCATCACATACAGTCTGAACGTTTCACGCTGCTGTATGTCACCATGGAAACATCTCATGCTGTGAGTTTTCTTTTGTATGAGGGCGTGTGTGAGGAATGTAAAATCAGATGAGTTTCCGAGTGATCATCGAGCCACATATACCGCAACAACAAAAAGAAAAAAGATCCATCTTTCAGCAGAATAACAATTTGCAGAAGAAATGCCTCAAAGCAAAGAAATAAACAACTTCATCAAAATCGTTCCCATCCAGCACACATTTGGCTGTACCGAGGGCCCCTTCCCAATCTCCACAAGATCAAACCCAAAAATAAAACATCCCTGTTATTCTGATATTATTTGCATTGCTCTTATTTGTTTATGACTTAATCCATCACTGTTATCTGCAACATTCATGTCCAGCCAATGAACAGCAAATGTTCACTCATGGACGTTTTTTATAGCACATTTTGTTTATATGGTCAATCAGCATATGGAGGATCATTGGGCACATATGGACAGTCCAGATCACGCAGGTGCAGAAGATCATCACATCTGTGCACCTCTAGAAGTTACCCATGAGAATAATAGTATCTATTTCTCCCTGACTACACACCGAGTCCAGCTGCGGACCTGCCATGTGAGGAAGAAAATTGGATATATACAGTTGATTTAGTGTAATATTAGAAACGCTCTTATGGTCCCACTTGGTGGACGTGAAGCCACGTACACTTTTTAATAGACACACGGGCACTGTTAACACCTTGTATTAATATTTTTCTGGGGTGATCTAAGTGGTTAGCTGAGACATCGCCTATTATACCTGCTAGTAGCATCTTAAAGGGACAGTCCACCCAAAAATGTAAACTCTGTTGCCATTTACTCATTGTTAGATTGTTCCAAACCTGTATACATTTCTTTGTTCTACTAAAAACTAAGGAAGATATTTGGAAGAATGTCATTTTCAGGTGGAGTGTCCCTTTAAGTATGTCTCTTGTAACCACTTTGATAATATTTTAAAGGAAGATCCATGCAGCACTAAACACATACGTGTTAGTGCATTTTTAATAAATCGCAATAAAGAAATCAAATATATAAAAAGTAAACCCTTGTAATACCGATAAACAAGGTCAGAGACCAGTGTGGGCTTCACAAAATAGTTCTGGAAAAGTATTGTGGCTGGTGAGGATACTTCCCAGAGTGCCATTCTGAATCTTAAATTGACAAATTAAACAACGTATTGTAGATTTTACAGACCGATGGAAGCGAAGGCCATGTTTACAGTTTGCCATTTTAGACAAAGGCCGTAGCCTCGATCTGGCCTTGTTTTCTGAATTTCGCAGCTGGGGTCTTCTACATTCAAAAATACAATGTTGCATTGTGAGAAACCAAATGCATGAGGCAAATTTCATTGTGCATTGTGCGTAGATCAGTTAAAGGGATATTTCATTAAAAATTTTAGTTCTTTCATTATTTACTTGCCTTCGTGTCATTCCAAACCTGTATGACTTTCTTTCTTCTGCAGAACACAAAAGAAGATATATTGAAGAATGTTGGAACTAAACAACATTGACCCCCCATTGACCTCTATTATATAGACACAAAACCACTAAGACATTTCTTAAAAATATTTTCTTTTGTGTTCCACAGAAGAAAGACTCACGTGCAGGTTTGGAGGCTGAATTTTTATTTTTGAGTAAATTGTCTCTGAAATGTGATTCACCATAGTAGTTACCATGTGTGCACTGTACGTACTGAGATTGATCAAATGAACTACATCTCACTAAAGCCTATGGGAATTAAATGGTACTACAAAAGTGAGAATCGAATAGTTATTTTAAAAGCAGTTCAGTGAAATGCAATAAAGCGATATTCTAATAATAGTAATAACATGTTACAGTTCACCAGCACAAATTACTGATGGATTCCCTTACTGTACAAACCATTACACTCTATAGCTTTAAAGTACCATGTACTCGAGAGAAAATCATCCCGATAACATACAGTCAAAATGTGTTTGTGTCAGGATTTTGTGGAGCAGCCCACATGCATGGCAGCAGCTATAGTGAGACATCAGCAGTCAAACTCTGAATATATCGTCTGCTTTGAAACTATTGAGAGCATCACAGGATGACCATTTTTCTGTCTATAATGGAAGTTTTCTAGCTATCTTATGTTTACAGCCCAAGTCATGAGCGAGATGCTGTCAGTAAATGCAAACCATTATTTACACAGAGTGATATTTAGGCCTATTATATAAGATGAGATCTTGACAAACAATTTTCATTTCGGTGCAGTTATAAGCTTTGATGTTTCTTCAGATGATTTTACAAAGTGTGCTGTTTATGTTGCAGATAAATAAATAAATATTCATGAAATTGCTCCCATTGGGTAGTTTTCTTTTGTTCAACCCTTTCATAAGAATATTAGAGCTTTTCCAGTCCTCTATTAGTAACTATAAACAAGTGTTTGTGTAGTTTGTGTGAATATGTGTGTTTGTAGTGCTTCAAGCCCTTCACATCGAATCTGCAACCCCATGATTTATGTCAAGAAAATATTAAAGATGAGTGTATTATAGTTGATGCTAATGTTAATGTTAAATACCTTTCAAGCAGCATTTAGGAGTTTCACACACACATGTGTGTGTGTACCGCTTTAGTAGCCCATGAAGAAGTTGGTAGAATCATAACAGAATTAAAGTGCATTTGGATGTTTGGTTTTTACATGCCTGTGTCATGTATTATTAAAAGTAATAGCAAAAGCAATTTTATTCTCTATGGAGTGTTATTATCACATCCATCCTGTCAAAGGTCAAAATGAAAGCATGTCATTCGATTCTCAGTGTGTTTGTATGTGGATTGAGGTGATGATGTGTCTGAGGGCAAATGTGCACTGACTGGTGCAGAGCAGGTGACCTGTAAGAGTTACTGAGACATGTGCTTCTTACAAACCTCATCCTCTCTTCATCATGTGGGGTTTTCTCAGGGTTGCAGGGTTATTAACACTTAATTAATATAAAAAAATAAACGTAATATTTAGGAGGATATATTGTCAGAAATGCAATATAACATAACTATGAACCTTACACGATGAACCTTATTATCTTAGAATGAGCTATTTCTATCCCCTTACATTAAATTCTCCATGTTGTTTCTACAGTAGCTCTAAACGGACAAACTGTTTTTCTGTAGATTTTTCTGTACAGTTTTTCCTTTGGCAAAGAAACAAAAACGCGACAACATGTTTGTCCTGGGTCAGCCACCAGTGTAAGTTTTTATATACAGCCTATACATTTTTATTGCTTTTGTTGAGATTCTATTCTCTCTCCTACTCTGTACGACTCTCTGCTCCCCAATGGATAGAGGAATAATGCACCAGCAAGGATGGGGTACAGTTATGAGTTATGTGCAGCCTGTGTGCTCCATACGATCTACTGAGGTATTCTGTTCACTGACAAAACACAGCAGCACATCCCATCTTACCATCAGTACAAAAGGTGTGTCCTCACCAGCCGACTGCCTCCCACTGTCTCAGTCATTTCCATTCAGTGTATAATCCTCCCGCCTCCTTAACACGGATACAGACATAATCCCATCATTTCTGGTCCCATGATTCTGCACACACTTTTAAAATAATGGCCCGTGAGACATCATTTGTTTCATGTTTCAGAGTTACTTCATGTTTCATGTAGTGCCTACTTTTGGAGTGATATGTGAAAATATTTCGACATATGTCAATGTCAGACGACATTTTGAGTGATTGGATGAGCAAAATGATAGAGCAGATTGCTACAATCATCTCGGGTCGCTTTGAAAATGTTACTTTTTGATCAAGAGAGTTAGTATCTCCCTCCTGGAATGACAGTAACAAATCAGAAAAAAGGAAAAAACACATTAGGGTACAAATAAAAAAGAATTACTCCTGGCATTTCCAGCCACAAATTGGGAAACTTAATGAAGCTCATTAAAACATGTTTTACTACAACGCACAAAGGCCATTAGCTGTCTGGGATTTATACATAGCACTCAAGGACTATAAATATGAAAATGGCTTTTAACTTTCTCGGCGGGGAAAAATAGGTGAAGGCTGTAGGTAACAACAAGCGTCAGATAACTCAAATAATAAATCAAAATAATGTTGTTATTCAATAATTACAGTATGTACAAAAATACACGCTATTCTTTCTTGATTCATGTTTATTACGCCAATAGTTATGAATTTTGTAAAAACTGTGATCTAATGATTGTTTTTTGTGTGTGATATGTTTTTTTGTATGCATACTGTATCATCCGATGCTAAGGAACATAGACTATTTTTATAAAAATGCTTTAGTACATAATATTACTGGTAAGGATCTTGAGACAAATCAATGGCATTGACATATTTTAAGATTTGTCACTGCAAGTTATTATAAGTAAGGCAACTCAGATTAGCATTTTAGTCTGGGACTAGTCTTAAACCTTGTCTATGAAACCGGGCCTTAATGTTTCAGCACGTAATGGTATTCTAAGAATTGTGTGCTTTTTATTTTATAGCAGCAGTTTTGCAACACTTCCAACATGAAGATACCCCTGTGCACAAAGCAAGATTTAGAAAGAAACGATTGATCCAGTCTTGTGTTAATGAACTTGACTGGTCTGGATAAAGCCCACACTGTAAAAAAAATTCATAAAACTAAATATCTAAAGTAAATGTATCTTGAGTTAAGAAGTTTTAGATATTGTTACTAGAAAACAAGACAAAAATGTTTAACAAGAATGTCATTTTTGCAGTGTAACCAGTACTGATGCCAGTCTCTTCTTGCTCTGTTTGAGTTTCAATAGACAAAGTGTAAGTAAGGCTTAACTTAATATACTGTAGAGGGTTTTAAAACAGTACTAATAGGAAAGTATCTTGTTAAAATCTGTTACCGACAACCTGCTGCAAAATACAACACATTTTTACAGTGCAGGCCTGAACCCAGCTGAACACCCAAACACTCATCACCATAACCTATGAATGACACAGGGCTACAGTCATTTCAAAACAGAAAAAGCATAGCATTAATATTTGTATATATTTGTTTTGATTGAAGTTAATGAAAAAGATGTTTATTACAAGCGTCCCAATATCCATATAGTCTGTATGTGGCATTTGGTTGTATCCTAAATGGCACTTATTTTTGTGTGTTGCACCACTAAACTTTCTTTAAAACCTTTCATTAAAATTCAGTCATAAACCCACACGTAAAAAGGAATATTTACAGAAGGCTTCAACAAGGATTAAGGGTTGAAATAAAATGGACGACTGTCTACAGAAGAGATTCTTACAGGAACGTGTAGAGTGGAGAGATGGGTGCAGGATCGGCACAGGACCTTGAGTCGGTATTTGAACTTGGGTATAGTTGTGCCATATGTCGGAATACTGCCCACAAAGATATCGCTTACAACGTTTTAGTGTTCTTTACCTGATTTAATGGCAGAATATTCTGCAGGTACTGTAGGCTTCTTCAAGTGTCTTGGAAACATTTCCGGATTTAGTCTGTCTCAGTCTTTCCATGTGGAGCACTGGTTGTTATCAGACTCCTTGTGTATACAAAAATTAATGGATTATTACAAATAATGGCAAAAGAAATGTTTGGAAATGTACAGTACAGTACTAACACTACAGCAAAAGATATAAAGGATCTTAAAACCTTTGTTGGATAAAAATACTAACATGCTTAAGACTTTTGCATAGTCTGTATGTATGTTATAATGTTATATCTCTAATGTAATGTATATTGATCAATGCATTGTTTGGTACTCTTTATAGCAGCTCAGGTCATTCTCTAGCATCCTCAAGGCTTTTTCGGTTACAGTTCACAGCTTAAGAGTTTTCTATTGGTGTCAAGATGTGATTTCTGAGCTTATTCTATTACGACTCCTGCTACTTGCTTATCTCGTATATTTGCTTTTTCTCCCTTGACAACTGAACAGATCAAAGTGAAAAACAGTGTTCTGCACGCTGACTTATGTAACACTAAAACACAGATGTTCCTTAGGATGTGCTGAGCGCTGGAACATCTCAGTGGTCTAATGAGTCTGGGCCGGGGTCTCTGGGGGGATACGTACGTAAAGAGCACAGAACAACCCTCTGCCACTTCCACGTGTGGAACATTCTCCATATCTGTCAAAAAAAGTTCTGTTCTTGTTAAAGTTGACATTTTAATCCGGAGCGATACAGTTAAAGTGGTCAGATTCAACGTTCCTCTTGATTTAAAGATTAAGAGCTTTAGTTTTACCCCCTCAAGCAAGTATGTAAAGAAGGTCCTTGTTGCCAAACTACATGATAAAGAGAGACAGAGATAAATTGCGTGCACCAGCCCAAGGCCGGAAAGGCCTGGAGTATTTACATGTAGTATTGAATTCCTCATGATCAGATCGGATCAGCTTCATTTGTTATTCCTGGAACAGATATGGTGTCATGATGTCAACTAGTCGATGCACCTGCGATACACATCCCTGGAATTCTGTTGTTCACCCACAGCATTATGTTTCAGCTGTGGTCGACTATAAGAGCAGTGCTCCCAGATTCAGTTTAAATGATAAAGTATCACCCACATATTTCACAACTGTTAGCTTCATGTCGATGATGAAAAGCACTTGTGGATTTGCTTGTGTTCTATACTTCTCTCTTATGTAATGGTCTAAAGCGGTGATTAGTCACAACCTAAAAATGGGTTGCAGGTCTGTGCTGATGGGGCAATGGACAGCAGGACAAAAATAGTTTTTTGTTGTTGACATCAAAGGCGAGCTTTTGGAGCAAATGTACATTTGGTCACTTTGTGCAGAAGCTTTTTTACAACATTTTTTGCAGTGAATTGGTGGAATATTACAGTTTGTGCAGTTTTTTTGGAGGGGCTCAATTATCATGTCTCTTAACTGGAGCAAATTACAAGTACATTGACTTCTAAACTGTCATTGGAACAATATTCACATTAAAATGTATTAAAATCAACCTGGTAATAATGTACTGGATGAACTTTATACCACAAAGTATTACAAAAACTATTCAAATTCAGGGGCTAGTTTCACAAAATTGCATCATTCAACTATCTTACCGACTGTTATCTTTTGACAATGAAAATATAGAGATTATCCTAAGACAAAAGAAATTAAATATATCTAAAACCAGCAGGGATTGCACATTACCGCTGTAGCTTAAATATGAATATAAAAATGAATCATTTATAAGTGCAGAATGAGTACAGGTAAATCACTTTCTGAATGTTTGCAGACTTATTTATTTTAAACGTTTTCTATGAATATGGAGATGCTTGCCAACACAGACGCGACTATCATATAAATACACATTCAGCATCTCAATATAAGATGAAATCAAGTTTATGAATTTCGTGGAAGCAGATAATCCTCTATGGAGGCCATCATACATTCAATTAAACTTCAGGTAGATGATGAGAATCAAGAGCACAAAAACCTCACAGAATTATGCATCTAAAGCAATTACTTTAAAGTGCCTGCACCAACAAAGCCTGAGGGGAATGTGTCATATCACACATCCTTCATCATGTGAGGAAAGACTTTTTAAGTGAACAGCAAATGACAACCATGACTGACATACACAGAAAAGCATCACAATGCTCATGTTGCAAATATTGTTCTCTTTTTATGATTGATAAGTATGTCAAATGTGACCCTGCCTGTGAAAACTGTTTCATCCTACACAATAAATATAACCTTCATATCTTTAACAATGACTATAAAGCCATGTCAAAGATTAAAATTATAGTGAAATTAATGGTTGACATCAATCATTGATGCTTATTATCTCATAACGTCAGCCTGCATGGTTTTCACAGGCAGGGTCACAAGTATTTATTTAAATGTTTATGTACAATATTTAAGTTTAAATGCATATACCAAAAACAAGGGGAAAAAGTTCATTTTTCAAATATAGGTACATATATCATGTTGGGTGTCCAAAAGTCTGCTGCTACTAGAAAAATGCATTGCATTTGGATAATCTTTTGCTAAATGACTACAACATAATGTATTGTAGTATTCGTTTGCATTATATTAAATCATTTTTTCCATTACAAATTATATTTCCAGCATAACAATGTGCAAAACCTAATGATCCATTATCCGTTATCCCAGCATGATTCTTGTGTGCTTCACTGGAAGCAAAGAAATGTGACCTTTTGTTCAAAGGAGTTAGTGACCTAGAAATAATACAGAATCTTAAACATTTCTAGATTATTTTACATCATAACATTTCTTTGCTTAAAGTTATTCAGCGTCCCAAGTCTTTTGGACCTCATTGCACTGTATGTAGATACGAAAGACCTAATATGGTAAAATAGGCATGTACTGTATAATTTTATACATATAGACAAACTCCCTGTGGCTGCATGAAGCACTAAAGTCATATGAAGCAATCTGCCTCAAGCATCATAGAGATACAGAAATGCCTTTGTATATACTTAACTTAGATCTTTTCATTTCAGCTCCTGAACATGATCAGAAAACAGTATTTATAGCGATGCACTGTACGGCATTCTGATAATTCTATGAAAACGTATTTTTCCCAGTATTATTAACAGACCTGTATAAAACACCTGAAACTGTTTAATTTTACAAAAGTTTCATGTATTTTTAAATTGTGGTGAAAACATCAAATTACAGAAATATCTGTGAATGTATGTCCGGTGTAAAACATGATAATACGTACATTTTATTATATGTCAATTTTACTTTGCATAATTTTATGCTTTTATCTGTTGCCCTACTGTAAATAATAATTTATAGTTTTTTTTAGTTAATTCAACTTACAAATATTAGTTAACTCAATGAAAGGCAACTAGGTAACTTATTTTTAAAAGTTGAATCAACATTTTTTTTACAGTGAATTGCTGGAATATTACAGTTTGTGCAGTTTTTTGGCTCAGTTATCATGTTTCTTAATAGGAACAGTAATCTAGGCAATAAAGCTGCTTTTTTCCCATTATTATAAACAGACCTATTGAATGATTTATTATAATATTGTATAAAACACACTTGGACTGTTTATTGATCTAGATGTATTATGTAATCTTTTTAGTTGTTGTGATGTTGTATCCTGTACAGTATACATATGCTAGTAAGTAAAGTTGTATTATAAGAAAATACTCTCAATTACTGTATATATCTATTTACCTAAAGTCCACATCTGTATGACTTTGGATAAAATGCTGAACATAAGCAGATATGTTTACAGAAGCTGCTTTTTCTCATTCAAAAGCAAATAGCATCCATTGATGTTCATGGTCCCCATCCACTTTAATTTGATAGAAAAGAGCGATTTGTCGACTTTGTGTTCTATTAAAAAATGTATAAATGGTTTTGGAACAACCCCAGGGAGGTTAAATGTAGGTGAACTGCCTCTTTGAATTTCTTGCAATTTCGAAATTACTGCAGCATGTTCTATAGTTAATTATTTGGGAGAGGCAAGATTGGAGAGATTTGCTCCAGCTGTTTCTCAGATCTCCGGAAACGTGTAATTGAGTAATGTAATGTGAGTCTTTGTGGAGATGGTTCACCCTTGATCAGATCTGATTAGCGTTGAGAGTCCCACTGTATATGACAACACCTGTGCGTCTTCAATCTGCACGCGTGCTACACGGTGAAGTGTGACAAATACCAGGTGTGTGTTGTTGTGCAGACAGCATTCAAACCAATTCTAAACTCAAGAGTGTTGTACGGCGATTGTATCTGCACAGGCTACTTAAAAAGACGGAAAACTTGCAATGCCCATCATTTTATCCCATAAACAGCTCATTTATCTTACAGGGCCCTTAGCAAATGGCTACTATCACATTCACATCTCATTGAATATGGTTCCAGCAGCTTTGTCACCCAGTCAGCCATCTGCTAATGCTGGCAAAGGGCCAAACACAAGGGCACAACCAGTATGGCCAGGTTGGCTTGGGCCCGAGGTGTGAAAATGAACATGATTAGATGAGGAACAGCTCCATTATACTGCCTACTTAGACAGCGCCATCTCCCCTTAATATCATCTCGAATCAACTCGATTTGTTCGACTAACATTTGATATGTGCATATTGGTGTATTGCTCAGGAAAACTAAAATGGCCATGAAATTTGTTATAATTATGTAAAAGGCTCATTTATAATAAAGAATTGGGTCTAATTCTCTCTAGTATTAATGTTACTGATATCATACCCGGACCATATGAAAGGTGCTCTTTGTTCGCTATGTTTAGTTTGGTTGTTAAAGTTCCTAGACATTGTGCATATAATGGTTATCTGCGAGTGGCAGGGTGAGATGTTGATAGATGATTGTTTGTTGTTGTTGTTGTTGAGCATTATGAGAAAGCTGATGAATCTTTCAGTGGTTTGCAAGAGTTCAGTGCTTAGATTCCTCCCACAGCCTTCAGCAAAACTAGTGCAATCCATATTTCGTTGGGGGAGAAAACACTGTAAACATCTGATGCAAAATAATGCAGGCTGAGGAGAAAACTGAACTCTTTGGTTCAGAGGTGCAGTGAAATAATATTTTACTGTTAATACAGTTCTTTGACTGACATTTTAATTATGAGAACATTTATGGAGGTTTGTATGACTGCACTTGTCTTTGTTCATAGCAGTCATATATATGTTTATCTTAAGTAGGGACTTAGCCTATCTTTTGCTAAAGTCGGGGAAACACCCTAGACAGGTGAACTGAATTGATTGACATATTTCTTGATATTAACCCTTTCATTCAACACCTTTAATTGTTGTTGTTTGTGGTTGATGTACTGTAGTTGATCTAATTGGCCTTAATAGGCCTGTTCTATACTGAAAGTAATTATACAAGCTTTAGTTGCCTACAGGGATGCTGGATGTGAATAATTTCTATCATAAGAACATTTATGCAAAGGTTATAGCTGCTCAAAATAAACTATGTGTAACTAACACTTTGCAATAAGGTTTCATTTGTTAACATAAGATAGGTAAAGCTGCAATATGTAACTTTTGCCTATATATGTACTTATGTTTTATTTGAAACAAAAAAATGCAGGTTGCATTATTTTCCTCAATTTCAACCATTCATTTCACTATAATTTTAATCTTTGACATGGCCTTACTCAGTCAATATTAAACATATTCAACAAACAGAGACTGAAGACCTCAACATTGAACACACAAACCTCAACCATGCAACAACCAAAAAACATGATTCACGTTTTGCATGTTGGGCAAACTTTCTGACATTTTGGCAAAAAACTTTAGAATCTAAGTCCAGTCAACCAAATAATCTTTGTTAGAAACATGTTTAGACTACTTTTGTTTAGTATATGCAAAACAATAATTTGTCTCCTTTAACTTATAATTCTATGTTAAGTTAGGCTACATATTTATCTTTGGAGAACATTTTGCAAGTTAAGTGCATTAATCTTACAATTTACATTTTATACAAACAAACAAAAGCTCCATAAAAGTGCTGTTGTTTATTTAGTGCTAATATTGTCAGTTCATAAAAGCTTGTGTACATGTATAGTTCAAACAATCTGTTCTTTTGTATTTCATATCCACATTCCCTATTTAGATCTTTCCACAGTCTTACACTGAGATAACATCCTGCCCGAATGAATAAGAAGATATATCGCGCTGATGTGTGTTTGTGTGTGCGTACCTGTATCTGTGTGTGGTTTGCTTGATACACGCCATTCTAATTGTTTTCTCAGATAAACAGCATCTCTCAGTGGGATGAGGTTTTATTGGCCCTGGGTGCGGAGCGGAGCCTGCGTGATCTCAGCAGAACACTGCGCAATTTCTGCACTTGCTATTCTCTCGTAATGAGAAGCACCGTAACATCAATTTGCAGTGATTATCAATATACCTCCGTGTCATAAAGCCTGGCGAAAAGTGTTTTTTGGCTCTGCTTCGTTCTGTCGTGGTTGCTATGGTTAACAGATGCTCATCCTAGGTTTAAGAAAAAATCTTCAAGTAACAATAACAGAATCGCCCTCATTTCATTTCACAAAACACTTTTTTTAACAAAAGAAACAGTTTTCATAATTCATCTACATCAATTCCCATTTAACACTAAGGGTTGCACAAGTTTGTCATGTTATGAAAGGTGCAAATGAATATGGATAATTCATTTACTGTGTTAAGAGAAGGCTATAAACAAGTTTGACTCCCCACGACAGATCTAATATACACAAAAACTTCATCTTGTGTGATATCTCATCTTACTTCGGTCAAGTTGAAACTGCTGAGTGCTGTTGGTTGTATATGAAAGATTCACACCGTACAGAATTCCAGAGCATAAACAATGCACACAGCACTCCCACTCACACACTCCTCCATACAGCCGCCCCCTCTCCACCCATCTACTGTTGTTGCCGTGGAAACATACAAAGAGATTTGTAAGCAGGCGGCTCAAGTTCTGTTGCCTTGGCAACGGCTGGGTTTCATCAAGGCTTTGGGGGTCTAGTTTTCCCAAATTTGTCATAGTGACCACCAACAGACTGCCGACTTCGCAACAAACCTGCAGAATAAGCAGTAAATTACTCCTGATTGCAGTCGAGAAATATTCCTTTTCCGAAACGGACCGCACGGCGGGAGCTTATTAAAAGGCGCTTGTGGCGTCTTACGTGACCCAGCTTTTCTTTTTGTGATGAGAAAATCCCTCTTCCAACGAAAGTTCATTAAACGAGAATGGGTTCTGTGAAAAGCTAATTGTTAGATCTGAAGACGTTCAAAATGGCCCTGGCGTGCTTCATTTCCGCCGAGCGCTCACCTGTCATAATTTCATCATAATATTATTCAGGAGCACAAATGAACCAAAAGGAATCCTGGCAGTAACAAAAAGGTATTATTAGAATTTCCCAAACTGCCACTCAGGACTTAATTACAGCGGTGAATATCTAGACCTCTGTTATATTTTACAGTTCAAGTACTTCCTGATGACCTGTCATGGTTTATATATCATTCTAAAATGACAGAGACAGCTCCTCAGCAATCTTTCTGCGCTTCTTGTAGTCATATAATGTAATGTAAACAGGCATTAGCCAAGGACACAAATTTACATAGACTGACAAATAAAATTACAGATGGACACAAGAACACATCCTGAGCCGTTACTGTTCTGAGCTCATCTTATTGACATTGTTAACTGTGTTTCAGATGAAATGAAGACATTCTTGGGTAAATACTTCACACATTCTCTCATTATTCAAATCTACAAAATAAACCAAAATTACAAGGATTTAGATTAAACATTTTGAATTTACTATAGTACACTGTATTATACTGTTATATACACTTATTTAACGTACACAACAATATTTTGTAGTATTAATTGGATTAACTTTAGCAAATTTTTACTATGGTATATTTAAAAAACATTAGTGTATAGGAATTTTAGTAATGTTTACTATAGTAAATACTGAAGTACTAGAACATTTCACATGGGAACGAATTGTGCAACAAACTTTATTTATAAAGCAATGTTTATAAAGGGAAATGTTAGGCTTGCTTTTAAATGTGAAGCTAAAATTTCAATTTCAGTGAATCGTTCAACCCATCGATTCGTTCAAAACGGCTTATTTATTCAAGAACAAAGCAAGGCAGTTTCTTAAATGCAACGACGGGCAGGTTACTTGAAGGCTTGAGGGCTAGAGTCCTCCTCAACATATAAGACGGTCTAGTAAAAGCACATGGCGACATCATTACTGTTTCCGACTCAGTTACTTTACTTACAATTACTTTAAAGAGAGTCATGTATGAAAGTGACCTATTTGTCAGATATGGTGACCCATACCCGAAATGTGACTTCTGCATTTAACCCATTCATGAGTAGTGAACACACACATTGCAAGTAGTGAACACATACAGTACACCCGGCGCAGTGGGCAGCTATCACTGCAGCGCCCGGGGAGCAAGTGAGGGTAAGATGCCTTGCTCAAGGGCACGTCAGCCGTTACCCACCGACCCTGATAATCGAACCGGCGACCTTCTGGTCACAAGTCCGACTCTGTAATCATTGGGCCACAACTGCCCCTTTTTCTGTGACCACAGGGGGAAAAAAAATCACAGACAGAGCACCTCGTACTTTATTTTCAGTTGTGCATAATAATGTTGTGCATAACAAAGCAACAGTTCATTTTTTGGCTCATGTTAGCTGAGGTCCATTAAATAATATTAACAGATACAACTTTTCCTTTGAAAAATGTCATGACATGCACCATATTATCATTATACATATTTACCCAATTGCTAATTATCCTCAATTTTGATCTTTTATTACACGAAAAATTATGTGAAGAAAGTGGCGACTGGATTCTTGCAATGTTTTTTGGGAACATGTGCAAAGGATTGTGTGTGATTTGAGGCCGCAAAGGATACACTTCCAGACTGAACGAAGGACACAAAACGAAGGCTGCCTTCCAAGCATCCTTCTATTTCATCCGCTTAATGACGTTGCAGCCGAGATATGCAACTTTCCCAGTATGCGTCCTTGTGTTAAAGAGAGTAGAGTCATTTGGAGGTTAGTTGAGAAGAATTGAGTAAGTGCACCATATACTAAATATTCATGTTGGTCGTGGATGAGGGTTGAGAAATTCATTGCGGTGACTCACGATTTGACAGGCAGTTAACTCTGCAAACTCAATGCATTCAATAATCATGTCCTTATACCAACCAGCAGGCTGGTGGGTGCATGAGATGATCTCTGGGGCAGTCGTGGCCCAGTGGTTAGAGAGTTGGACTCATGATCAGAAGGTTGCTGGTTCGATTCCCAGGGCTGACGGGTAACGGCTGAGGTGCCCTTGAGCAAGGCACCTAACCCCCACTTGCTTACTGTACAAATGTATAGTACAATGTAATGTAAGTCGCTTTGGATAAAAGCGTCTGCCAAATGCATAAATGAAAATGAAATCTGTCGAAACATACAAAAGAAAAACAACATACAGAACATACAAAGTTTAATTAAATACTGAAAATATCAGAAAAAATAATGAAATAATGACGAAAGTGAAGCAAAATGGCATTTTAATCCAGGTGTAACCCTGTGATAAGAGCAAGATCAATGTTGGTCACTCAGATGCAATGTCAACTCGTACTGTCTATTGTAGGCCTGTTGTAAGCATTTACAAATCTCCCTAAAATTCTTAAATCGGACATCAAATTTTAGTGTTTCATACAAAGACAGTTCATCCCCCCAAAAAATTCTGTCATCATTTATTCACCCTCAAGTTGTTCCAAATCTGTATACATTTCTTTGTTCTGATAAACACAGAGAAAGATATTTGGAAGAACAGTTCTTGTCCACCATTGACTGCCATAGCAGAAACAATTACAATGGCAGTCAGAAGTGCCCCAGAAGTTTGCTTTCCTATATTCTTCAAAATATCTTCTTTTGAGTTCAACTGAACAAAGAAATTTATAAAGCAATTTTTCCTACTATGGTAGTCAATGGTGAACTATTTGGTTACAAGCATTCTTCCAAATATCAGATCGAAGGTGAGTAAATGAAGATTTTTTTATTTTTGTGTGAACATCTTTGGAGATCATTTTGAAACAAAAAATATAAATTTGCTTTTAGCAATAATCATTTATCATGTAAACATCCCAATCTAGTATAAATAATAAACAAATTATAGAACAATAAAAAGAAGATTTTTATTGAGATTTGGGGATTTCATGTATTTTTTTAATAAATGTATGTAAACAAACACATTGCACACAAATTGTATATATACGACTGTTTTAAAGTTATCTTATCTGCCACATTGTCATAAATTAATCTAATAATCCCAATAAACTGTAAACAAAATTAATTGCATTTTCCCCATAAGAACAAGTGGCAATACTGGAGTATGAAAAGAAAAGATAAGCCCTTAATCTGATTAGTTTCTCAGTATGCAGAAGAGGTCCAAATGATCATTTTCTATCTTCAAATGATTCATAACCTTCTAACAATCAGAATGATCTCTGTCACAATCCATTAATCACAGTCAAGACAATTTCTCAACCTCATTTCTTCTTTGAATTAAAATTAGGTTGTGCACATAATTTGAGATTTCTGACTATGAAGTCAGAGAATAATACCTGTGTGAAATAATCTCTATATAACCCAATCTGGAATAATATGCATGCATTTGATTGTTTTGATGGAAAGAATACATCTCATCTGTGAGAACTTGACTTACAACTTTTAATGTGCTAACTCATCAAAAATGTAAAAGACAGTACTGTGCTGTTATGTATTCCACATTTGGATAAAAGCATCTGCTAAAAAAATTTACGTTAATCCTCTGTTACATCTTCAAACTATGTGATCATTCAATGTTTTAAAGTGACCCAAAAATGTAAAATCTTCATATAAACACCCTCATGTCATTACAAACCTTCTTTCTTTCTTTCTTTCTTTCTTTCTTCTCAAAAGAAGACATTTTGAAGAATGTTGGTAACCCTTGACCTTCATTGTATTTCTCGTATTATCTTAATGTTCCACAAAAGACTCATATACATGAATGACACAAGGGTGACTAAAATGAGGAAAATGCTAATGCAGTTTTCAACTCAGCAAACATTAAAATGCATACTATTTTAAACCCCATAGAATAACTTGACCTGTTTTAAAATATTAATCTTGTTGGCATGACATATTAGAATTTTACTCACATAAGGGTATAGACAAATGTCTTTAATTTCTTGCTTTGTAATCTGAAGATGATGCCAGTGTGAAAGTTATGGACTTTTGCTATCCATAACCTATACCAGACAAGGTACCTCAGCTCCAGTCGAGCACCCTGCAGTCTCCTAAACCATTGTGCTTGTATGCTGAACAGACCAGTACTGATTCAGTTAACTAGGTCACTTGCTTAAATTGCCGAGCAGAACTTTGATTTCTGGCATCTCAACAAGGCCCCCACAGAATCAGGCTCATTCAATCGCTGTTTCCAGGCACCTGTTCAGAGGTGAATGCGTGCAGCTGAGGATTGGATTAACTGACTTATTCTTGCGCAAAGTGCCCGAATCAAATCAACCAGAGACCCTCATATGGGACTTTGCAGGAGATGAAAGATTTCCTGTCTTTTTCTAACAAAAAGCACAACAACAGCCTTTGACGGACTACAAAATGGGACCTTGGAAAGTCTAGTTTTATAATCTAAACTTTTTCATGCTTTTTCAATCCAAAATTGATATGCCATGATGCAAAAACAATCAAGTCTTGCTTCACTTACTGTTTCACCATGACATGCATACAACACACTGCAGAATAACTTAGAGGCATGAACCAGACATTTCACCAGACGGTGACGTTGCCAGGATTTATCCTAGACTTCAGTTATTCCGCATGATTTGGCTCCCTTGCACATTGAGCAAGGGCTTTGAGTTCTTTGGGTTGATATTTCCAGGTTTACGCATTGCTGAATTAACTCAATTGGATACAACAAAGTTCATCGACCTGTTTACGAAACTCTCACAATGAAACATTCTGTTAACATCAAAGACGGCGATGGAGGAAAAAAGCGATGAAGAGAATGTGGAAATAAAAAGCTAATTTTATTCCAGTTCTTTAAATTACATCTTCATTACCAGAGCTAAACTCCATCATATCATGATGAAGCAACAGAAACATTTTCTTTAGAACGTACGGTTTAATAAAACAGAAAATAAGCTAAATCATAACTGAACACAGACTTCAACCATCTACTTCTTGGCACAATACTGTATAGTGTGCATACATATACTGGCAAAGGTATAAATATATATATATATATATATATAGAGTTTTATGGCATTTCTCGCCATACGTTTCATTTGTCTGGGAAATAAATTTAAAAAGTACCTTCCGTACTGCAAAAAAATGTGGCAGCAACCAAGTTGCAGATACACTGATGTCAAGAAACGTTTTGACATATATTTCAACATGCTCTTATGCGTTTGAGAGTACACGTATGAAATCAATGCCGAATGTACGCGAAAAAAGACCAAACACATTTTAAAGATCCCTTTTAAAGATCAAGTACTGCCAGACACAATCTGTGCCTAAGCTCCAGTGTCCTTTTAACAGTGTTGCTTGCGTCATGACAATGCTACCTCGTGGCACTCCGCGTTAAATATTTCGTATATGGGGCCACCTTCACTGACACTCTTCTGTCTCAAGATTCAAACATATTTCAAGCCTTTAGTTGTTAGTTGCTTAATACTGTTAAAGGCACAGTCTCAAACCACTACACTGTGTTTCACTCCATCAAATCAAAATCTGCATCTGATCCGTTCACTCTTTATTGTTTTGGATAAGATCATCACCTTGTATTTCATACTCCACGCCAGCCCTTTAATATCTGATAATGTGGAATGTTTTATTTTTGTTATGTCTTATCTTTTCATAGCTATTCTCTCCACATAACTTTATTAGATCTCATTGCTTGTTTTATATTTGTGCCAATTCTTCAATTCGAATCTTGCTTTTTACCTTGTCGACGGAACACAAACATTGTTACAGTGTATATAAATAGTGAACATTTCCAAGTGTTCCAGGCATCACAGTCAGCTGATGTTGTCAGGGCTCTGGTGCCAGTCATAGCGTGACATTTCACCCCATTGTGCCTCCGGTCCACTAGGGGCAGTGTTTTTCATGACAATAATCCCGTTTGGCTCTCTGCTTTTCACACAGTGACTTCTGTCTTACTGTTGGTTACAAAGTAGGGTTGAGTTGGTAGGTAATGATGACTGCGGGCAGTGTGTAGCTCGTGAACCTGCTGTACCGTGCACAGCTTCCTAGTTCCATAGGTTTTGCGCCGACCCATTGTTTCTGTGGCCTCCCAGTTCCGCAGCATGCCCGGGTTGGCGATGGTATTGGAGCTGTAGGCCATTGCAGGATGGGGCACACTGGGTTTACTGATTTTGGGCTTCTGTCCGTTTTGTTTCAGGCACGGGAGCTCGGTGACGTAAGAGGCCGTGGGCTCCACGTGCTCCATTCTCACAGGATGGAGGGGCAGAGTTCCCTTAGCCGCCATCTCGACCAGGTGACGGTGCTGCTTGTTGAGGAAATCGCCGTTGGCTTTGGCCGCTGACAGCAAGGTAGAAAGGAAGAGTGAATTAGTTTCAAATGAGGGAAATGGCATTTTTGTCATATTTTTGGGGTCAACACAGTCTCACAGAAAATTTAATGAGGTACACTGTTAAACACAGCTGGATCAATATCACAAAAAAAACAGCTGAAGACCCACCTCATCCGTGAGCACTTTGCTTTGTATTTGAAACTTTGTATTACTGGCACTTAATTTTGCTGGCAACGTAATTTTAAGCTGCAAATTTACAGGTTTTGTGTAAAATAACATGGTAAACGAGTAATTTTGCTTTACAAAAATGTTTTATTTTCTGGCGCCCCACCTGCAGGAATATTGACAGGATTTTTTTTACATTGTAGCTAATTTTTATTCATTTGTATGATCTCATTCGTACACTTTAGTACAATTTGCTTTTTCACCAGTGATGGTTAAGTTAATGGATAGGATTAGGGGTGGGGCTTTAGTAATTCTATTCCTACCAATTGTACAAATTCTTACGAATTAGCCAAATTGTAAAATAGTTACCAATTCCTATGACATCAGGCTGGTAGGGATTGATGTATAATCACTAAAAAACTTTTCTAAGATTTTGCAAGTGTGTGATGTCGCAAGGATGGAATGCCATAACATATGGCCACCCACATTTATACCTTAAAGGTTCCTGATGGGTGATCAGGGTTCATTTCTTTACAAGCACCCAGATCTTTTAATGCTGATTTTGACAGTTTGTGTGTAACACATTTTACACCAGATTGTTTCATGGTTGCATCACAATAGACGCAAGACTTGCAATGAGACTGTAAACCAGACAGTAAACCTGCAAGCCATGCAAGTTTTTTTTAATGGGAAGCAGCCAAACTGTTTCGTTTTTGGTAGAGACAGGGTGTAAAATAAGTAATATTTTATTACTTATTTTACAAAGTCTTATTACAAAGACTGCGTCCTCCTGAGGTTGCATTTGTTGGAAACATGCATATTTGAGGTTATCTCATTTTAGTTAAAAAATAAATATGATACAGCTCACGGTAATTAAATGTAACGGTTGTTTTTCTAAAATAAAACCTGAAATAATAAACTGCAAATATGTATGCGGTGCACAGATGCGACACAGCCTTGAAACATGAAACACATAGACAGCCAGCAAAAATAAATCTAAAAAAACTTTCGCCTCTTTATCGCCATCTCTGTTTGATACACAAAGATGCAGTTACTTTACATATATTTACGTGCTTGTTATTTCCTCTGAAATCTGACCCGAAATTATACATTATTATTAAAAGCTTATAGAGTTGTGAATCGTGGTTAGGTAAGGAGTCACTGTATTTCACTGTATTTTATATCACTTTAATTGTTTAGGCACTTGCGCAATAACTGATTTTTGTTTGTTGTAACCCCAAATTTGACTGATTGCAGCTTTAAAATGATTTTACATTAATAATAATAATATAAATGTCTAATATAATATAATGTTTGTAAAATATAATATATAATGTAATATAAATGATCCCTTCAAATCGTTTTGGGCATAACCTTCATAAATCAGCGAACAAAGTCCATGACTCCTGCTACAAAGTGCAATAGTATAGTGAGAATCTGTGGGCAGTGAAAGTCTGGCCTATTGTGTTCCTCCGGGACTAAAAGACTGTCCTTTTACCAGGTGATTCATGGTTACAGAATGAATCATTACTCTTATAGTACTGGGCATCCTAGTGTGACTTCCTCGGTCTGCTTTTGATGGTCGGTTGCTTTGACGACCTTGAAGATAAACTTTTCACGCTTAAAACGAGTTTGGTCTGCGCCGTGATGATAAATCTTATTTATCGCTCGTGTGCCCCCCGTGGGAGGGGAGTGAGACGTCGAGCATTGCAGACATTTTTGCGCCGATGCACAGTCCTCCGTATCAGATACACTGATCATCACAACAGACAGGTAAATCAATTATAGTGCTCAAGAGTGCATATCCTCAGGAGTCATAATCAAGATGAATCAGAGGTTTTGTATCTGCTGCCCCAAGATGCAGTTCAAATATCTATCAGCTTGTGCCTCCACACATGGAGTTAGTGTCATCTCAAAGGGATGGGGGACGTGGGTTTGGTTAGGGGACAGTCTGGTGAAAGCCTTCATTAGTTAGCGCCACTTCTCTGTGTTGGCTGGAAATCCAATTCTGTGACCTTAAGGATGTATTTGGGAACTGAGAGAGACGTATCGATTGGCAGAATTGGGACTTATCAGCTGTAAGGATAAGAATTCAGGGAAGCAATTAAAGTGGAAAAAAAATAACCTGGACCCCAGAGGGTCATTTTATTCTCTGCTCAATGATCTCATAGTATGTCATCAATGATGAGGTCAAATTAGAGCATTTAGCTTGTCTGGATAAAGCAAAGATTTACAACTTAAAGTGACTTCACAGTATATGTGCCACTAGCCAGGTTTCCATTACAGATTTGCTCAAAGCGATATTTTCGAAATGTTGATTAAAAAATATTGTAGATTGACAGTGTTTCCATTAAACAATGTTATGCTACTGAAGTGTCAAATTTGAATTACCCACTCAAGTAGATACCAAACTTGAGTGGGTAATTCCCAAAGAGCGACAGGCTGTAGTGAAGTTTGTTGACGTGTTTCTGGCCATTTTTGTTAGCAATTTTCAAAAATAAAAATGTGATATATTTACTGTAGAATATTTACAAAATATCTTCATGGAGCATAATCTTTACTTAATATTCTAATGATTTTTGGCATAAAAGAAAAAATTATAATTTTGACCCATACAATGTATTTTTGGTTATTAAATGTTCTCGTGCTACTTAAGACTGGTTTTGTGATCCAGGGTCACGTTTATTCACCTTCATGTTGTTAAAAACATGTATAGCGTCACTGTCCTTGGACATCAAAATGTTCAGGAAATGGAAAACTAAATATTTTTTAAATAATTAAATACTGTGTTGTCAAAGTTGACAAGCACTTTTTAATACTTTTTATTGGTTAGATATTTGCAAAACCCAGTGACAACCCAGGGGTTGATCTATGAAAAAATAAATAATAATCACAAAGTACAGAGATACGAGATTTCAGAAGGAAAGCAATGATGTGAGATGGAACACAAAAGAAGATATTTTGAGAAAGGTGTCAGTCTTTTCCTGTCCATACAATGGACGTCAATACAGCCCAGTGTTGCTTGGTTACCAACATTTTTCTAAATATCTTCTTTTGGGTTCTGCAGATGAAAGACATGACGTCGAATAAACGAATACATCATTTCAGTTTTTGGGAGAATTATCTCTTTAAAACCTTTTATTTTTAAGAATGAATACATGCATTGCTACTGTAATACCATGCTTTACATGTTAAGCAACATGAAAAGTTAGTTTGTGTGCTACAATAAAATGTTGTAGTTTGTATGACTTTAGCAGGTCATTAGAAAACTTAGAAAAGTAATAAAATAACTAAAAAGCTTAAAGGACATTTGGAACTGCTGTAACCAATCTTTTAAAACATAAAACTTTTTGTTTCAGATGCTTTGTAATCATCCTGAATATGTTTGGGCCGTTCTCTTGGGCATAACTCACGCAGACAGTCCTTTTTACCGCTGGGCTGTAAAGCTAATGAGATATTTCTGAAAACTCCCAAGTGACTTTAAGTCAACTATAATGCAGTGGCTCCTTCAATACCGAGCAAGTGATAATAATCCCTCTCAAAACCTCTTTCTCTGAGATACATTAATCATCTGGAATATATTCTGCAGTAAACGCTACGTTCAATAAGCGGAATAATTTATGAGTTTAGCACAGGAAAGATCCACATGAGAGTATAACGCTGATGTGCTAAAAATGATCATTCCAACGGTATATTCTTACCCACAGCCTTCAGCGACGCATATTTGTTGAGCTCTTTTCCCGGATGCTGTTGTTCGTAGACATGGGACAGCTGGCTGAGAGCTGGATACGGGTGGGTTTGCATCATGTTGTTTATTTGGCCGCCTTCTGCAAACAAAATATTGTCAAAGTGTTATTTTCACTTAATCTAGAACGTTTCTTAGTCATCCCTAATGAAACGTCTGACAATATTGCTGACAAACTGTGCTGTGATGGCAGACACAGATATAATGTATATATTTGTGTATTTCCTGGGATTTGAACCCTTGACCTTAGCATTGCAGACACAATTCACAAATTGAGGATTTCAATTGCCAACTTCTTGAACGTGGTTCATAAAGAGAACACAAGGACGGCAAATCCGACGGAACGCTTTTGATAATAAGCCTTTTTGATGCGTGTACGTGACAAATGTCACAACCGGGCTCAATCTCCCTCTTATAAAGTGGCAGACACAGAATAAGTAATGATATGTATATACAAGCGGTCCCATTGATTTTCTCCCTTGACTCCCTCTGGTTCATAGAGATGAATTGTCAGCGGTGAATGGCGATGAAAGAGGTGTAACCTGCGTAGCGGGGCTGTCAGCGCAGAGCTCCTGTTGTGACTAATTAATCACTTAGCCCTGCAGCGGGGTTGCTGCTGACACACGTCTGTATTGAGAGCCATGCGATGAGAGCCATGCGATGAGATCCATGCGATGAGAGCCATGCGATGAGAGCCATGCGATGAGTCACAGCAAGCAGACAGCACAGATTAGTGCTCAACCGCACTACACGTTACTGTATGCACATTAGTAAGTAGGGTTTTTTATGTTTCAAATATGATCGATCATTTTGCTTTGTTTTGCCAAAGTTTCTGGAATATTATTATTATCATCGATTTTACAGAAATACATCAGACTATGTGTATAGAGTATGTACTGTTTTGTTCAGAAATACAGAGAAAATGAGAGACTATTGTGGGATGCAGGTTCACAATGTTCCTACTCTTTATGCAAAGCAGACTTTCTGTATTTTGTGTTATAAATTCCAAGAAATGAAGTATTTTAGAAAGAATGATTTGCCCGTCTCTGCAAAATCTTTAACCGTTTTCAAGAATCACCAACACCTCGTCGCCTTGGAATTAGGTTCTATTTGACATTTTTGTCAAAGTTCAGTTATTCACATATTCTTATTCGGTGACAACATTTTTACTGTATATTATGTTATGTTTATTTACATTGCATTCTGGGTTTTATCTTTCTAAAGACAGAAAGAAAATCAGAGAATAGTTTTTTTTGTCTAGAAGCTATGGAAGATTTTAAAGAAAAATTATATTTGAAAAAAAACAGCATAATTGGTGCGCCTTGACGATTTTTTTTAAGAATTAGACTCCTAATCTGTTGAAACCTAATTTAATATCAGTTTCACATTTTGTAATTTCACAATTTTGGTTCATGTCCCCCAGTTAAACCTTTAGTATTTAAAGTCAAAGGTCGAAATATGAACACAAATAAAACTTGTCTATTTTTAGTTTTCTCAAGTCTATGTATTCAAAACACATGTCATCCTTTGTGTCGTCGTTCTATCTGCATTCTGAGCAGTTTTGAGATAAGCTTCCAAGTTTTTGCATTCTTTGCATTGACTTTGCATTGCATTGACTTTGTAGATAAAACCTTTTTGTCCCAAAATGTGCACATCACCACATAATGTAAATAAATTGTCACAGAATCCGAATATATAAATAACTAAATTTTGACAAAAATGTCAGATAGAACCGTATAGTTCCAAGGCATGGAAATTGATATTTAACCATCACAAAACAACGACACAAATACATAAGCACCTCTTTCTCATAAAAAGTTGCTAAATGTTTTTGGGTGGTCATAGCGGTTCCGTTAAACATACATGCTGTTCATTTTGTACACCACAGATTTCGCATCCTACTCTCTTGAATATTTGACAGAAGTAGCAGATAGGTGGGAGTGATCCCATGCTCGGCTCTATTCAATTTCCTGGGTATCTCAGTGTTTGTTTTGTTTTGTGTAAGAAGCTGACTCATCTCCACCGGGAGAACTTCCTCCCAAGTGTTTGGTTGCAAATTGTCTTTACACCATCTTCTTCTCGTGCTATCTCTCTCGTCATGGCAACGCAACCATTTGTGCTCTGTTTGCAGTGAATGCAGCCAGTCTCTTGTATGGTTTCTACCACCCACATGCTTAAGCGAGCTCAGTGTTTGCAATCGATGGAAGTTCAGTGTTTATTTTGTGTTGTTAAATACCCGTCTTCAGTAGACTGCTGAACAAGAAACACACATACATTTATGAGCGATTGTTATCTATAGTACAGCTGGGTAGAAGGATGGTTTTACAGGGATAATGTCTAGATTTGTAATGGACAGTGGTGTGGTCTTCTGTGATGGACTGGGTTGTTTATGGATTTTAGTAACATGACAGCCACCCCTATGTTTGGTTTGGGAGGAGGCTTTATTGTGTATCTAGACACTCTTAGGTAAGAGACCATTCCAAATGTTCATTTAATCAGCATTTCTAGATATACAGTATTGTGGCCATTCCAGACAGTCCAGTGTCTGTTGAATTTCAACAAAATCAAACCTCAGGAGTGACAAAGTCATCCAACAGCAATGTGAAAGACTGAAAGCATGACAACATGTTGAGGTTATCATATAGAAAATATTTTTTGAACTTTTGCTCAATACAATGTACAAATATTACTGTTGTATTGCGCTGTATTGAATATGAACCTGTTTTCTTTGCAGTATTCGAGATCTGAAAAAATAAAAGAGCATCTTTACTGTTATTTTGACCTGTTTCATTTTCTGCTAATAAATACAAATAGAAGCAATATTTTTATTTGAAATTTGGGAGAAATATTGTTACACAGAATAAAACAAAAGTAATAATTTGACCAAAAACATACCTATAAATAGTAAATTATATGTATATAAACTTTCAAGTTATGAGTCACATACCAAATTTTTACATATAATAATTTAAATAATATTTTCATACTAATAAACTCATCAAAAATATGGACTAACACAAATGTAAATGTAAATGTGAAAAAATAAATCAATAAAATAAATAAAAATGGTCATATGTCATACTTTGCCTAGAGTTTGTAAATATGTACTCTTGGCATTTTATCAACTAGCTTCTTGAGGACTCACTCTGAGATGCTTTTGTAACATTTACAATAAAAACTATAGTGTATTTCCTATATATAGACCACTTTGGAAGATGCTGGTCCAGAAAACCTTTCTGTTTCAGTTTTTTAACACAAACATTCGAACAAAATACAACCAAAAGAACATTTATAACCGAATCAAAATGTTTACTAAATATAGATTTAATTATATATGTTAGATTTATAAAATATTAAATCAAATAAAAAGCGGACGTGCTTCTGGACCAGTATTTATATATTGCGAAGTGGTTTATAGACTGTACATTATGAGTATAACAATAAAAGTGAAGATATTTCATATTCCATGCAAACAAGCATGTGTGTCCAGTATGAGAGATGAGAGATGTTAAGGTTTTTCCATTGTGAATCGCAGACCATGTCATCACTGGATGATAAAGGTTTTGTGTTTAGTGTTGGGCAAGTGCACAGTAAGACCTCTTGCTTCCTGCTTACAACTTTCACATTGCATGCCGAGAGGAGCGAAATAATGAGCACTTTCTGCTCTGAATGAAGATGCAGAGAACAACTTTCATGGGCAACATAGAAAATAAATCAACAGAGTTCACAATATTACACAAACAATACAATATACCGTGTAATTCATATTAAACATATGAAGTGTGCCAACTGTAAGAAAGTGTGAGATTGGACTGCTTGGTGTTATAAACACTGATGTCCTCATTATCCACTCCATATGCTTATTTGTTCACCAGTGCTCATTAGACATGCAGGATGCCGTCTCTCATGAGAGAGCGCCTCAGAAATCATTACCAACACCCCACAAATGTCAGCATATTGTTGCATTTCAACTGAAAGTCAGACAGCAGATAAGACACTGTGTACTTCAGATCCATGTCCATTCTGCTGATGCATTAAACAGCAAAAATGTACACTTTGACGTTGCATTGCATTGTTATTCTGTGAAATCAAAATGAATCAGATTCAATAAATAACAAAACTACTTGGTTTTGATGGAATTAACTAGTTTGGAGAAGAATAGATCTAATTTCTTTGGTTACAAAGCACCTGACTCTTGCACGACAACATAATGCTTCAAGAAGACAGATGAAAATGTGCTTCCATAAACATCTGTCTAGATTAAAAGCAGATAATTTATCACTTTGATGGAACGCACTGCAAAAAGAAACAAGACTGCTTGTCTATGAATACACATTTTTTAAAGGATCAATGTGGAGATTTTAGTGGCATCTAGCGGTGAGGTTTTGAATTGCTACCAACGGCTCACTCCACCGCTCGCTTTCCTTTCAAAGCATTACGGTGGCTGACACACGACAAACATGTCGTCACGTTTTTGCTTATTTGCTGTTTTATAACATATTTTAGGTTTATTTATAACATATTTACGGAACGCGTTGTGTAGAGCAGTTTGTCCGTTTAAGGCTACTGTAGAAACAACATTGTGAATTCCATGTAAGAGGACCAGCGGCGTATGTAGATAGAAACAGCTCATAATAAGATAATAAACACTTCATTATGTAAGGTCTTTATACACCTCTGAAGACATAGTTATGTATATTATATTGAATTTCTGTCAATAGATCCTCCTTAATCGTACACACTGCACCTTTAATGGACATCATTTTAATCTATTACAGGTTAAAATGTTTTATTATTTAAGCTCAGTTTTGGAAAACACCTGATAGTCTATGATATGTGCTGCACTACGTCAAATAAAGAAACGAAATCCACCTGAAAAGCAGCCTTCTTTTTCGAAAGAATGCAAGAGTTTGCAGAACACAGCCTCTGTCATTTCACCCAGTCTCCGTTCCAGCACCCTTTTTAATACTTTATTGGCCTAAAAAAGAGGCTTTTATTAGATGTAGCACCTTAAGTTATGCATGGGTATTTTCCCCCATGTATCTGGGTCAGCAGGCTTCAGTGTGTCTAAAACAGCAGATAAACACTGGCAGACGCGGCATTCCTGGACACCTCTGGGATAGCATAATAGGCTGCTGCGTATTAAGGAAAATGATTACATGTGCTTTTAAAATCTCCTGTTACACAATTTCTGTATGGAAAAGTATCGCAGTCACCCTGCGCTCAAGGAAATACCTCATTCAAGAGGATTTAGCCATCAACTGAATGGGACTGCAGAAGTGTAATACGGTTGCTGAGTTGCAAAATGTCATCATTGTGTTCGGACAGAGTCCTTGTTAGATGAATGATGGATGTGATACAAGATTTAACTCTATTTGTGACCCTGGACAACAAAACCAGTCTTAAGGGTCAATTTTTATGTCAATCTGAAAGCTGAATAAATACGATTTCTATTGATATATGGCTTGTTAGGATAGGATGATATTTTGGTGAGATATAGAGTTTGGGGGATTTTGGTGATTGGGACTTAAACTCCAATTTAAGTGCAAGTTTCTACAACAATCTAGAAAAATCTTTAAAAGGGTGCATGTCTAGATCCATTGACTTCTACTGTATTGACGCATTATTTTTTTGGCTTCTTGGTGTGTGATTTTTATTGTGTAATTGCATGGAAAGTGGGCCGGATGAAGAGCCTGTATGCTTAAAATGTCACATTTCTATGAGTCTATTATTCAACTTTTTGAAGCTTTGGTGTGCAGACTTCATATATGTTTTCCCCCTCCTGTGTATACTAAAGTACTCATTGCAGCAAGTAAATAGAATTTTGTGAATAACATGCATTTGTTAATGCACCCACCCTAATGCAAGGTAATTTAGCATTTACTCCTTTAGTGGCTGAATTGCATTCATTTTGCATTGCATTTGCCTGCAAATTAGTTTGCAGGTGGTTAGTATAAAGAAACGCTGTGCGCAAATTTGGCACAACTGTTTACAAAATTCCCCCCAGGGTCTAGTAGGTAGAGCAAAGCTGCGACAAATAAACCATTTGCATCTGCCTTACCACCTGCCTGTCAATCAAACCTCACACCTGTCTGATGCAAACGCCTGCTCATTTACAACTATTTATACATTTACTACCATTCATCTCTGTGTCATCCGCTTCTTACCGGCTGCCATGTGTCTGAAAATCCCCAGACTCCTCAATGTGTCTTGAGGTTAAAAATGTCAAGGTTATCACAAAGCACATAGACTGAGTTCAAGTCAACACTGTGACTATAAGATACCTTTCCAGTTTCTCATTAAAGATGCAGGAGAGTATTTCAGGAGATGCACAGCCCTCTGGGATGGAAGCCGTAGAAGGGCAGAATGAGCTCACCAATGATATCTGCTGCAGATCAGAGAGCGCTATTCTCTGTGTCTGCCACTTGCTCTTGACATTAGCAAAATGCAGCCATGGCAGGAAGAGTAGAGCACAGTTATTGCCAGATGTCAAGTATCATTGCCTACATGTCACTCATTGTATTCGGGCTTGTGTCACACATCGTCTTTATCACTTAGGCTGTGGACAATAAGGTCATATTGGGTTATTGGTAATTAAATGATACTTTGGCTTTTGCCACTGTGGTGGAAACTAGAACGATGACATTTTAATTGTAATGCATAAATTGTGATCTTTAAGAGATGCTTGTTAGATTGAGGGTGTCTAAAAAACATTTATAGCTGATGTAAATATATAAATATTGAAATGGAGGATCTCATTATTTGTGTCTTAGAAGGTAATTTTTTATGAAGAGGAAACACTGAAATAATTCAAGTAATAACGTTTAGGGTTTGGGGAAAGGTACTTATCTGATGGTTTTGCATCTGCGTGTTACGCATTTCATGAGATCGGGCTGGTTATATACATAAAACCGCAGAATTTGTTTTAGAGACTATTCATTTATTAAGCATTTCTATATAGTATTGTGGTCATTCCAGTCCAGTGTCTGTTGAATTACAAATATTACTGTTGTATTGCTTAAAAGTGAAAATAAAATTTTTTGAAAAAGTTTTTGTGAAAAAAGGCAGTTAAAAACCAGGAGCTGTTTTTCTTTTATTCATTTTCCACAATGATTTTGGGGCAAAATGTGTAAAATATTTGAACATTTAAAATGTTTAAACATGGTTTACCAATATTATCGATAGCTGGAATTGTTATGAATGTATCCTAATTATTTAATAAACGAACATGCATGAGTAGAATCTGTGCAAAACTTCTGTGGAAAATTCCGCGGAGCACCGACTCTGTGTGCCTGCTCATTACTGACACCTTTGTGTCTGAAACTTATCTGACATCAATCATTATATGGTATGTCATGCACGCTACTGCAAAAACCCATTGGGTTTGGGCGGATATTACCTTCAAAGTGCAGAGCTGCTCCATACCTATATTCAGTTGTCACTGAACTTATTACATCAATATTCTGTTAAGATCATATTCACAAAGTCCAAAACTGTGTTTCATATACATGCAGCCTCTTCCAATAAGCAGGTCTTATTGTCTAATAGAAAATCATTGGTGGAAATGAGACAGCGTGACAGCAGCAGTACAAATGGTGCATCTCCTTTCCATTGGGGAAAATCCTGGTAAGGGTAATCCCATATGCAACCTCAATATTCCTTTGAGGAAAGTTTCAAGCTCTTTTGCAGATGGAGAGCATAAGAACATGAGAGGTTAAGAGATTTGGAGCTTAGAGCTTATTTGGAGAATATCAGACATCAAGGCAGGATTAATGCACTTGTGATATATATGTCAGTACATCTGGGACAGCTTGCAAAAAACATCTGTGATCATTTTTTAGAACAGCATTTACCGAAGGGGATAACATATTTTATGAAACGCGTTTGTCTACAGGGCTACTGAAGAAACAACATGGCAAATTCCATGTAAGGGGGCCGGAGGTGTATGTAGATAGAAAGACCTCATATACAAAAGTAAGAAAAACATAACGCTTTATTGTGTAAGATCTTTATACACCTCTGAAGACATATACATACATTATATTGCATTTCTGTCAATAGATCCTCTTAAATATATTACACATCGCACCTTTAATTGATCATGCTCCTGAGATGACACATCAAACCTTTCTCACACATATCCAGAGCAGCCTATTACCAGCATTATTGCAAACAATTGGACATTATATCTATTTAGTTTAATACATGATAAGCAATTAATGCCAATCATTGTCACTAAGGAAACATTCCCATTACTATAAAATCAGAATAACATTGTAAGTCTGCCATCGTTGCTCACTACTAATTCCGACCTGTGTCCTGCCCCTGCTGTTTAAATTAAACTAAATGAGAGAGAATTCAATCATAAACAAATAGTCATTTTGACTGTAGTGCTTGATGGAGTGGCACTTATCCATGTTTACCGTCAGCATTAATAGTGCATTTCATTTAACCTCTACTTAATCTGCCAGTTTATTTGTATGAAAGGCTTCTTTTGGATCTCCTGTCGACTCTAGAGGGCAAATGTACATTTAGTCACATTTAGTTAGTAGCTTAAACTGTAGTGCAAGCAAAAACAAGATCATGGGTTTGATTCCCAGAGATTCTATGAGCTGATCAAATACATGCCTTGAAATCGACGTAAATCACTTTAGAAAAAGGAGTTTTTCAAATGAATAAATGTAAATGCATATGGATTTATTGGATCAGAGCTTCGAAATGGAGGGGTGAGCGGTGGAGTGAGCTGTTGGCTGCAATTCACAACCTCACCAAAAATCCTCCTTTAATGGCAGGTAGTAAAGTTTGCTATTGCATTTTCAGTCTAACACTCTCTTTATACCATGAGTGTCTATGTGTCTATTGTTGGCTGCTTTAGTGTACCAAACTTCTGTATACTGACACCAAAAAGTAAAAATTAAGAAGATTATTTCCTCACCTCCTCAGTTTGTTACCTTGGCAACTGTAGCTTAACTGGTTTAGCATTTTGGCATTTTAAATAGAATTGTTCCTTTAAATACATTTGTTTATCTAATAAGATCATTACTCTGTGTGCATGTACAGTACAACACATTTGGCTAAACCATCCAAAATGTAACAATCCAGAAGTTTTTTTTTCCGGTTCAGCGCTGCGTTTTGCCTTTGAGCTTCGACTTCGACTGAGCTTTGCTCAGCCTTCTCTTTAAATGGGCTGAATTCCAATGAAGTGAGCAATTTAATATAGATATCACATATAAAATATAATTCTTGTTCTAGTCACAATGAGATGACAGAGGAATAGCTAAACAATAAAATTGTTGTTATTCCTAAGAATGTAATTTGCTATTGAATTTTTATCCTTCTGGAAAGCACATAATTCATTAGGGTTTCTACTCTGTGTATTCACTGTGAAAAAGAAATCTGACTGCCCACTTAAAACCAGAATTGAACAGACAGAGAACAGAAATGATTCCCGTTTCTGTCATGTTAAATGATAAACAGTCTTGAGGTGCTAAATGTTTGCAGCAAATACATTAATCTGTCATTTCCCCTCACTGCTGAGTGCTACTGTACATGAAATGAATTATGCATAATCTTTGGGCAGCGGAGTGTTGATCTAAGGACCGGAGACTGTGTGTGTGTGTGTGTGTGTGTGTTTGATTATGTGTATTTGTGCTAGTATGAGCATGTCCTCCATGCTAACAGCCACAATCAGTCATGTTCAGGAAAGGACAGGAAAAGCCACAAAAAACGATTAAAATCGATGCATACATGAGTGACAGTCTGGGCTGAATGCGGTGTAGTAGCCTCATAACAAAGGAAACCTCTGCCATAGCTGTCCATTTTTGTGTAAAAATTTCTAAATATCTTCAACAAGATAATCCTTAAACAAGAATTTATGTGTAAAAAACAGTAAGAAAACAATCAAAAATCGACATGAATGTATACATGAAATGCAAAAGTATCATATACAAGAATATACATGGTTTTACCTTTTATACTTGTTCCTTTTTTTGCTAAATTAAACTACTTAAATGGTTTGTCCTCAAAAGAGAAAGATAACCTTTACGGTTAACCAGTGTACTTTTATTAGGGATCATATGGATATTTTTATTTTAAACATTTTGTATAACAAACATTCAGCTGTCTTTGGTGTCCTTTTAACAAACAGCACTTTTAAAAATAAGCTGCTTCACGATGCCATAGAAGAACATTTTTTGTCTAAATGGTCCCATAAAGAACCTTTAACATCCAAAGAACCTTTCTGTTTCACAAAAGGTTCTTTGTGGCAAAGAAAGGTAAGAGAGAGATGGTCCTTTAAAGAAGATTTTGATTGAATGGTTCTTTGTTGAAAGAATGGACAACACTCCAGCCCAAGAGAACTTTTGGTGCAATGAGAAAAAATCTTTGGCTCAATAACATTTGTACAGGTTTGTCCATCTTTGCAACTTTAAATCTGTTGCAAAGAAGTATTTAGGATCAACATATCAGAATTATCAAGGTGCCCCTAAAGGCTGAAATACACTACAAGACTTTTGCTCCGGGAACATCTGAGGCTAGATTTTTGCCCAGATTTTCAGTCTGGAGTTGTTGTAGAAAGTCTGCGCCAGTCTGACGATTTTATCATGTATTGTTTTCTATGCAAACGTTCAAAAAGTCTGCAAGTGTATGATGTCTATTTTTTTTAAAAAATCTGTTCAGATTTTAAAAGTCGTGTAGTGTATTTCAGCTTTAAAAGCGAACTGCTATGTTTCTGAAATAACACTTTTGTTAGACGCGTTAGTAAGGCAAGACGGAGACTCCTCTAAAATAATCACATTAAAGTCTCTCAGACTCTTCTGTGATACATAATGCATGTAGATTCAGAGATCTATCAGATGTATTGCCATGCTGAAATGGTACAATTGCATATATGTAGGCAATGACATAAAATGCAGAGTAAAGGGCAAGGAAGCAACCTACATTTAACATTTACGACCTTCCAAAATGTAATACTGTGCATACTGATCTGCCATTTAGATCATCTTAATTTGGAGGAAATGGTGAGTCTGGCAAATTATTGAGCAGAGTCACCGTTAAATTATAAAAATATTATAATTCATCTCTACATTTACTCTCTTTTGTCCTTTTATTGTAATGGTATGAGCATCTCCTTGTAAGAAGTACATTTATGAAATAAATTTAGCATTGGCATCAAGTAGCAGACCTGTATGAGTGCTGTTTCAGTGACGCACATTAGATGGCCACACGTCCCTGTTCCCCCAGTGTGTCGACTGCCCTAGAGGAAATAGAATGCCAGTCTGTCCTCTGGGTGTGAAATCAGAGCCAGTTCTCCTTGGTGGAGTTCTCTGAGCATGGGGAGACCATGCTGACCTGAATGCAATCCCGGTGGGGGGGGGGGGGTGGTGGTGAAACTGGAACGTAAATGAAACGGTAATACACAGTGTTTTGCGTAAATTGGTGGGATCTGTTTTCACTAGTAATTAATGCTTATATAAGCCCAGAGACAGAAGAAAGAAAGTTGGAAAATGAGTGGAAAATGTCTTTCACTGGATTATTTATAGTGTTATCATTAGAAACAGAGCGGAGAACACTTCAAAATTACTCAAGGCTAAAAAAACAAAGCACTTCTGAAATGTTAGAGATTAAAATCTTAACATAGCTTTAATCTCTAGTCGTGATTTTGTCCCTCTTCTTTATACTTATGGTAATAAAACAAGTATGGATAACAGTTAATCTATCATCTGAATTTATCTTTGCAGAGATTAAACGTTATGTTGACACATCTTTCATTTTAAATATAAAAAAGACTGTTAGAAGCTGTAATGTGTTTGTATAATTTCAACATTTATATGCCATAAGTAAGAAAGCCTATGCTATATTATAAATCACATTGATTGCAACCCAGCTGATTTATTCAATAAAATAAATATATATAATACATTACTTTATTACACAAACTGATCATTATTCATTTAGCTTCGTTCTTCTGCAGTAAGATATAGTCCCTGACTGTAAACTGAAACAGAATGTTGCTATGCAACAAAAATAATGGTTGGCTATGGGTACTGTGCAGTAATACACATACAGTACTGTAGAAACTAGATAAAGAAGTGCTATATTGTAAATTCACAGCTTTTGACCAATCAGCATCCAGAATCGAGTCTATTGATTACTTTTATGATGGATGGATGGATGGATGTGCTTTTCAGAGCTTTAAAATTGTGGCCCCATACAACAGCATTACTGAGATCGTAAGAATTCATACGAATTAGCCAAAATTAGCCATCTCGTAAAATACTTACAATTTTGCTGTGAGATTGCGTCGGTAATCCTTTAAATTTAAAGGGATAGTTTATCCATCTAAAAATATCCCAAATTCTGTCATTATTTATTCAACTTATGGTCATTTCACACCTGTATGACTTTCTTTCTTCTGCAGAACAAAAAAAGAAGATATTTTGTAGAAAGTTGGTAACAGTGGCATACCCATTGACTTTTATGTCTAAACAGAGAAGTGAATGGTTACCACCATTGTTCGGTTACCAAAATTCTTCAAAATATCTTCTTTTGTGTTCTGCAGAAAAAAGAGTCGTACAGGTTTGAAATAACAAGAGGGTGAGTAAATGATGACAGAATTGTCATTTTTGGGTGAACTATCCCTTTAACATGCTGAATTGGTAGAATATAGGACGGTTTTTTTTTACGGTTTTTGATACACTGTATTCTACAGTCACAACTAAGCAGTTCTTGATTTTAGGTGTTTGTGCTGGCTCATAACTAAAATTAATACAGCCTATTAGATTTATGCTGTTACTATTGGGAGACCCTGTTGAGGTAATTACTTTAAGCTGTGGCGCTGTTAAAAGCCCCAGCTGATCTGCAGTCATACGTGTGCCTCATGAAGCTACACAATTCAGGTCACTGATTTTAACTATAAAAATTTAATCACACAGGGCTTCTGTCTTTCTGTATTTCAAGGTATGACCAAAAATACAAAGGCATTATATTTTCAATTCCCCTTTCTTTCTCGCCAAAGCCATGGGTACTCTTGTAATGCCAAGCTGTGATGGTAATGGAGCACAGAATTGTATCCTCCAGAATTGTGGCTCATATAGTGAATAAAGGTCTGGTAATTGTGCACATTCGCTGAGGTAACGAGACCTTTTGGATGGGATCATTCAGCACACTGGGTGAGCATCTAGGTAGGGATTTTTTGTCAGCTTGTCAATGGAGGAAAATGCGCAGAGTTCTTCCTGGTAGCCTCTCACGACCACTCGGCCGGCATCGGCCGATATATCGGTGCATCTCAATAAAAATGTTAATTATTTTTTTATCATATTGATCATGAGAATGTTTAGTGGTCGTGAGAGGCTATAGGGAAGAACCATGATTAGGGCTGATATATCCTGTCAATCAAAAGAGGACAGGAAAATGCAATGAATTTGGGCTCTGTGTATAAAAAAAGTTTGATGTTCAATATTAATATACATTATATGAATTAATAACATTCAAAAGTTAAGAAATATTAATTTAATCTTCAGAACTTTGTTCATGCGAGTTAATATAACCACATCGGTATCGGCATTGGCATTTGCAGATATCATTTTGAATAATTGGCTATTTGTGTCGGTGCATCTCTAATTTTTATTTTACATGCTCTTTAACCTTACATTATATCTTCAAAACATTTCTCAAACAGTTAATCAGTTGATTCATTTGACTAACCTGTTAACTAACCATCTTTACATTAAAATATTAATGGCGGTTAACCTCAGCACACTGAAGTCTAATGTCTCTTTGTCTTTCTCTTGTTTCATGTTTGAAAGTAATAGTCTCACATCTCTCATTTGAAATTCAGTCTATATCAACTTGTGACAGGATTTAATAATGTTCCCTGTGACAGGTCATTTCACAATCCACTCCAAAAGACAGGAACAAAATGTCAGGTTTCTCTTATCCTTTCTGCTCTTTGATAACATATTCAAACAAGTATCTTTAAGCTTTAAAACACATCTTTAAGTATTAATTGTCTCAGTATTCGCCACTCACAGATCGACCTCAGAGTTAAAAAAACTCTCAGGCAAATTAAAGTTCAAGTAATCCTTTCCATAATCTCTGGAATTACTTGTTCTTAATTCCTGTGTCGGTTCTCATTATTTCCATTCAAATCATTATCTCATATGTGTAGCCCAGAGGATGGTACATTAGATCCATGAGGTCAGAGGTTAATAGCATTCCACATAATTCCACTCGGGTCTATGAATTAGGAGCAGGTACCGTGTGACTAATGATCATGATTGTCGAATAAGAGGTTAGCCGTCATTACTCTAATACTGCTATTTTTTCCACTGGGGACGAAACTGACATTATAGTGAAGGGGAAAGGGGAACATCTGAGGCTAAATTCCATGTAATGGTTGAGTATATCATTATTGACATACTAAGAATGTTCCATCTTTTTACTCTTGCTTCTATTTTGCTTCTTTTTATTATATTACCAGAATATATCAAAATATATGCAGCAAAAACCTGTGTTATAAAGTTATTCATAGCATCATTACTTTGAACTTTGAAATGCCCAAAGTATGTGTTTGATTCCCATGAAACACAAAATCTGACAGAAAATGTTAGTAAGTCACCTTGGATAGAAGTGTCTGCTAAATGCATAAATGTAAATTTCCATTTAGCACCAAATATAGGGTTGCGATATTGTTACAAAGAGAAGGAAAAGCAAACTAAAGAAAAACAAATCTAATCTAGAACCATTTAGGACTGTGCAGGTGCATGGCTTGTGAAAAATATACACTGTATTATTTCTCTGTTTAATAGTTGCGCTTGAAAGTGTATAAAAGTGATCTGAGCTTTCAACAACTTCACATCTCTACAGTAAGCATGGCAGCAAGGAAACAGTGACATTATCGTTGTAATGAGATAAAAAGGAAAATTTTCCAGCTACTGACTCACATCTTCAGTGTCAAGCAAAATGGATGCCTCTGAGGGGGGCTTTCATAGTCTTACTCTGTTTTGTGTTATTTCAACACAGATATATTTAGGGAGTTGATAACCACAGAGGGGGGTGATGCAGTCACTCTAGAATCATAACAAATGAACATGTGTGATAAAGTCATTTATTTTGAACTGTTTGATCCCAGTGTTAAGCAACGTAATACACACAACAGCAGTGCCAGCCCACAGCCGTGGCCATAAATGAGTGTTCTCAACAGCTTGTTTTTCTTACAAATCTTTATATGTCTTAACCTTAGAGTAAAAATTACAATTTGCACAACCAGCAAATGTCCCGTTTTGCAACACAAGCAAAACTTTTGAATATATACGTTTTTTTGTTATGTGTATCATTTAAAAGTGCATTATATTATGAAAGGTATGGAGTCAGGAGAAACAACATTTTCGAACTGTGTCACTCCATTTCCAGAGCACTTGAAATGTAGTGCTGTTATGCTTAGCTCATGGGAGAAGAGGAGAAATAGGCAACAAGCAACTTACGCATGTTGGTTGCCCTCGCCTGCACGGTGTCATAATGCTGTGTGTGCATTCCGATGGCCTCCTCATGTTGAGCCTGACGGGCACCTTGCATCACACTTGCCACCGCTCTGTTGAATAACAAGCAATTACCTAGATTTAGTATTGTTATGAATTGCCTTAGATTCTGTCTTGATTTAGAGAGGGAGTGAGTAAAGTAACACAGTATACAGATATATAACGTCAATAGATTCACATTTATTCATTCAGTCATATTGCTGTCGCTGTCTATGGTGCTGATTTACGCCCAACATTATTTCCCCTCCCAGAATGGATGAGCGCTCTTTCAACAACCTGCACACTGTGTGCTGCGCAGTTCTCATCGGAGTCTCTGACCCACTGTTCAGTAGCAACAAGAGAGTCCCACCTCCACTATCCAAGCTGAGTAGCTAAAGGTTAAAAAAACTAACAACTGGACGTTATGCAACATGCTGTAACATGCCTAAAACGTGTGTGTTGATCTTGCGCTTATTTTTGAAAAATCTTTATCCTTTTAACCCTCATAAAATATCGAAGAGATTGTTCTTTATTAAGAAATGCATGTTCATGGACATCGACACAAAATGAAAACGCACAGGTAAGAAAACCAACTCTTGGATGAAAATCGACGAAGACTGGATCTGGATGAGAGACTTTGCGTAGAAATTCTGCAACCTCGAATGGATGGAGCAAACAATAACAACAACAAAAACGCAAAGCGAACCACATTACACTTAGGCTATTTATTATCACAAACACAAATACAGTAATACAATTTGGGATTCAAAGAAACCCCGAAGAACTGGTAGTAACTCACCGAGACATACTTTCTCTGTGAGGTCTGTGCGCCTTTTCTAGTCCAAGTTTCGTAAATATCCCGACTAGTGCCATAATCGCCACTACTCCACATATCACATATACAATCATGTTTGTTTTATCCTTGGTCGGATCATGACTGGGGTTATTTTTCTTATACGGTGTCTGTCCCGTTAACCATACTGGAGTATCGTAATTTTTACAAGTGCTCTGATCCAAACGAGAGTTTTTATAAGCGCAGCAAAATCGGAAGCCACAAGTGCCGCAACAATACAAATAATTGCCAGTTTGGCAAACGAACGGCGGGTCCCACTGTCCCATGACATCGTAGTAACCCCGACATTTGTCCTCTGTATGCGGAGGTTCGGAAACGCCGCTCTCCTCATCCCGGGACCCATTGGCTCCTGAGAGCATAATGAAGCCCTCGAGTTGTTGCTGCGCTTCCCCGTCCGCGCTGCACAGAAGCACCAGAACTTTCACCAAGAAGTATTTTAACAGCAAGACTGTCCATTTCATCCTGAAGTCTTCCTTTAAAGGACAAACTGAAACAGTGAAACGAGTTGGTACTACCACTGACAGTAGGGCATAGATCCACATGAGTGAACAAAGCCATTCGGGGAGGTTTGCATTTTCAAAACGCTTCTTTAGTGAGGGGGAGCTAAATATCGACCTCTGATTTTTGTAAAGTCCACGCAGAGAGCTGCTTATCTTAATTCCAGTTGTTATGTTGAATCTCAAGTACTTTCATCCCCCTGTAAGCGCTGCGCTACCCTGAAGGCTGCCTGTGTTTGTGAAGATGACAGAAGTGAGGTGCGGGAGCGCAGATGCAGAACTCTAGAGCGCGCCTGAGAAGAGGAGAGAGAGTGAAGAGGAGGAGATATGGAGGGATTGGCTACGATCAGACTATAGTAAAATAATCGTAGTGAAAAGTTGCGCTAACTTCTCTCACAATCCAACGAACAGTTTGGTTTTACAACGACTGTATCGTCACACGCTGTAAAACATATTTGTTTCGTGCTATTCGAAACAAAATATAGTCTGGAGATCGAAAATGCAACTGCTAATAGGCTACATGCTTTTAAAGTACAGGATTTATCTAAGCAATGCATGGAGTCTATGGCCACCATTTCGAGAACATGTCTTATGGAGTGTTGGGTGTAACTAATTATTTTCTCTTAAAAAATGTAATTACAGTTAGCCTACTTCTGATGTTATTGAACTAAATACTGTGTAAAATATACAATCGTGGAATTGACATCAAAATCAAGTCTAACTTTAAAATGCATAGGCCTATAATGTATCCTTCCTCACATTTATAATACTTTGGTCGGTTAATAAGAATACATCATGTAGTTTTATATTATTTATTTGAATGAATTAAAAGAGGTTGATATAGTCTAATAATTAGTAGCCTATTAAATACTTTTTGGAGAGAATAATTTGTACAGTAATCTAATTACAATTAATATGTAAGACTGTTGAAAGAGCAACGTTACTCGAGTAGGATACTGTCAATGGGTGATTTATATTGTAGTGAAATGTATCATACAAATTTTCATAATTGGTCAAATTTATTTAAACAATTAAAAATAACCAGCATTAGATTATTTCGCATTAACAATAATTAATATCAAATACATAAATGAAGACCAGTTCTCTGTTAAATGGACCTGTGTTTTATGTATAAATGCCATGTGTTGGTATATAGGCTATAGGCCTATTTATAGAGTATATTAACTAGACACTGCTATCTGTTGCAAACGTCAAACACTGAATATCATCATAATTATTACTTTCTTGCTACAATCCCTAATTTATTTTTAATATAAGCTATTAGTTATTTAGTCCTAGTTTAAAATAATTAGTAAATTCGTTGATGTTGTAAGTAGTGGTATTGTAGTGATTCATTTGCCTATTTGAGTCTTCGTATGTGAGAATTCGCGAGTAGATTTGTCAAACAGACTCGCTGTACTCAAAACAGAAGAGAACAGTGCCAGACTGCCAGACATTACTAGTACAATACCAAACGCATCGATTCACCACAACCAATGACTCTGTCAGATTTAGTAGTGAACGCCTTCACTTCTTTACCAAACACGAAAACGATACTGTAGCGTTTACAACGAAACATTTTATAAACTATTCAATGGCGGGGGATGAAAGTATTTTTCTGCGAGCGAAGGATCGGACTTACAAGGGACTGACAGAAGGTAGCCTACTAGCTGATGCTAGCTAATGTCCTTTGACATTTGTGCTGGAAATATTGAATTGTGACCGTGTCATATATGAATGTGACTTGTTTTATTAAAATGTATGGTTTAATATCGTACTTACTTACTTAACGTTACTTACTAAATGTTGGACTGTTTTGGACATAAAAACAAGTGTTTGACAAGTTAGTACATACTGTTGAATTGACAGCTAAAGGGGGTTTATTGTTTTTTTCCAGACCAGAGAACTTTTAGGGAGTTTTTGTAAGGAATCAGATTACTCAAAGTTAACTTTTATGATCTTTTACTGCATATAATTAAAACATTTTCTGGGAAGCTTTTTTTGTCAAAAGTCATTTAAAAGTCAACATAATGTAACATATGTAAAAGGCTCATCTTCTTTCCAGAAAACAACCAAAGTTAACTTAACATTTTGCACAATGACTTGGTAGCTATTTTTCTATATGTGGTTCCTTTTCTTGTCTGTTTAATATGCAAATCAAGCTTTGCATTATAGACTTTGCCAAATCGTTTTTCTTTGTTTGTTTGGCAAACCTGCAGCAGTAACTGTTAGCAGATGCATCGAAGTTAAGTTGATATATTACACTTATCCACAGTATGCTTTTATCTTTACTTATGATTAGCTTAGCAGTATTTGAAAGCTCCAGAAATCACCAGAGATACCCCTCTGATTTATGTTTGCTGAAAAATGCTTGTGCTTATCACTTGTCTGTTTCTCTCAATTCATGTTGTTTAAAGTTGCCTGGAAATAGTTTCCAGTCTCCAGGGATTGTAATGAAAGAGCCAGACTACAAACAAGATTCCGGACAGCAGATGGCACTTTTTAAATGCTTTTTGAGTTTCAAGCAGGTTTTGTGATTATCCGGAGATGTGCATGGCATAGCAAACATATCTTGTTAGAATAAAAGTGATTAGTTTGAAACATTCCGGTCTGTTTAGGGATTTGTGTTGAAAGATGAACATACAGTGTACATGTTTTGTATAAAATGAGGATATATTGTGAATTCAAATGGCCCATTTGAAAATGAAAGCTGTTTAACATGTTTTTAAGATGTTAACAAAATTTGTTTACATATGTGTACAAAAATGAGCCTTTATGATCCTGTAATAACATTCAAGATAAAGTTTCTCAAAGAATAACAGGTTTAAACAGTTTCTAAACTGGGAAAAATGACAGTGTTTGTGCTGTAAACACTTTGTGGAGGTGTGAAACTTTGTTTTATTTCTACCGCTGTGTTTCCTTATAACACAAGAGCTGTGAAGGTGTCATAAACAGCTGAAGTATAAGTGATGAGTGATTCTATACATTCCAGGTGTTTGGACTGTCATTTCTTATGATAGTTTAATTATTTAATTAGACTTTATTGCCAGGTTTGTAGACAGTATACACACAAGGAAACACCATTAATATTTTTATATTTTTTGGTCAGGTACAGGTGCGACAGTGCAGCAAACATATTTGTTTTGTTCCTTACAGATGAGCAGAAGGAGTGGAACGGCCCTTTTTATTTCATTCAGGCGGCGGATCCTCAGCTTGGCCTGATGAAAGCGTGGAGGATAGGTGACTGTGATTCAGGAGGGGATGAGTGGGCTGAGGAGGTGCAGCTCACAAAGCAGACGGTCCAGGCCATCAACAAACTACAACCCAGACCTCGCTTCGTTGTGCTGTGTGGAGACCTGGTCCACGCGATGCCTGGTAAGCACCTTTTTTAATGTGGTTAGACAGATTTCTGACCTTGACAGTGTTAACTATTTTGTTGGGTTTATATAGCTTTATTGAAACGCACAAGGTGCTTTTTAAAATACTCTCAAATATGCTGAGCTTAAAGGGATAGTTTACCCAAAACTTAGTTTATTTATTTGAAAGTTTATTTACTCACCCTCAGGCTAGCCGATTTTTTTAAGTAAAACAATAAAGAAGATATTTAGCAGAAACTGCAATGCTGTGTGATTAATATAATGGGAGTAAACAGGTGGCAGTTGGCAAACCAGCCTCTGGTGCATTTTGCGCCATCTACAGAGCAGGATGGTTAAGCACGCTTCCGTCAATCCGAATAATTTCAATATGCGGATTTGGAAAGTGCTATTTACTTGTCCCTTAAATGTTACAATGTGATTCAAAAACATGTTTACATAATGAAATATATTCCGAACAGAACTTTTGTGCAAATGCACAGATAGGGTTGCCAGATTTGCGTAACAAATCCAGAAATTTCATAGATCAATATTTTTACTTCAACAACCGTTTAAAAATTTCTAGACTGTCCACGTACTTTAAACGGGATCACACACAGCCTCTAACATCACACTTCAAACTCTGTCTCTGGATGGATGTATATGCCCCTATTGTCACTATTTTCACATTTGGAATGAAAACAAACGTTCTTTCTGACAAATGTCCCTCTTCCCTTGTTTGTTGTCCGGTCTAGTTGAAGTCTGTCCGGTCTAGTTGTAGTCTGTCCGGTCTAGTTGTAGTCTGTCCGGTCTAGTTGAAGTCTGTCCGGTCTAGTTGAAGTCTGTCCGGTCTAGTTGAAGTCTGTCCGGTCTAGTTGAAGTCTGTCCAGTCTAGTTGAAGTCTGTCCGGTCTAGTTGTAGTCTGTCCGGTCTAGTTGAAGTCTGTCCGGTCTAGTTGAAGTCTGTCCGGTCTAGTTGAAGTCTGTCCGGTCTAGTTGAAGTCTGTCCGGTCTAGTTGAAATCTCTCCGGTCTAGTTGAAGTCTGTCCGGTCTAGTTGAAGTCTGTCCGGTCTAGTTGAAGTCTGTCCGGTCTAGTTGAAGTCTGTCCGGTCTAGTTGAAGTCTGTCCGGTCTAGTTGAAGTCTGTCCGGTCTAGTTGAAGTCTGTCCGGTCTAGTTGAAGTCTGTCCGGTCTAGTTGAAGTCTGTCTGGTCTAGTTGTAGTCTGTCCCTTTTTGTACCAGCACGTATGGTGCTGCTAGTGAGAAAACCTGTTTAGATTTGCTTACCTGAATACCTGTTTGATATACTTACCTGAGTGAACTACCTGTTGAATGTTTTCTGTTGTGCTTGTGTTTCAGTGTTGCCATTAAAACCTCACTGATTACATCACCTTTGTGGCGTGCTCACAGAGGGTGGACGCGGCTTTCTAATTTATTTATCTTTTTATTGTAAAATCTGTTGTTATCCATACAGTCCCGGCTCAAAAGTGATGTCTTTGGTCAGCTAATGCCTTCGCTTTTTATTCAAATATATTATTAAAGATGTATTAAAACGTTGTATATTGTATAGTTGTTATAGTTATATTTCAACTTTGTGCTTGGCACAACATTACACACAACACATGAGCAACGTTTATAAAGACACAGCTCAAGAGAATGAATCAACACACAAAATTGTAATCAATGTTTCCTTTTTTTCCTGCAAGCTTTTTGTTTTTCTATGCATTTCTTGTATATCTGAATAAATCCCATAATCCCTGATGTGCTGTAGTTTGCATTTTTGGCAAATAATTTTGTGCAATAAATACCTTAAAAGTTTAGTGTTTTGTCAATGTTGTAGCTCATGTTTTGTTGGTTTAATTAAACCTGAGGGAGAATTAACAGCAAATAGTGTTTAGATATACTTCCCCAGACATTACTTTTGGCCACTATATAGACAGAAAAATATTTATGGTGGGAAGAAGAAATATAGTACAATTGGAGAAGACTATATTACAAGTTGGTTTCATTTTTACAATAAAGAGAGAATTCATTAGAATAAAAGGTTCATTGTAGGTAGTGTATTTTAAAATGATTGAAGAATAGCAGAATGTCCTTTGCTAGTCCTTTATTCTCTGACGTGGCTGTTATGAAATAGAGCTGTGGACCATCTGCCTGAGCCATCCACCTGCGATCTCTACACTTATCTAATTGCTTCAGCTCAAACTGAAAAGCACATTGGGAAATGAAAAAGAAACTCTGTAGACCGGGAGGCAGTTATCCTGCACATATGAATGTGCTGACAGGATGTCACTTGTGAAGGTGATGAATATGTTTATAAGCATAATTCCTCACTGACCACCGCTTGAAGTGTTGGGCTGCTTAGTGCGAGTACACCTAAAGCTGTCAAAAGTATTTCTCAGCACAAATATCTATAACTCCCCAGTTTTTCAAAGACTGATTTATCAGTTTATACACTTTGGAATCTGGGGGAACTCTCAAGTGTCATTTTTGCTTATTGTAATATCAGCCGGGGCTTGTGGCTTCCCTTCTGGATGTAATTTATAGGTCAGGTTATGATAAAGGTTTGTGGACCTTAAATGGCCTTGCGTCAACACCTATTAGTGTCAGGCCAGCAGAGCAGCCAGAGGATGTCATACACATTACACACCGTGCCCATCATGCAGCTGTTCTCTTTTCTCAGTTTGTATGGGGTTTTCCTGATCTCTACTATTCCTCCACACCATTTCCTCACCAAGCATTAGAACAGGGGTTTTCCAACCTTTTTATGGCTGTGGCCCAATTTTTATGTATCAAAATTCATGACCCCATTCATCTCTTTAAGAAATTACTTGCAAATTTAATCCAGTCACCTCAATGAATATCTGCCACCAACAAAACACTTTCTATATATGTGAATTTTCACACACTTTTAAAAGTATTAATTCACGGTGGTACCATAAATATAGCACAACACAAACAAAAAATGGTTTCCCACAAAAAATGGTTGTACGCTTTTTGTTTGTCAAACATAGTTTAATATATCGATGTTAAAGACACAATATATCATTTTCTCTACATTCAGACATTGTTGGAAACATTTGGGATAATGTAAGAACACACATGCTCGTCTATTGGGATATTTTAATGCACAAATCTTACATATTGTGCTTTTAAATTTGATGAACGACACTTGTGGTTATTCTGCTCAGACATCTATCTACATTTAAGGTTAACTGGCTTCATAATACACATACAGTGGGACCAGATGGTAAAAATATTCACAAAAAAATAGTCAATAAAAGTAAAGTTACTTATTTTTTGTTTGCAGATTTGTTTGCTTAGTTTGATGCCTATTGTCAATACAACAGAATTTATACATTTTTATGTGTGACTTATAGGTGTTATAATACTTTCTGAGGCCACTGTATACAGTAAGAATGTCGAGATGTACTGTATGAGTGCATGATAATGGTGTCTAATGTACTCCTGGCCTCTGGCTGAGTCCTCATTAGGTGTCTCAATGGCTTGAGGGTTGTTGCTCCTCCAGAACCTCTCAATATTGACCCTAAGGCTTTGATAATTTTGTTTTTCTCATTGCAGCAATGAGAAGACGGCAGGTATCCTTATTATTTCTCTGGCCTTAGTCTTGCTCCAGCTGGTGTGGATATTCTGCAGGATGGGCAGTACACCCTTGGTGGTACATTCAGACTATATACATAACACTACCTGACCAATATCAATAGTGCACCTGTAAGAGAAGTTTATACCTTGGGGGACTCGGAAGGGTCGCTGTGTCATCCAAATCAATTTCTCCTTCGACTCACTTGGACTTTAAGCATTCATCCTTTAATTCCTCATGGCCTTAAATGCTAGATGCTTACTGTACATTTTTGATTGAGGGTCTCCGAGCTTGTGAATCCGAGTTCCCACATGGTGAAATATGTCAGAGTGACATTAGTTTTCCTAGCACTGTTATCGTCTACTTGAGGTTAGATCAACCCTCTGTCCGTCAACCTTACCTTCATTAAACACGTGCTGCGACCTCTTCAAGCCTCATTGGCGGCCAAATCTGATTCTGTTTTAGCCGTTTTGCCTCCCACGTTCCATCCCATAATGAACAGCGAGGGGGAAGATCTAGAATGAACAAAGTTCCACGCGGTAATTGAAGGGTCGCTCCGTGATATCGGCAAAGAATCCTTGTGAGCTTTCCTGTTCAAGGACTTCTCCTGGCTGGCAACAGAAGAGATCATCGAGGGAGGTGATTAGATTTGGAGAGCGCTGAACCTGATGCTGTCCTGATGAGGACTGTAAAAACGTTTTGACTGGCCGTGGGCTCTGCCGGGGGACTTCTGAGAAGGTGAGATGGAGGTATCGTCTCCCTTCTGTACCCTCTTTTACAAACGTTAGGCTTTTAATTGCCATTGAAAGCGGATAAAAGCGAAGTTCTCAAAGGAACAGCTGCACATCTGTGGCTGACCAGAGGGAAATCAGCTTTGAAGGAGCTCCTGCTTCTCTGTATGTTTAGCTGATAGACATGTCTTTTGGGAGGGTTTTTAATGGGTTTCTTTGGGATTTGGCTCTGCTGGATGAGAAGGAGACCTGTTGGGATTGAGCGTTACGTAAATCAGTGGAAGTCATAACAAAGCTCTGTGTAAGATATTGGGAAACTCTGTTGATCACAAAGAATGAGTAGTAATTGGCCTATTCACACCGAGCACACTGAGACAAAATAACAATGTTATTGGTTAGTGATTTTTTTCACAGCTTCAACAAAGTGCACTTTGTGTGAAGGGTTTCATAGGAGTGCATTGTTTTGATGTAAAGGGATAGTCCACCTAAATATGATCATTTTACTGCCCCTCATGTTGTCCAAAATTGTATTTCTGGAACAAAAATTTTTTTTTAAGATGCCTCACAGGTCTTGGAAACTTTGGCATCATTAAATCGGTAAATATGATCTCAGTACTATATAGTATTCAGAAGAATAGACTGAAATGAAAGTCATTATTTATTGACAGTCTTTCCCCCAGTGAGCTGTTCATTTGTGAACCACTGCGACCAGATCATTGGGTGAATGACTTGAAATTGAGAATTGGATCGGTCTGATTTGTAAACAAATTGTTTTTATAGCTGGCTCCTTTCAATAAACCGGCAGATGGAAGGAAACAGCGATGCGTCAGTGTGGATGCGCTATGTTTAGCTCGTCATATTCGTGTAAACAGTCTTTTACTAATATGAACCATGTATGAACCATATGAAGACAATACATACAGCTATCAAGGTTGATAGAGGATTTTTAACGTCAGTATGTAAGTGTCTTGACCACATACAAACTAAACTACAAAGCTGTTAGCAAGATGCTAGTTATGTTTGCGCGGGCTAATCGGCATATGACATCAAAGTACCATGAGAGCAGAGCAGTCATACGCCGATCGGTCTGCACAGCATTTCAAGAAGTTGAACACACCTAAGACAAAGCCAGAAGACACATATTGTATACAGTATTTGTGAGAATGAGTATAGGAACATGATTTAACATTTTTTATTGATATATGTTAGATATAATGAAGTGAGCCTGTAAGTTGTTTATAAGTGATGGAAGTTATTTTCTGGTTTCATATCTGTTTTTGAGTTGTCTGTGTACCTAAATCAAGTGAATAAAACATGTTTTTGGTCACACTTTAGAATAGGGACCAATTCTCACTATTAACTAACTATTAACTACAACCTTTGCCTCAATAAACTCCTAATTACTGCTTATAAGGTTTTTAGGTTTAGGTATCGGGTAAGATTAATGTAATGCAGAATAAGGCTTTAATATGTGCTTTATACACATTAATATACAACCAACATGCATGTTAATAATCTAGTAGTTAATGATTAATTTGTGTACCTTAATATAAAGTGTAACCATATTTTTTTATAATATAAAATAGTAGTTTTTGCTATGGCTCTTTTGCAAAAAATGAATTGACCAAAACGGAAAAAATGTCTCCTTGGAGAAAAAATTTTCCAACTCCTGTTTTAGGGCTACTATTGAAACAACATGGTGAATTCCATGTAAAGGGACCCGCGGTGTATGTAGATAGAAATAGCTCGCTCTAAAAGCATAACGCTTCATTATGTAAGGTCTTTATACACCTCTTAGGACATAGTTATGTATATTATATTGTATTTCAGTCTATACCTAAATCTTCCACATTCCACCTTTAAGGAAGCATCCATTCTCAGCACACTTGTTGATGATTTTGAAAATGATTTTAATCATTTAATACCAGCAGCTAAAAAGGCCTGTACCACAATTGTACAAAATAGTTTTAGACTAAAATGATGGTCTGTTGGTTTGATTTCCTTTATCGCACATCAACACCACATTCACAATACTGTAGTCACTAATGCCAACTCTTCTTTCAGCTCCGCTGCTCATTGAGTTTCAAATCTACAGCAGGCAATTAACAAGATGCCCTACTTGTCATATTAGAGGTAACCTACGGCTGTTATTAATGAGCTCCAAAACTCAATACTTGACAGACTGCATTTACTGTAGAGAAGTGTGCTAAGACTGGATGCTTTCCTGTATTCTGTATAAGAAAAATAAATAGTTAATCATTATTCTGTAATCTTTGTGAAAATTGTGGGTCATTATGTCGTTGAGATCATTGGTGTTTTTGTGCATAAAAACAATGGTCAGACACATCCGACATCACTCCATTTTACATTTAAGGTCACAGCAAATCTCTTAAAGAAGACTTTATCAAGTAAGACAAATGTCTTTCTTTTTTCCAGGAAATGTATTTAGGGAAGAACAAGTTAAGGATCTCAAAACAGCACTAAGAGGCATTGACCCTGACATTCCTCTCGTGTTTGTCAGCGGCAACCACGACCTTGGCAACGCGCCCACTCCGGACACCGTGGAGCAGTTCTGCCGTGACTGGGGCGACGATTACTTCAGTTTTTGGGTGGGCGGGGTGTTGTGTTTGGTTCTAAACTCTCAGTTCTTCTTCGACTCATCAGGCTGCCCTGAGCTAACGGCGGCTCATGAGGTCTGGCTCGAGAATCAGCTACAAAGGGCCGCCCGGACCCCCCGCCGGCACGTGCTCGTCTTTCAGCACATTCCACTCTTCCTCCGTGCGCCTGAGGAAGAGGATGACTACTTCAACCTGCGGAGGGGGATCAGAGAGATCCTGATCCAGAGGTTCAAACAAGCAGGTGAGAACAAAGAACTCAAGCTTTGCACATCAAACAAGGGTGTCTATACCTCATGCAGTAGCATGAATTATTGAAGAGTTTGTCCTTTCTCTGATGATCGCACGTACTCAGTGGTTTCTGTAGGACAGTAGTATGCAAATCATGGATCAGACAGGCCAAAAGTTACATCTTTTTTGGTAAGTTTGATTCAGAATAGTTGATTCTGAACAGTTCTGCAAAGAATTAAGAAAACGCCATGCCTTAAATCAGCATGTCATGTACTATTGTGTCGATTCCATTCTAGTGTCAAAAGCAGAAACCTCAGAAGTGGCATAAAGGCACCCAACAGCAATGTGAAAAAGAGCATGCCAAGACATATGAAAGCTGTAATTTAAAATCATATTCCATGTCGGCGCCAATAACCCCGTGGTTAGTGCGGCGACATATAGCAACAGTGTGTTCACAGCGAACCAAGTTCACTTCCCATCTCAAAGGTCCTTTGTCGATACTGCTCCCCTATCTCTGCCCAACGTCTGCTCTCTACTGTCCCATTAAAGGCCCTGTGGGCTCTTTTTTTTCCAGAGCTGTATATACATATTTAAATTCAGTAATGGCACAGCACTGATTTTGCACAAAACCCCATACCTATGTACAGTAGATGTTTCCCTTGAACCTTGCTGTGGTCCAGAATGCTTTAAGCATAAATGCTAAATGGCACTCTTATGGTCACTGAGTGGAATAATGCCTTTGTCTTGCCTGAGGCTGTTTAATTATGCTGTTAGTGCCCTGAAGCGCTTTTGCGGGCTGTATAATAAAAGTTGTTCCTACACATTTTTGCATGTGCCAGATTTTAGTATGAGTCTGGACTACATGACAGCCATGTTCAGGTTAATTATTGATTGTAAAACCAAGGGTGGGTTTGGATCAGAGCGGATGTTATTTTATTCAACAACCGTGTGGACATACAGTACGCTGCGTACATTATTCAACACTCAGTAGTGTTTTCATGTCGAATAAGATATTCTTTATTACCAGGCATTTCTTTAATATGAACAAACTAAATCTTTACTGAAAAAATGTAATTATTGTTACAGCAAGCAAATGATTTTGATCTCGATGTTGGTTCACTCTGTTTATTTTTAGTTGACATGGAGTTATGGCAGGCTCTGGAAACCTCACTTATGAGTCATGAAATGAGCTGCCGTGTTTGTTTAGAAAGGAAATCAACAGGGTTAAAGGTCGTTATCTAACACAAGGGTCAGTGTTTGTTTACTGTTCAATCGTTGTATTCATGGAAAAAAAATATGTTTAATATGTGATTTCAGCTTTCATCTCTTGTAGTTTTATACATGCTGTGTGTTCATGCAGTAGTGGGGCAGCAGAGGGGGGCTTGATCTCATCCTTCAGAGCTGACACATCCACTCCATGGCTTTCTCCACTTTTCACATTTTAAATTTCTCAAAAACAATCAAAGGACAAAGAATGCAAAAAGGAGAACAAAAATTTGCTAAATACAAAAATAAGCTTGTCTTAGCTGTATTAACTTAAGAGGCCCAGAGCAATACAGAGCAATACAGGGGCGAAGAAATCTTGGCGGTAGCCTCTAAATTTAATATAATGCAAGAAATTATATTTATTTGAGCAGTTTTCTAAAAGAAGATTGTTACAAGATTTACTCTGGGGAATCCACATGTAGTCAAGTCATCTTTGTGTTCTCGGTGAGTTAAGGGGTCTTTATCTATAAATGTCACTTATAGCAGCTTATTATCAGGGGTCTGGGTTGATCTGCACAGGTTTCCTGTAAAACAGCTTGTACAGTCTTGGAAAATAACCATAGATTCTGGATGATTAAATTATAGTCCGGTCCACATGGATTCTGTCGATTTTCACAAAAGCCTTGCATTTACAAAGCTCTCTTTGTTAATATGCTTTTAGCTACCCATAAGTAACAATGTAGTCCTTTTTGTTTAACATATTTAACCATGTTTAAAGCCAGATTCTAGGTTTGGAGAATCACATACTGTGTATATTTTTTCTCACATGCACAAATAAAGAAACCATGTGACATTTTTGTTTCATCTTCCCTTCCATTCTAATAGCATCTGAAGATTGAGCCAGTATTGAGAAAGTTTAAAGATTTTGTTCTCTGAAAACAGCCTTGATTAAATCGTATTGATAAATCTGCATCTGTACATCAAAACCTCTACAATCTTATCTCGTGTTTGGGAGCCCCCATTGCACTTTTTTGTAATGCAAACCTATTTAATTTTAAATTGCCATTCAACACTTCTCACATTGCCAGCGGTGCAATCGTGTAGCGTGTTAATTGGTAGAGATAAGCCGAGTGTTTCCTCCACGATTTCTGCTGGCTTACGGCTCTCATTCAGTACAAGTCGGTTAATCAGAGAAACGCTTGTCATTAGAGAATTGTAGGTAAACTGGGAAGCATGTTGTTTTTTGACAGAGAATGAAGAATGGACTGTTTTGTGGACCGCTTACAGAGAGATATGGCATGATGGAGTGCCCATTGTTATCAGGAAAGGGTCAGCTGTTATTTTTGTTTATCTCAAGGTCTTGCATCATTAAAAGGAGTGTTTCAGGTCACTTGGAAAGATAACAAATGAGAACAATGGATTTGGAAAAGTACAGGGTCAGATACCATTTGAGGATTTTTACATTATTGATGGGGTGGATTGTGAAAAATAGCATATAGTGAAATTTAATTTGTAGTGCTTGTGGTGTTCGCTAATGTGAAACAAGCACACGAATGCAGAACAAGCAGACTATATAAGGTTGGTTTCCGGTAATTTGTTTCTGTCAGAGCTTTGCACAGAGAAAAAACTCAATAAGGAGTAAATTAACAAACAGCTTTCCTGTAGCTCAGTGGTTAGAGCATGGCGCTAGCAATGCCAAGGTCATGGGTTCGATCACAGGGATTGCACATACTTAGAAACATATGTATAATGTAAAATGCATTGAAAGTCACTTTCTGCCAAATGCATAAATTTAAATGTAAATATCTATAAAGAGAATCACACGTAACATTTGTTGCAATAACAGTAAAAAAAAGTCCCTGGATCACAAAAGCAATCTTAGGTTGTGTTCAAACTTGACTTCTTTTTTGAAGCTGCTAGTGTCTGTTTTACATTATAATCCTGGAGCAAACCTTTCCTGGAGCAAAACTTTCAAAAAACTTTGCAAAACGTTCAAAAAAGTCCTGAGCGCTTTTTAAAACGCCAGCGCCGGCATCTTTTTCTGCAGGTAAAAGCATCTTTTAAAGTTGAAAAAACCCGCCCACGTCAAGCATCTTGTTCACAGCTAACCAATGACAACCGAGTAGCGAGACCTGTAATTTCCATAACAACATGCGAGGAAGGTGATTGGTCGAGCGGGATTAACGATAAGCTCGGAAAAATAAAATGGCGGCCGAAACGCTGGTTGGAGCATAGTTTTGTATAAATGTAAGTTTAATTTTCACGTTCAACAACTTTTGTTTGCAGTTATAGCGAGAAATTAATAGTTTTTGAATATGTGATTAGTTATTGCAAAGACGCTCTCTGTTTATAATTCAAATGGACTTCCGTTCCGCTGCATATGAAGTCTGTCTCTCTGAACTGCCTTCCTGCACAAATGCTGCCTCTGAACGTTGTCGGCTGCTACTGTATTTGTAACCACATTAAAAAAGCGCTATTGTCAATGGAACATTTGTAGTAATAGCCAAAAATATTGTATGGGCCAAAATCATAGATTTTGCTTTTATTCCAAAATCATTAGGATATTAGGTAAAGAACATGTTCCATGAAGATATTTTGTAAATTCCGTAAATATATCAAAACTTTATTTTTGTGATGCAGCAAAATCGCTAACAAAAATGGCCAGAAACCCGTCTACAAACTTCACTCACTGCTGCCGCTCTTTGGGAATTACCCACTCGAGTTTGGTATCTATGTGAAGCTTAGAATTTCAGCTTTCAGGTTCATCTATTCTCCACAACATCATTACAGCGGTAAGCGTTCAAACAAACCTGTTTCTTTTGGCGATTTTCTCAATATTTAGATTTTTTTGCACCCTCAGATTCCAGAGTTAAATAGTTATTTCATGACCAAATATTGTCCTATGCTAACAAATATACCAATACAAGTTTATTTATGCAGCGTTCAGATTATGTAAAAATCTCAATTTCTAAAAATAGTTCACCCAAAAATTCTGTCATCATTTACTCACTCTTTAGTTGTTCCAAATCTGTATAATTGTCTTTGTTTGGTTGAACACAGAGAAAGATATTTGGACGAATGCTTGTAACCAGACAGTTATGGGGTCCCATTGACTACCATAGTATGAAAAATAACAATGTTAGTCAAAAGTGCCCCAGAACGTTTTACTGTCTTACATTCTTCAAAATATCTCATTTTGTGTTCAACAGAACAAAAACAATTCTAAAATAATTTTCCCTACTATGGTAGTCAATGGGACCCCATAACTGTTTGGTTATAAGAACAAAAGGCAGTCGTGGCCCAGTGGTTACAAAGTCGGACTCATGACCAGAAGGTCGCCGGTTCGATTCTCAGGACCGGTGGGTAACGGCTGAGGTGCCCTTAAGCAAGGCACCTTACCCCCACTTGCTCCCCGGGTGCTGCAGTAATAGCTGCCCTCTGCTCCGGGTGTATGTGTGTTCACTACTCACGGATGGGGTAAATGCAGAGGTCACATTTCGGGTATGGGTCACCATATCTGACAAATAGGTCACTTTCACAAGCATTCGTCCAAATATCTTTCTCTGTGTTCATCAGAACAAAGACATTTATACAGATTTGGAACAACTTAAATGTGAGTAAATGAAGACAGAATTTTTATTTTTGGGTGAACTATCCCTTTAAGACTGGTTTTGTTGTCCAGGGTCACAAATATGTTTTTTTTCCCACAAACCGTGTGCAGAAATCATTGATATTGACAAGCACTCTGTTATGCCAGTCGCCTTTTATGCAGATTTGGTTAAATCATAATTACGCCGCACAGTATTCTGTCATTTGGAGAGCTGTTACTGGATCTGCAGTGATAAATGGCTGTGATATATGACCGGCATATGCAATGTTCTCATCGCACAAAATCATTTTGTACTTCTTTCTATCATGCAAATTAGCCTTGACAGAGTTCGGTGAGGAGATTTTCCCAGTGGCCTAATGACAGCTGACATAAATGGGCAGAAACACACACAAACCAAAGCGTTAATGCAGGATAAGTTGTTTAAATAGATGAGAGTAAGGATTTACATATCATCTAAATCTGGCAGATCCGTTAGTTCTCCGGCTGGGAATCCAGGCTCTGCGTTTAGTGCGTCTCGGGAGAGATGAATTCGGAACGGCGTCATGCTTCCTTATTGGACCAGAACTCCGCTTATTTTATGTGAATATTTATTTTTAGTGCCTGCTGTCTGCCTCTCACATTCTTAGCAAAATTCACCTCTCTCAGCCAAAAGCCATGTTGATCCCTAGATACTACTATTCTTACAGTAATTAGCTGGTTAATGAACAGATAAATGAGATTTATTATCTACAAGATGTGAAATTAAAGATCATGGGATAGAAATGAATCACTGCAACAGTTGACCAAATATATGCAGACATATATAGCAATACATATAGAAAATATCCAGTACTATACATTTGAAAAAGTTATTGCATTATATGCCAATTATTTAGAAATATTAAAATATTAATTTTATGTCGGCACCGGTAGTCCAGTGGACTGTGCACCGGCACGTTGTGCAACAGCACTTTGGATTCCTGGCTTGTGGTGTTATCCCGACTCCTGTTCCCCTGTCTCTCGTCCCAGAATTTCCTGTCTCACTTTCCAATATATATCATATAAGCTATTACTCAAAATATCTTTTGTGTTGTACAGAAGAAAGAGTCATATACAGGTCTTGAACAACATGAGGGTGAATATGACAAAATATTTATTTCTGTGTGTGAACTACCCCTTTAAGATGACAGTGATACCAAATCAAGTTTGACTTAAAGATTCAAGATTCAGAACACTGTGATGTTTTCCATACATTTAAAAAAAAAATGAGTCATGCCAAATTAACAAATGATACAATTACAACTTGTTGATATGCTGGTGTGAGTGTTATCTACAATCCCCATTGGGAACACATTATTTGATCCTCTTTAGATTGACATCTAATAAACACGGTCAGATCGACTGTACAGCAAATCTTGACAATTAAATCCACCACGGCACTGTTTGTTGTTAAGAGATCACAGTTTATTAATCAGCCTGAATTACAGGATGGGTGGGAGTATAAAGAGTCACTGATACAGGCAAACCAAACATAAAATCAAAACAGAGATATAAACAAGTTAAATCTTAGTCATCACAATAATAGAAAAATGCTTGGACTGTATGTCAACGTCGTCTACCTTACAGTTTTCAGTGGATGCAATTACAGTAATTATGTATTGCATGTCTAATGATTCTCTGCTGTAGTGCGGTAGAGAGGATGTCCTCTGAGTAAACGCTTTGATTTTTCATCCCACTCCTCTGTTTCACGTCGGAGATCTTTAGATAATTGGACGCTGTTTTTTTTGGTCGGTGGTGTTTCTGATGCTTGTATCCATGCAGTGGATTAGATGTTATCCTTTGTGAGAGATGCTTGAAATGACCATAATCTTCCCATTGTAGACATTTACATGTAATTACGATTCACCCTAATGATTTGTTTCCATTATTTGTAATTATTTCTGTTGTATCAAGGTCGCTGTAATTTGTTTGTGTTTGTTTCATTGGCATCATTCTTGACTATTGACCAATAGACCTCAAGGATATAAACTTGAATTGAATGCATGTGAAACACCCGCTGAAATACAGATCGGCAAGCAGCACGCTGTTATTCTACTCACTTCTTTGTGCTTCGGTTTGCCATCTTCTGACTTAGCGTCATCATTGCGGTTTTTGGCACCTTTGCTCTGTGCGCATGAAAAATTCATATGAAATTTCCTTCTGTTTCAAATGCATCCATTACCCCAGTATGGGGGCAGCTCCTCTGTTAGAATTCCTCCTCAGAAGCTAAACCTTGCCTGAACTTTTACGAAGAGTCACCACCAACCTCATTTCTTTTAAAAAAAGATGGAGCTCATTTGTGACTAGTATTCTGGGTGACTTGTTTGATTTTTTTGTTTTAAATTCCTGATGGGTAGAGTCTCAGATATTACTGCAGAGGAAGGATGAGAAGCTTCACTATGGTTATGCAGATTGACAATGTAAACTGAATCTGAAGTGACTCCCACTCTGTCAGTATGAACGTGGAGTCACTTCCCATTTTTATTTTATTGTGTCCACTTTCTGCTTGTTATATTTAAAATCGGACAGCATGCATCAGTCTGTTTTTATTCGGTTTAGGGGTGAAAGCCGTGTTCGCCGGTCACTACCACAGAAATGCCGGGGGATTCCATGATGGGCTGGATATGGTGGTGAGCTCAGCGATTGGCTGTCAGTTGGGAGATGACACGCACGGCGTGAGGGTGGTGGTGGTTACTGAAAATGAGGTCACCCATCGCTACCATAGCCTGGACCAGTTAACAGAAAGAGGAATAGATGAAGACCTGAAGAAACTGCTTGCCTGAATGTTCCACAAACAGTACATTATTGTGCAGACTATTAAAAATTGTTTGCATTTCTTTGATTTAGTACTGCCCCCAAGGAAGCTATCTGACAGTCTTTACATATACTTTACAAAATAAACCACAACAATTATGCAAATTAGTTTACATATCCTTGTTTCTGAATATGCTCTGTTCCCTTATGAATTATTGAGTGCTTGCAGCCATTTGTGATCGTCTTGAGTCCCTGTATCGTCTTGAGTGGTAAAGCTGCTCAGTTTTCCTGATAAACAGCCGTTAGGACACTTAGTTGTTGGGATTGAGTTCCCAACACTGAGATGTATTATGGTTGTGAAGGTGAAAGTTACAAACAAGGCCAGTCAACATCAAGTGTAGAAGTACCAAATCTGTAGAGACCAAGCTGAAAGAAAGTAGCTCTTTAAGTGAAAGACCCCACTTTCCTGTGGGGAGAACTCAAACATGCAGTGCATTCAGGATACGCACAGAACTTATATTACCTGGATGCTTTTGTCGGGAGGAGTAGGCAGAATTTTCACAACAGATACATCACAAATGTATGGAAGAAATCATTAATGCTTGAGGTGACAACACAGGATGTTCAGAACCAATTGTATCTAAGCTTCAACAGAATAATTTGTGTAATTTTTTATTAGTTTGTTATGCGAGTTATCTTTGTAAATGTCTGTTGTGTGAAATGGCTTCTTTAGGGCAGTGCTAAATCTAAAAAAAAATGTTTTTTTATGATTGCTAAACGATTATGCAAGACGTATGTACAGTACAGTGATTGGTAAAGTATGTCTTAAGGGAATTGTGTACAATTGTTCCACGTTTTCTCCGGTAAAACACAAGGAGATATTTGGAGAATGTTGACTGTGCTTCTTTTCTTTACAATGAAAGTGAATGCGGACTAAGGTGGTTTTGTGTTCCAACCTGATCTCGCGGAAGTTAGGGTGTTTTTGCATCCAGGGTTGTCACAATATCCAACCTGATCTCACGGGAAGTCGTAAGTATTTTACGAGGTGGCTAATTTGTATGAATTCATACGTTGTAAGTCATACAAAAACGTACGATTAAGCAATACTAAAGGCCCACCCCTAACTCCGCCCCTACACTTAACTTCACTGGCGCGAAAGCAAACCGTACTAAAATACATACGAATTAGCCAAAATTAGCCACCTCATTAAATACTTATGATTTCGTCGTGCGATTGCAATATCAGATTTTCACTGCATGGTTATTGTGGCCAAACAAATGTCCGATAACTGTTTGTTATCACGATATTTGTTGAATGTTTTTAAAAAGAAATGATGCCATCTGTAAAATTTGTCTTTAATTTGGTTTACTTTGTATTTTGTCTGTTATTTGGTTAACAAATCACACTCATAATACAAGTGTATGGAGCCACTGTAACTTTTAAGGCAAAATTTGTAATGAATGCTCAATAGTTTACGATATTACGATATGTGTCAAATTAAAACAATCTTGTTTTTTATTATCAGGCTTATTGTCAATACTGGTATATTGTGACTCCCCTATTTGTATAAATTCGACTCTTACAAAAAACGTGCAATATAAACTCCTCCCCTAACCTCAACATCACTGGTGCAAAAGCAAAACGTACGAATAAGATTGTACAAATTCATACGAATTAGCCACCTCATCAAATAGTTACAAATTCCCCTGAGGTCAGGTTGGATGTTTTAAGGTTAATTTAGGGATGAATGTTTTTTTCTGTTAAGCATTTCATTGTAGAGCCATTGCGTCTACATGTGGAGCTTTTACGGGGTGTGTTCTTACAGAAATAAGACGAGTTTCACCTTCCGAATACATTAGCATGCATTAAAAACATGAGCCAGTGAAACTTTTGATCTTTGATACGTAGATCGTGGCTCTCTACACTTTAATCATGCAAATGCGTCTGAGAATTTCTTAAACACTAAAGTTAAATCAGCTCATACTAATGGAGAGAGGCAATGCTGTGGTACAATAGTAGTTTAATAGCGCTGAACATCGTGGATGACAGTTTGATGAGTTCACTCCTTGCTCCTCTGCTCATTACTCTCTTCCAACTCTGAGAGGAGGAAAGAGGCGATCGCCATGGTAACGGATGAGAGACGGGGCTACGGTGAACAGGACAGCGAGTCACTTGCTCTGTGGGTGGATCAGCACAAACATAATTGCTGACCTCACCTCACACGAGTAACTTCCAAATGTGTCCGGGTGTGATTGAACGACGTCTGCGGTGTGCGGCGAGAAAGACATTTTCACAAGACCAAACTTCCTCATCTGTCCTTCCTTTGTGTGTCCTTTTTCACGGATTTATGTCTAAAGATGGTCATATTCTGTATTTTTTTACCTTGTAAAACTGATTAAAAATGAGATATTTTAGGTATTTGCTTAGTCATTCTTCTTTTCATTCTTTTTCCATTCGTGTTTTAGCCACTATTCCTAATAAACAAATATGTTTGTACCCATCGCCAGCCAGCTCGCAACCAATATCTCGCTCAGTGATGCTAGACAGAAGTTATGTCATGTAACCTTATTCTTCCTCCAGCTCCTTGCTGCAGCATCACTGTATATTGAAAGTGTATTCCTGTGCTCTTTGTTGTCATCGGGCCTAAGGGCAAGTAATCAGTATGTCACTCTCTGAGACAACATTCAGTACTCTAGGATGTTCAACATAATACGATTTGTCCAGGTCAGTGACCACACCAAAGTAATGGCTTCATAACAATTGAAATCCTGCACGTACGTCAGATCATCAGCTGAATGGAACGTGACACGTTTCTTAACATTCTTAAAAAATGTACTTTAAAAGGTTCTTCACAGCCATGCCATATATATGTATAAACTGGAATTATAGCATTGGTCAGTTTGTAAAGCAGAGTTTTTCTTGCCCTCCCCATTGGCTTCTCACATGGACAGGCAGTTTGGCATGTAGATGAATGCAGACTTGGAACAGGACGGCGTTTGACATTTAGCAGGTTGGCTTTTTTCACACAGCAGAATGAACTCCTACACTGAGTAAATGACAGGGCATTAACAGCCTGCCATATAAACCACCAATGATAACCACCTGCCAAACAGCCCAAACTCAGTATCTGAAACTGATTCGAGTAAAAATGTTCCTGTACACAATTTACACAACACAGTTTTTAGCCAATCACCTGAGACAAAAATGTCATGTGAATATTATGATGCACCATAAGTATTGGCCGAGTTCAAAGCCCTTCACTAGCGACTATCCTGAGCTGTGATGTAACAATAAAAGTCCATTTTATGCATGTAACACTAAAAAAAACATGAACTATAATATAAAGAAATATTTGCAATTCATGTAATCAATTGATATAATTTATTTAAAAAAGATTCTGTCAGGTTACATTTTTTTAGCAGTGTTTGCTATTGTCATTCTATTATTTAACTTAAAATATAAAAAGCTAATTCAGAATATTCAACATTATTCATATTTTTATATTGCTAGAATGAATATTGCTTTTAGTTTGTTTAAGCTTAGTTTTGTTTATTTCTTTGTGATAATTTTAGTGCCTCAACTTATTTTAGTTGAATTAAAATAACTTTCATTAAGTGTTAAATAGTAAAAACATAATTAAAAAAACTATATAAATATATAGGATTTATTTGATTTAAATGAACAGATATGTTTTTTTTGTAAAACATAATAACTGTGACCCCAAAGCAAAATTCCATGTTTTCCTCAAACAAAAAATAAATGCAGTTAGAACCCATTGTTCAAACTTTCTGAAGTGAAAACTTTTTTTACAAATGGCCACTTCGGGTGTCAGTCAGACTTTGACAGTTTGATGTGCAGTCTGCATCTGAACACATGTATTGCAGTGGGGTTGGACAGTTTTTAAGCCGGCTGTAAGGGCACATTAGCAAAAATGGAGAGAACACAGGTCAAATGAGGAGATGCAGACACACGCACTACATCATTAAGATTAAGATGCCTCATTGGCATTGCAAAATGATATAGCCTATAAATACCTGTCTAAGACACTAAAACTTGATGTTCAACCCAATAACACATTATATAAATCCCCATACATAATGCTGTTTTGCATGTGACCTTGTTGGTTATGCTTTTGAGCTGTGTTATCTTTAATTAGAGTGTAAACTGCCTTATACATGCACATTGATTCTATATTCTACATTTTGTGTGAACATTAATCTCCTTCTGGTGCTTATAAAAATCTAATACTGATAATCTGTTGCCACATTTTCTCACACTGGCCAACCTTGGTTTTCATCCCCTTTTTCAATTAGAACACATGTTAATATTTGGATTAATGAAAAGAGAATAATGTTTAGAATCAGCAGTTTATTAAACGTTCAACACTGCGCAACTGTTTTAAATTCATTGGTGCAAAACTAGTTAAAATTAGTAATTTTCATAAAACAGAATACAACTAAACGAATCATTTTACCTCAACACACCTATAAAAAAGTACATTCAGAAAAACCGAAAATGGTCTTTAAAATGGTCTCTTAATTTTCACATGCTGAATGACTTTTTATGGTAAGATGAACATTTGAACTTTTTATAATGAGTTATTGACATAACTCTGTTTAAGCAGAGCACCTCTTTGGAAAAGACTCAAATCCAGATGCTCCCCGAGCTGCCATGTTTTCTTGCTTTGATTATTCTCATATGCTTCTTGACATCTCGGTCACCGCCATATACTTCACAGACAGTTTGTTTGTTTGCTCTCTCTTACTGCCCCGTCTTTATTGACATGATGGGCTTTGAGAATAGATCATATTCAACTCTGCACCAGGTTAAATAAAAGGTCCCTTGTTTTTTCTTTCAGATTCACCATTGGGCTTTTTAAGTGTTCAGGCCTGAAAAAATACATTTTATCCTTTACTTTCTGCCATGCCATGCTGTGATGTATTCAAGGTTCAAGAAACCAAAGCACTTGATGAATTGAGGGTTTCCAAGGACATTCTAGAACAGGGGTCTCCAACTTTTTTGTAAGCGAGGGCTACTTAAAGAGATAAAATCGTCTAGAGGGCTACTTGTTGATAAAATACTTTCAAACTTTAAACATGTGATGCATTATTTTTCGGCTCACAGGACTGAATTGAGTTTTCTTTCACATATTTTTGCATTTGAATATATTAACGCTTGAAACACATGCTAATAATAACATTTCATGACGATGTAGCACTTGGCTGATCGATATAGTCACAAATTATATTGAGCGTTATTGTTGAGCCCTGTGTTTGGTGGGCACCTTACAAAGTTCATGCGGCACCTCGTTGGAGACCACTGCTCTAGAATATAGAAGATTTATTTTTACTTCTTAGTCTTTAGAAAACAGGAAATAAGCAGATCCATCATATTTTACCTGCTGTAAATAATCCACTCTTTTATTCTTTTTGACAAGGATTGAAAGCTGCAGTTTTATATAGTCTCAGAGCACTTAGTCACCAAACAGCAGCTTTGATGTTAGTTATAAGTCACATTAATGTAAACATCCTGTGAGGCAGCAGATATAAAACAGTAGGTTATAAATAAATTCACCTGTTTGCATTCTATTCTGTTCATTTTGAGTATATTCTCTATGTAATTGTGCTGACAACGGAGTGAAACTGTTTCTCTGCAGATAGATCTTAGTGTTCTTCAAGAAAAACAACTTGTGCATGTAATATTCTGCATAATAGCTCTCTAAATCCATTTTCTATTTATTTTTAAGCATGCCCCACTTATTGTGGAAAGCACTTGTTCAGATACTCTACACAGAAGTGCTCTACTGCTCTCTTGAGGTCGCTACATGACAATACATCCCATAATGTTTATAATATGTAGACATCTTTCTGCAGACATCTAATGTGGCGTTACGTTATTTGTTCAAAATAAAATCATGTTGAATTTGTTCAGCACGGGCATTCAATAGATTCTGTATACTGCAGTGCTTTAGAAGATGCAATTATAGAAAATATAGAAAATTAGTAGGATGAATATAAAATATTCTTGTTTATATGTAGTTACAGTCTTTTTGGATGTCATTAAACGTAATAAATAAATAAATAAATAAGTAACAATATTTGTTTCACTGTCGAAACAGAGCCACGAGCAAGTGAAGTGTCGCTTACACAATTGTTCATTAAGTAAACGTTCAGTGGAATCCTCACAAGAAGAAATGTGAATCATTAAAACATATTAAATATTATTTTATTAAAAAAAAGAAAATATGTACCTTTACAAAACCTTTCAAACTTTACATTATGCCATACCTCCAGAGCAGTTGGTGGCGCTACTAGTAATTTTGACGCCTCACGCATATCGGTCCGTTCACTTGTTCACTTCAGTGCCGCGGCGCGCAGTCACGTGACAAAACAGTACTCCTTTTTGAAACAATCGAAAACAGACGATTAACTTGAAATATGAAGGAATATCAAAGAACCTCATTATAAACAATTGTGGATTTCCTCGTCGTCACAATAAAAGGCAAATGACGAACTCTCGGAATCGAAGAAGTGTTTATCCAGGACTATCCAGCAAATCGCACATATATGAATGAATATTTCAGCACTTGAAAGCTCGATCATCATTGTCACCGAGCATAAAAATGGCGAGTCCGCTGCTGGAGTATGAGACGGAGATGTTTCTGAGTCTGTTCGGCACGGACGGGCTCCTGATCACAGCTGAGGGTCTCGGGATTGACAGAATCCTACTACATTTCATGAAGGTGTATTCAGAGGAGGGCAGTCTGGTTCTGCTCCTGAACACAACTACCCCTGAACAGGTGGGACGGACTGTTTTACTATGCTATTGTATTGCATCTGATCTACAGTAACAGTGGGGTTGTTAAAATGTCAAGCAGTAACAGAAATGTAATATGCTTACGAAAATAACCATGGTTTTACTATAGTAAACATAGTTGCCTGTAGTAAAACCACAGTAACCGCACAAATGTACCAAGTTTCACTAGTAAACATAGTTTTTCTGCATAATTTGTAGATAAACCATAGGAACCACAAGTTTACCATGGTTTTACTACAGTAAACATAGTTTAATTATATTTATGGTTGAACTGTGGCAATACAAAACATGGTATAGCTATTAAAAGGCTAAAAGTTAACTTGTAGAAAATAGCAAAGAAACATAAGTATAAATTATGAAAATAAGTTTAATTGAAAAGTTTACCATTAAATAAAAATATTTCGTTTAATGTTCAAATTGAAATATTTTAATATGAAACAATAATTGTCCTATGTTGTGACATGGCCAAATGTAGATAACAAACTTTTAATAATATATTATTTAATATTATTATTAATATTTATAATATAAAACAATGTTATTTGTCAACTACCCATATATACATATTGCATATGTTATGTCTGCTCATGCTGGTCTGTGTCTGTGTCTTTGTAAGAACTATATTAGCACTTTCAGACTGTCTGTCTGTCTGTTGAAGGAGTATTTCACAGAACGATTGCGAGCTGAAGGGGTGAATCATCTTCCCCAGACTGTGACCAGCGATGTGCAGAGTGGTGACAGATATAATGTGTACACCAGAGGAGGAGTTCTGTTTGTTACAAGCCGCATCCTGGTGGTGGACTTCCTTACAGACAGAATTCCTGCTCACCTTATAACAGGTCAGTGGGACTTTTTTGGTGGGAAAGCTTTGTCCATTACTCCTGTAACACAGAAACACAGTTCAATTTGTAAATAATGGCCTTTGCTTTCTGACATTTGTTGTTGTTTGGATTGTGCTGGTGTTTGCACAGGAATCTTGGTGTACCGGGCCCATAAGATCATCGAATCATGTCAGGAGGCTTTTATTTTGAGACTTTATCGGCAAAAAAACAAGACAGGCTTCATCAAGGCCTTTACAGATAAGGCGACATCCTTCTCTTCTGGATTCTGTCAGGTTGAGCGGGTGATGAGAAATCTGTTTGTGAAGAAACTCTTTCTTTGGCCAAGGTATGTACAACTTTCTAAAACTTTCTAAAATCTACCTTTAAGCATAATTCATAATTTTGTGTGCTAGATTTCAGGCATCAGTCAACACAACATTAGACAAACACAAGCCGGATGTAGTGGAGTTGCATGTGTCTATGACTCCAGCGATGAGAGCCATCCAGAGCTCTATTCTTGACATCATGAACGCCTGCTTGAAGGAGTTAAAGCGCTATAATCCCACTCTGGAAGCAGAAGATCTCTCGCTGGAAAACGCTCTGGGCACTTCTTTTGAGAAAGTGAGACAACCCCATAAGATATGAAAATATATTATATTGAAATTATAGTTTCATGATCGCTTTTTAATGTTTTTATTTTACTATTATGTATTTTTGGCACTAGACATATATGGAGCACATAAAAAAGAAAAAGGATCATGAACACATAAATAGACACAAAACAAACTAAAATCAAACAATAGCAATAAAAACACGTTATTAACATGAGTTTTTGTTTTTCTGTATTTAGATTGTCCGCCATTACCTCAACCCATTGTGGCATCAGCTGGGCTCCAGGACAAAATCTCTAGTTCAGGACCTGAAGATTTTAAGAACCCTTCTTCTCTACCTCACACAGTACGATTGCGTCACATTTCTCAATCTGCTGGAGTCTTTGAGAACCAGCCAGAAAAGCTTTGGTAGTAATTCAGGTAAAATCATCTGTCCTTCTGTTCTTATTAACCTTTATTACATATAATGTGAAGTTAACCAGATTTTTGTCACCTTTATGTGTTCACAATCAGGCTGGTTGTTCCTGGACTCAAGCATGTCAATGTTTGTAAATGCACGCAGTCGGGTGTATCGCATTCAGGAGTCAAAGAAGAAACTGAAAGTTGGAGAGATTGACCAAAGTGCCACAGGTCTAATACATTTGACTTTTTTTTTAAATACATTTGAAAATTGCACATATGTAATTGCATTATACAGTACACATAAAGTAAATACTATTGCATTTATGGCGAAAGTTGCATTTCCTCAAACAATTTGTTTCCACTTTTACAATTTGCATATACATTATACACACGTTTCAATTGTGTATTTCACTAGGCCCTTTAAAAAGAGAACTTGTACTTGAGAAAAATCCCAAGTGGGAAGCTTTAACAGAGGTGCTACAGGAAATTGAGAAGGAGAACAACAGCTCTGAGCATGAACCAGGTAAAGTCATTTTACAAACAAGCTATTTACTCTTTGCATTCAAATGCATAGTAAATTGAGTATGTTGTCTGCACACCAGGTCGTGTTTTGATATGCGCCAGTGACGACAGAACCTGCGCTCAGTTAAAGGAATATATCCACAAAGGTGCAGACCACCTGCTGAATCGCCTTTTTGCCCGCACAATCGGAAAAGATGATCCCCAGCCTGATCTGCTGAAGAACAAGAAAGGCTGGTTGAGAGTCTCCGGTAAGATGAGCAAAGGAAAGAATGGCCGGCCAAAAAGAGCCAAAACCAACTCTAAAAAACCCACAAAGATTGAAAAACAAGGAGGGGGTGAGAAGGATCTGACTGAAAACAGTGAAGATGAAGGAGGACTGGCTGAAGTGGAGGAGGAGGAGGAGGAGAAAGAGGAAGAGCTTCTTTTAGATCTTTCTTCAGATGACTATTATGGGATTCTTAAAGAGCCGCTTACAGTCATTCATCCTTTAAAAGGATGCAGCGACCCCTACAGTCTGACGCGGGTGTTGCATGAGGTTGACCCCATGTTTGTGGTTTTGTACGACGCTGAACTCAGTTTCGTGCGACAACTGGAAATGTTTAAAGCCAGCAGACCAGGAAAACCTCTCCGGTGTGTATATTGGTGTGGACAAAATACAAGACACAATTTTATAATATTGTTAATAATTAGTATATTTAATTTTTATATTCTTTTGTAGTGTTTATTTTCTTATATATGGAGGTTCGACAGAAGAGCAGAGGTATCTTACAGTCCTCAGCAAAGAAAAACAAGCGTTTGAGCACCTCATAAGGTTAGATGAGAAATTTTAGGATCAGTGACATCATACGTTTTCTCCATTTGAAAGCCATTTATTCTGTTAAATATAGGGAAAAAGCAAACATGGTTGTGCCGGAAGAGAGAGAAGGTAGGGAGGACACCAATCTAGATCTTGCCCGCAGTCAGGAGCCCGCCACTGCTGCCACTGACACCCGCAAAGCAGGTAACCCCATTTTCTTCCTATTTTGAGTTCTTTGTCAGGCCACACATTGCGCACATTAAAATCTTTTTTTTATTTTTTATTATTTAGGGGGTCGTGAAGAGGCTAAAGAGCCTCATCGAATCATAGTTGACATGAGGGAGTTCCGCAGTGAGCTGCCATCCCTTCTGCATCGACGGGGTCTAGACATCGAACCCGTTACACTAGAGGTCGGCGACTACATTTTGACATCAGATATCTGTGTAGAGCGCAAAAGTGTCAGCGATCTCATTGGTTCGCTCCAAAGCGGGCGTCTTTACACACAGTGCCTCTCTATGAACCGATTCTATCGTCGGCCCGTGCTGCTTATCGAGTTTGACCCAGCTAAACCTTTTTCCCTGCTGGCCCGGAGCGACCTGCGCCAGGAGATTTCCGCCAATGATGTCACATCCAAACTGACCCTCCTCACCCTCCATTTCCCGCGTCTGAGACTTCTCTGGTGCCCGTCGCCCCACGTTACAGCAGAGCTGTTCCAGGAGCTTAAACACGGCCGCCAGGAACCTGACGCTGCTGCGGCTCAGGCCATCACGGTGGAGTCGGATACCATCATAGAGTCCGCAGACCTGTACAACCCCGGCCCGTACGACTTTTTGCTCAGAATGCCTGGAGTCAATGTGAAAAACTTTAAAAGCCTTCTTAAACATGCTTCCTGTCTGGCTGATCTTGTGACATTTAGTCAGGAGAAGCTAAGTGAGATATTGGGCAGTACAAGCAATGCGAGACAGCTTCATGAATTCATTCACAATTCAATGGATCTAGTGCCTATTCAGAAAAACAAGTAGGTATTTTAAATAACAAACATTTGAATTTGCAATGTAATCTCAGGTTTGTTTCAACTTTAGAAATTGTGCCAACAAGGCTTTGAACTGTATTTATTATAAAATGCTCGTATAATGTGCATTGAATGAATTCCTGTTGTATATTTTAAAAGCATGGAAGCTGTAGCTGTGTGTAACAATGTTTAAATGCAATTGTTTGCTGTCTCATTTTGTCTTTGAGAATTTTTACACATTTTTTGTAAGATGTTTAAATGATAGTGATTCAAATTCATTCTTTTCTGTACATTGTGTTAAATAAAATGTTATTGGTGCAGTCTACAGAGCACAATGCTACTGTATGTCCAAGTCCCTTTAAGGAAAGTCTTTGCACTTTACGGTCATATTTGCAAAGATTCTCGGAAGCTATTTCAGTCTCACGAGACCAAGTCCCATCCGCTTGAAATGAAAGACAGAAGCTGTATTCAAGACATCTTGGATTTAGGATGTTATATCCTATATCCTAAAATATATTAGGATGAAATACCCTGAATCCGAGGTGTGTTGAACGCAGTAACATAAACCATGGTATTAGGGTTTAATGCGTAGTAAAACCAAGGTAGAATATTTTTTAAGTGCTTCTGGAAGGCAGGTTTTCCTTCACCTGAGCAGCCTCACTGTCCCATCAGTAACATCATTGCACTGTCCTGTTCATACCTGTATAGTCTTTGGTTACAAAACTATGGAAGCCCAAACCTTCCAAAATTACAAATGAATAAATATAAAAATTAATCCATTAGGAAATGTAAAAAAACAAATAAATAAATACAAACATTTATTTACATAAAAACAAATGAATAATGGTTATTTATATGTTCACATATATTTATTTCTACATTTATGTGTCCAATGGGGGGCGTGTCTTGCCATTTATTTATGCATGTACTTATTTATTTCTGCATATATGCATGCATGTATGTATTTATTTATACATTTTTCGTCCTCCATACATAACATGCCAGTTGATCTCAGACAAAACAATAGCGCCCTCTATTGGCGAGTCTACTCTCACATCAGATTGCGTCACTAGGTGCAGACCAGCAGCAGCCATCTTACTTCCTCAAAAAAAAAACTTCAGTCCCAAGGAAAAACAGTATCAGTCCCTGGATACATGGGTGATTTTTTCACGGACAATAATGGAGCATTAAACCAAGAGCCTGAGATGCAAGCGAGACACAACCATAGGGAATAAGGTACGAGTCGACATTATATGACATTAAGTGATTTCTGTTTGTCGCGCTGTTTCATGATATGGGAATTGACCCATAAGAAGCATGGCTGCCATGTACATCCGATTAATCCATGCTGAAAATCTAAACCTTAAAAAATGGAAAGCCTTTAAGTGTCAGCCTTCGCTATTTTAAATCACTTCTGTATGTCACGATATGTGATACACTTCTCGGAGGTTTTGTGAGGTACTAGCGTGCTAACTTGTGTCTGTAAACAGTCTATGATATGTGTGTGTGATATTTACTTATGTTGAATCTTTCCGTGTTATAAAACTGTAGATGCTGTTAGATGGTCTCATGTTATGCATGACAGTCATGTTAAACACACTTCAAGTTCATGCATTCTGTTGAGGTTTTATTGAAACTGAAGGACTGTAAACAACCCAATAGATGTAAAGGGTTTGGATCAGACATGAGTTGAGTCATACACAAGTGTAACTTTATATAGGAGGATCTGTGACTCCCTTTCATGTCATCGCTAGTGATAAATGTCTGAATTATACGTCCACAGTCCTTGTATGAGGGATTTAGGCAGTGCTCTATAATGTTTTAAGCTTACAGACCAGGAGATGAAACACAATCTGGTCTTAATTATTTTCCCCCTACATTCTCCAAAAAAATAAAAATAAATAAATAACAAAAAACCTATAGAAACATCACACAAAATTTAATGGATTTAGTGTTTATAATAGGAGTTGTATTGGTTTTAATGAGCTATTATGGTCTCAGCTGGTATATGTTGGGTTCTGTTGATGGGATGTCATCTGACAGATGGGAACCAATAGAAAACCTTTAAATACTATATTGGAATAACGCCCATTACACACTATATAAAGGAATTTTGTAATGTTTTTTTTAATGGTAAACAGCTGGCTTTGCTGTTTAATTGGGCTGTACAGTACAAGTTTGATATTTTTCAGAATGTTTAGTCATGGCTTATGCTGAGTCAGGTTCAGATCTTTGTCACATTAGACGCATTACATGCTAGCCATTGTGAGGAAGAAGTGATCTGTTAAAAAGAGAACTAGATGGCATATCTTCCTAGAGGAAAACCAAAAATGTTGCAACTTCACTACTAGAACAATGCAATAGCTCACTGCAACTTCAAAAAAACAAGAACTAGTTTAGGTTATTAAAGTCACATGGGCTTTAACAAGCTAGAGTTTGACTAATATGGTTGGATTATTGGTTTATTTGGAAATTTAAAGGCATCATAATGTTATACATTTTACATGAATGTTTAAAGGGATAGTTCACCTAGAAATAAAAATGATGTCAAATGTCTAACCTGTCCAAAACCTGTATGACCCTGATGATATTTTGAAAAATGTTTTTTATGTTCATATTATGGAAGTCAGTGGCACTCAATGTTGTTTGGTTACCAACGTTGTTCAAAATATCTATAAGAAGGCCATACAGGCTTCAAATGACACAGAAATGAGTAAATGATAAAAAAAAGTTTAATTTTGTGTGAACTTTCCCAGCTCAGATCCTTAAAATAAAACATCTCTTGCAAATCACTTTTGTTGCTGTTTTTGTATGGAAACGCTCAGCCAATAAAAACACAATCTCTGCTTAAGTATCTACACTTTGACATTGCTGGACGTCATCACAGAGTCTGGTCATTTCTCAGTGCGGTGTCTCACGTTTTCCCGCTTAGTCTCTCTTTTCAGAAAACTTGTGCAGACTCTGTGTTGTTATAGCAGGTTTTTAAGCTTATCTGTTTATGGTTTTTATTAAACACCATTCTGAGGACTGTATGAAAGCTTAAAGAAACAGTTCACCCCAAAATTCTGTCATCATTTATTCACCCTCATGTCATTCAAAACCTGCATATTGCTGTTTGTTCTGTGGATTACAAAAGAAGATATTTTGAGAAATGTCTGAGTGGTTTTGTATCAATACAGTGTAAGTCAATGGAGCCCAAATTAAAATGTATTTTTGTGTTCTGCAGAAGAAAGAAAGTCATATAGGTTTGGAATGACATGCGGCTATGTAAATGATGAAAGAATTTTCATTTTTGGGTGAACGATCTTATGAGTAGTATGCGTCTTATGATTATAATGTTCCAGATGTTATGCATGCTTTTTTCATTGTCATCTGGTTTTGCCTCAGAACACTTTACAGTGGAGTGGTGACCCGAGATAACAACAATTCTACTCATTGCCTGTAATGAATGTAGTCTGGGACGTATTAACTTTGAACAGACCATTGGAGAAGTACCGTTTCACCTGGTCAGTCCCTGAACCGCAGAGGGAAAGTTTCTAGCACTGAAAAAAAAATGTGGCTTCAGTGTTAGCTGGTTTGTGCATTTGCTAGTTCCCTGGAGGAACTACACACACCATGTGGTGAGAAATGAGAAGTTCCTTCTAGCAGCTTCTATAACTGGTATAGTGAATGGTGCTAGCAATGCAAAGTGGGTTTGTTTTCAAGGGATTGTGTGTATGGAATAAATGTAAAGCCTGAATGCACTGTAAGTTGCTTTGAATAAAAGCACCTCCCGAGTTCATTAATGTAAATGAAAAGTAGACGATACTGCAGTTAAATCAAATGAATCAATGTTGATACATAGCTTGTCATTATTCTGAAGTAGGTGTCAGGGTTAATCTTCCACGCTGTATGGAATACTATCAACTCGTGAGCTTAAAGGAACAGTTCAAAGAAAAATGACTATTGTTCTGTTGAACACAAAAGAAGATATTTTGAAGAATGTAGAAAGCAAACAGCTCTAAGGCACTTTTGACTACCATTGTCCTACTATGTTACAAGCATTCTTCCAAATATCTTTCTCTGTGTTCATCAGAACAAAGAAATCAGATTTGAAACAACTTGATGACAACATTTTTATTTTTAGGTGAACTGTGCTTGTAACAGCTCGACTTGCCAGAAACAGCAGACCCATATTCTTCTTATTTTGGATATAGTTTGTTTTATTTATTTTTTAGAGTTCAAGAGTTTGTATCTCAGATCTTACTGGTGTTAATATGTCACCTTCAATGTGGGGTCAGAGGATTTTTGTAAGCAACAGCATTGTGTTTCTGTACACATCGAGCTGCATCCACAGACTGTTTTATAGGTATTTATTTTATTAATGCATCATGTTCTGAAAAGACCAAATAAATCGTTTTACATTTTGCCCTGGTACTAAATGAGCGACTACTAAAATAAACACAGTACAGTAGAGCGAGTGAGCGAGCGATGTAGCTCGAGTTTATTTGTGTGGGAGGTTGTCGTATCCTAGCAACAGTGACTATCAAGGACTAATAGCAGACTTACAATCCATGCACCTTGTGTGCAAGATGCTGGCACACTCCCCTGCAAAACATAAACAAATTGTGGGTTTAGCTAGCTATCAAACAAGAGGCGTCATAGGACAGAGAGAGTACGAAATGCAAAAATAACCACTTACGAATAACACAGAAAGATGTTGGCATTAGCAAGCGCGTTATGTAAGCATGGCCTGTTAGTATTGTAGCGGCTCACTATTGTTTGTGAATGTTTATTTGCAGTGCATCATGTTCAGCTTCCTGATTGGTTATCTTGATTTGGGTCATTACGGATAGAACACATCAATTATGGGACCAGCAGCATGTCATTCCAGGGGTCATATCAGGCCATGATGTTTTTCCCAATACGTCTCTATTACCAAACATGCTTTGTGATCTTTTATCACGTAGGCGATCAAAGGTCCAACAATGTTTAACTCAATGTAAAAGGCCCAAACAAATAATAGCTGGTGCTTATAGTTCAAAAGCTCACATTGTTTTAGCCTAGATCAGGTCTTAAAAGCACCAGAAAGGGTCAATTATTTAGCAGTTTTATAGACAAATTATTATTTTTGTGATGGGAGGTGTTTGGCCAGTGAGCACTCAAACTTACAGGAATAGTGAGGATGCACGGTACTGACAGATCTGCCTTTTGAAGATTAATCTAGACATAAAATGATGTGGTTTAATTTTTTACAGATGCAACAAATCCCTCCTTGGCAATATAATTCAGTCTCATTACACATGAGCAAAATTTTGGGATTTGTTATGGAATGATACATTTCATATAGTTGCTCAATTGATCTGCCACTAAAGAATGGGATGCTTGATTCCCATGTGACATGACTAGGGTTTTTGAATGCTGAATGTTTCTTGGGAAGCAATGATTGTGGTTTGTACTGATGTGGTCTTTAGTGTATAGCGTTTTACAGCACCATGGTGAGGACCGTATTTGTTTTTATTGGTTTCACATCCACCACGATGATGTAAAGTAATGATAGGCTTGCAAACACAGAGTCCATTCATTCAGATTCCATGGAGAAGCTCTTACGATTATTTGTTCATGTTTTGATATATATTTAGTTCAAGAGCAGCAACTGTATATGCCATAGATTTGACACATCCTCTGTTTTGTTTTGTTTTGTTTTGTTTTGTTTTGTTTTTTCACATGGCTTGAGTGAAATTACAGCCATTACCACATCCTTGACCTATTATCACCTCATTCTTGACCTATTACATCATTTTCATAAGGCTACATTTAATCTGTCACAGATTTTGGTTATTGCTTATAATACAAAGCCTTCTGCCTCAACTCGAGTTCTTTCTACTCATCTCAACTTTTTTCTTCACCTGAATCTTTACTTTGTCTTTTGTAGAGCGTGAACTGAGGAGCTTGCCGTGACCGTACTTCCTGTTGATCTCCAGCGAGAACTTTGACTCCTCGCTGAGGAGACATGGAGGACCAAAGGGATGCTGGGATTGGGGGTTTGTTGGCGCCCAGTCCACAAAGTGAGGCGGTTACCCATGAGATGGGCGAGCTGTCCCTGCATCCCACCCAGAAGCTGCCCCCTCTTAACGAACGCAAAAACGGTAAGTTTTTAGCATTAAAAAAATAAAACTTTAGGATCAAGGACTGGGATATTTGGACCTTGCTATTAAGCTATTCACAGCAATGCTCTAGCAAAAATACAACACTACATCTGGTCAATATTTTGTCGTTGGAATAGCACTGGAATAGCATAGAGACATAGAGGTTGAATCTTTTCACTTGGTGTAGTGTATTGAGGTCATATATTTATTTGTAAATAATTTTGTTTTTTCAGTTTCAATCGGGTCACCGCAAATGGTGTTTGACAGCAGCTTCAATGCAGTTCATGTATTTGCGTCCTCTTGTAATATGCCGACACTGAAAGCTCCACGAGTATCACGCGTGCAGTACACGAAACCGCGTCACTCTTTCACTCAGACACGCAAAAAATGATATTTAAAAGGCTTCCGAATAACTTTATTCATAGCACAATTCGATTTTTTTTTTAGCTGTTCAGCGCTACTTTCTGGTTAAGAAATAATGCATTCGCAAATTCCGTTTTTATGCCTAGATTCTGTGATTCCGTCCGTGTTTTTCGCGTCACGGAAATCATAGGGCCCTATATAGTGGGCACTAGAACATCATAGAGAAATGGTTAAAAAATGGTTACTGCTGAATACAATAAAAGTGAATGGGGGCCAGGCTGTCAAGATCCAAAAAGGACATGAGAGCATCAATAAATGAGTCCTAGAAACTAAAATGTAAAATTTGAAAAGTTGACAGCTGGTTACCATTTGTTTTCACTGTTTGGGAAACTGGAGCTTAGACGTAATAATTTTTATGTTCCACAAAGTCATCAAAAGACATAAGGATGAATAAATGATGACAATTTTTGGTTAATCCGTTCCTTCACGTAGGACAGAGTCAGACTGGTACTAGGTTGTTTTTCCTTTAACAAAGAAATCTGATTTAGATGTCTTTCTTGGCTCAGTCAGTCAGATTTTTTAGCCATTTTTGGTCAAAAGTGAATTAAATGTAAGATTCAAATTTGGCCTCGTTCTGGAATGATATTCATTGCCACTTTGTAATCACAGCCTGTATAAATTCAGACCCTTCAATTTGCTTCCTATTCAAATTCACATCTATCTCCAGTCGATTTTGTTTTACTTTTGTGTCCACTAAGGAAAAGCTCTTTTTTCATTCTCTCAGTAAACAGAAACGTTGTTTTATTTGCCTGGGCGTTTGGGTGCAGACATTGATTGACATGTGAAAGGTCACAGGACAGCGTTGACTGCATGTGCTGGCTCACAGCTCTATGAGGGCTACACCTCTAGGTCTCTAGTTATGCCGAGGTCATGCCGTCACATCGAGTGGAAATGTAAACCGCTCTGGCAGAGAGTGGTATGTGTCAGTTACTCATCCTCTGGCAGTCTGTGAAAGAAGATGTTTACTATGTTGATGATGAAGAGGACAATTTCAGCATGATGGCTATTTTTCCGACTTCCAAATCTTAACATTTACTTTCATGATCCACCAATGTTTTTATTAAGTTTAAAAAAAAAAGTCCTCTAATGATCTTGATGTTAAGATCCAGCGGCATGACAAAATGCTTAGATGGTTTTTTTAAAAATCTGATTCAACATTTAAGCATTGAAACTTAAGGGTCTTAAGGGTCAATTTTTCGAAATTGAGATCTTTACATTATCTGAAAGCTGAATAAATAAGCTTTCCATTGATGTATGGTTTGTTAGGATAGGACGATATTTTAGAATTATTTCAAAATATTGAGAAAATTGTCTTTAAAGTTATATTACTTAAAAAAATAAAGTTTTGATATATTTACGGAAGGAAATTTACTAAATATCTTCATGGAACATGATCTTTACTTAATATCCTAATGATTTTGGGCATAAAAGAAAAATCTATCATTTTAACCCATACAGTGTATTTTTGTCTATTACTACAATTGTTCATGTGCTACTTAAGTCTGGTTTTGTGGTGCAGAGTCACATTTAATCATTTGGCAGATGGTTTATCTAAAACACTAACTAAACCTCAAACTAAATTATGTAGATTCAGTGGCAGTGAAGGGTTAACCATGCCCTGGTCTCTGTTCCCTCCTTTCTCATTTCACCGGAGGAACAGAGATGCTCTCTGGTCTGAGGGAGTCCCAGTTTCAGAGGAGCTGCTAACTGTGCATGGAGAGACGAGAAGAACGGGATCCGCATGCTTTTTCCACAAAGTTCTGAAGTTTTCCTCCCTATCTGGAGCCCAGAGATCTTGAAAGGACGAGTGGACAGCATGGCCTGCTTAGGAGTGGAGCATCATGACACCTGCAGAGGAAGCCTCATGTCAGATTCTGCTGTGTGCTGCTCGACTTTGAGAGGTGGATATCATCTCAAAACTAAACTGTCGCAGGGTTGTCTCATTTTGAATAGCTTTCATGAGCTTTCTGAAGCTTTGTTCAGCTGGGGTTGCTAAGCTTAAGTTTAATGGAAATGTGCAGAAAAAAGCAGAAAATTAAGCAGTCTTTCATGACTGAGATAAGTGCTTTGCTCTGCGGGTACTCAAAATAATCAACAGCGAACGTTTGAGGTCACGCATCGAATGTAAAACAGGATAGCGGTGATTGTTCCAGATAAACAGCATCTTTTTTTTAAGCCGCAAAGCATCTGAATGCACCTCCACGGGAGGTTCATTACAGCTGTCTTGAAGCTACCTAGTGTCAGTATTGGCCAGTGTTGACTGTCTGAATTTTTAATAATTCTGTCTTGAACATCTTTCAGATCATCTTGCTTATTGTATGTGGAATAACTAAAGAGCTGCAATGTCATTTTTGCAATTACAGAATCATGAGACTTACAGTAAACACACTTTTCACAGCTTAAGTTTTGGTTTCTGTGCCTTAAGTAAAACATTTACCTGATTAGGATCAAGGTCAGTTTTGAGTCATCTGCAGTCAGGGCACCAGGAATGCTTCTGTTATCTTGCTGTTATACTGTTGTGAAGGCCTCATTATTTTCAACTTCATGACGCATTATTTCCCTACTGTAAAGCTGCAATCCGTAACTTGTAGAAAAAGTACGCACCTGACAGCTCGATTTTTAAATCATTATTATAATCTTACAATCGGGCCAATGTAAGGAGACAAGTTCTGAAAATCGGGTTAATTTTTATGTTCTTGCTCAGTAACAGATTTTTAATCACATAAGTTAATAATTGCAGCTTTAAAGGTGAAGAAAACGATTCACATATCGCAGTCAATAATGATTCTAATTGTTTCACAAATTTCAAAAAATAATATTTTGTTGATATTTATTTAGAGTTAACCTGCGATAACAGCCGGCTGTGTGTACATTATCTTGCTTCTTACATGGTTACGTACCTCATAAGTACCTCATGTATGGAACATGAAATATTGATTTGAAATATTGGATTAGCTCATTTTTAACAAATGCAGATCTTCCGAATGGAACACCTGTTTACTTTCGGTTTTAAGGTAAGACACAACATTCAAATGTCACAAACACGCATTTTGGTTTATTCATTTATAGAAGGTTTCCTCTTAACAACATAAACAAACTATAATGCACATGCACGCGTTTTTGGATGGCACTTAACTTCCGGTACACATCCACAAACAATAAAGTGCCTGTTGTTTTTTTCTGATAACAAGCAAAAGAAACCAAAAAAAGAACCGTTACTTACAGTAGATTAACTTGCCTCTCCAATATTTTGAATTTAGACTGCGGTACCAAGCTCAACCGCTAGATGTCAGTATCCGATAGGTTTTCTTTAAATGCGACAAAGTTACATGACCCATTCAACAAACTGTTAATATAATAAGATTAACATACGACAAAATTCAACAAATTGTTTATTTAAAGGTGGAGTGGTTGATTTGCAAAGGTGCTAACTTTAGCCTGCTAGCACTCAAATTATGATCCCATACTTTATGCGATTCGCCGTCCAAAGCCATGCCTCCTCCACGTAACGAATTACAAACTAAATACATTAAATTCCTCTCAAAGCATGTACATACCTGTCCTAAAGAAAGAAAGCAACCATGGTAATGTTATCATCTTTCAGACCCTTTGTCTGCCGGTGCTGTCTCCATTGTGTGAAAGCTGAACCGATGTTAATTCGAGTTTTTACTCTTTCATGATCCAGACATTTTTTCGTCACTTCAAAAACTGTCTTTTGTGTAGTTTGGTTGTTTGTCCGCTATTCTCCCTACATTGACACAGTGGACGTGAGCGCGCTGATGACGTATGATGTCTGCGTGAACAGGGTGCGCAGTGGGATGCAAAATACATTGGCTGAAAATGTACCCATGAAAAGTCACAGCGTTCAGCCAGAACCTACGCCTTTCATAAATGATATATAATTATACAAATATTATTTGACCACTTCTTCTTGATTGCTATCAGGATGTAAAGAGATTTCCAACCAGCATGACAAAAAATGTTCTGGACAGGATCACCCACCCTGCCTTTAATACAATTATTATCCAAGAAAATATTAATATAAATTAATTTTACAGTTACATGTATATAAAATGTAAAAAAATATAGTTATATTGTTAGCCACTAGCCAGACCGTTATATGAACACACCAGGCGTGCGTCCGATGTGTCCATTATAAAAAGGACATATTTTTATTTATTATTTGTGTAATATAAACTTTGCCTTTCAAAATGATTGGTTGTTATCTGGGAATGTCATACCTTGGAATGTAGCGAATTCCAATCAGAATCAGGTATTCCAGAGTGCCATGTAATAATGTTTGTTAATATAATAGTAATTTGACATACAGTTCAGAGACTAAGAGCAAAGGTGCCAACACTCTGACCCTAGACATCTCTTTAAATCAAATATGAGATACCAAACAATTCCTATCCCAGTAAACGTATTAAAAAACCTACTCCTATCTGGTGCAGAGACAACTTTATATAATTTGCGGCTTGACTGAAATGTGTAAATACTGTGGCACAGTCAAAAGATTTCTCTCTGTGTTTGGGCAGAACCAGGGCAAAAGTTTGGGATGTTTGTTTGAGCTGTTGTATATAAAGTGACAAAGAGCTTTTTTGCAGTTCTGTTTGGTGACGCTGGTGGTACAGAAATGACACATGTCACCTTTAAGTGCACAGATTCATAGTGGAAGTGGTAAAATGACAATTGACGAGTTTTCCTCATCACCTTAGATGATCTTATTAACAGCAAACAAAGTAAAAATGAAGTTCCGTTTTAAAATGCAGTAATGGGAAGGTTTATGTTGCATTCTGTGCCGTTAAAGTTGTTTTCCCTTGGAATTAAAACCATGACCTTGGCATTGCTAATGGCATTCTCTGTCATTAAAGCTATAATATATTAACTACAACACAAAACAATGTTTAATGTCTGACTAAAATTGTAAAATGTTCCTCCCTGCATTTTTGCACGCGAGTTTAAGAATTTTGGGTTAATAAATACCCCTGCTGACAGGACTCACATGTCATATGTCCAGACAGCTTTGACCAATTTGAGCTGTTATTATAATCAGCCAAGTAAATCCGGGAGGCTCAGCCAAAAGGGCCAAAGAAAAATGTCTTCAGAATTTTCCCAGGAAGTGTGTTTGGAACAGCATGCTTCAAAAGGGTCACTCAAGTGCCCTGTTGTTTTGGTAGCAGGAAGGACTATTTTTTATTTTGAATGGTGACTCTTACGTATGGCCACAGAGGAAATATGTGTGATCTCGGTTGCGCTAAAGCTCAGTTTCCTCTGTTGTATTTATGCAGATTTGTTAACCAGGTGTTAAAAAGTCTGGTTGGGTCATGAACATAAGCTTTCTTCTTCTCTCCACTAGTTCTCCAGCTCCGACTGCAGCAGAGACGTACCCGCGAGCAGCTCGTAGATCAAGGCATCATGCCACGTGAGTACATAACCCCTTCTTTCTAATATTGATGCATGCACCAGCGGCAGAGAAGATTCATCATATTTGCTTATTCATTTATTTTACTGGAGATGGCTTCAAGTATTAACATGAAAGGGTTCACCCAAAAATAACAATTCTGTCATCATTTACTCACCTTTGAGTTGTTCCAAATCTGTATAAATGTCTTTATGTGTCCTGGTGAACACAGAGAAAGATATTTGGACGAATGTTTATAACAAAACAGTTATTGGACCCCATTGACTACCATAGTAGGGAAATTCCTTCATACATTTCTTTGTTCTGTTGAACACAAAATGAGATTTTTTTTTGTTTAAGATGTGTTTTTGTTTAAATGCCTGAAATAAGGTCTGTGGTTAACAAAAGTTCTAAATATGTTTCATTTATTCTACGATATAAAACACACCAGTAATAACCCATACATGATTTATTTTTAATGCTTCACCATCTTAGAAATTGTGGTTGCTAACATTGGCGTAGACATTAATCACACATAAATATCTCACAAACATGGACATAAATCTCAAAAAATGTGGATAGATTCATTCACAGATTAGTTATTAGTTAGAACCTGTTTTTATAAATCTTTTTATTACACTTTTTTTAAGTTGTTGAGGCTTTGTTGTGTCGACATTGATGTAGATTGACTGTAGTGTAGTCCGTTTATAGCCTCATGTTAGCTTTTTACTAGTATTTAAAATTCATATCTTGAATATCTCGATCTTCCAAGTCTATGGGAAAAATTCATAGGCTTTTGGTCGAGGGAACTACTGTGACGCTAACTTGCGAGTTATCCTGCAAAAATATTTAATCCCTGCAGCATTCTATAATGCAAATCATGTACACCTGAATTCCAGTGTAAAACCCATTTTATTGGCAAAGGAAGGAAGTGTTATGTACCAGAGGGAAGGATTTGAAGAAGAGGGATTTGTGATGTCACACAAATAGTAATATCATTTAACAGTTCAAATTTGACTAAAGTAGAATGTGCAGAGATAAATTGTGCATAATAAGTCCAGAAATGTGCTTTTAGAAAGGAAAAGTCAGTTTTGATTTCAAGTTGACTCAACCATCCTGCCAGTGTGCATTGAAGAAAGGAAATCAGTTGAGGCTGTGGTTGCTGTACCACAGTTTCTCTCATTCTACATCATCTGTCAGCAGGCCATGGATGACCGCTGCACATCAAACATACACATCAGCTTGTTCCATTATTGCTCAGTCATTTTCCGTTAAAACCCATTTAGTGAGCAGCGCATGAGAGTGTTTAAACTCGCTGAATGCGGTTTTGTTCTTCCTTTAGCTTTTTCTCTCAACCCTGCTTAATGGATTACGTTGCGTGCTTATTCATCAATCAATGTAAAATCATACTTAAATCCTGCAGATTAAGAGTCAGCTCTCTGATCTTGAAGTTTGCGACTAACTGTACATTAATCTCAACGTGGCACACTACCTCTCTTCATCTCTGAGTAATATCTACATGTGATACCAGGCACTACGGCAAATGATAGTAAGCAGCACTTTGAAAGACTGGAACAGATGAAGAGCAGCATGTGTTTGAAGTGTGTGGGTGATGACCTTGTGTTCTCCTGAGACTGATGCTCTGTATGTGTGTGTGACTTTACAGCCCTGAAGAGCCCGGCAGCCTTCCACGAACAGATCCGCAGCCTTGAGAGAGCCAGGGTAAGAGCGGACCATCAGGACTCAGTCGTCCTGCATTTTCCTTAGTCATCTGGGTTCTCTGATCCTTCTTAAAACCCTGTGAGGTCTCAACAGCTCTAATGGGACACAAATGAACCTCTCTGTTGTTTTAGCGTCTTAAGGCTTCTGTAAATGTGTTTGTAATTTGCAAAGCATGTAGGGGATCATTGCAAACTCTTTGGAGTGATTGCGCTTTATCCGTGAATTGCAAAGAGATTTTGATTAAACTCTGAATTCTTTCTCTCTGTAGACTGAAAATTTCCTAAAGCACAAGATCCGCAGCCGTCCAGAAAGGGCTGAGTTGGTCCGGATGCACATCCTGCAAGGTAATTTTTTATTCATGTCACATGAGGTACAACAACCACCTTAATATTGTCCCCGAATGTGTGATTTTATTCTGCAAAACACAAAAAGGCTATCCAGAATAACATGCCATATTAAGGCTTTAAAGTGATAGTTCACCCAAAAATGAACATTTGTTTATCATTTACTCACCCTATTGTCATTTTAAATCTGTATGACTTTCCTTCTTCTGCAGAACACAAAAGAAGATATTTTTAAAAGTTTTGGTAACCAAAAACCATTGGTCCCCTTTGACTTCCATTGTATGGACACAAAATCAGTGCAAGTCAATGGAGACCAGCGGTTTTCTGTTACCAGCATTCTTCAAAATAACTTCTTTTGTGTTCTGCAGAAGAAGAAAGTCATACAGGTTTGAAATGACAAGAGGGTTAGTAAATGATCATAGAATTTTAATTTTGGTTTGAACTGTGCCTTTAACTGCAAACCCTGTGGTCTTCGTAATGAAAAAGAAAACTCTGGAAAATTCCTCATTATTTCTCCTTTTTATTCCACATAAGTAATTTGGGTTTGAGATTAAATAATGACAGAATTTTCATCTATTTCTTGAAATTGGAACGGATCCAGGTTCAGAATTAACCACCATACTTTATCCAGCCAAGCAGTTCTTGTCTATTGTTCACCGCTGTGATTTTGTTTGGTTTTGATTGTTGAGATGGTTGTTCAGGAGTGGTTTGTGTGATTGCTGTGCTGATTGTCGGTGGTTTTTGGTGGTTTGGCAGAGACTGGGGCTGAGCCCTCTTTACAGGCCACGCAGATGAAACTGAAGAGAGCTCGACTGGCCGATGACCTGAATGAGAAGATCGCTCAGCGGCCCGGGCCCATGGAGCTGGTGGAGAAGAACATCCTACCTGTAGACTCCAGCCTCAAGGAGGCCATTATTGGTAATTATATTAATAAAATTGGGACAAACCAAAAATCCAGACAGTGGTCTGAGAAGCTATGATATGTGTCCTAAGTATGGACCTAGACCTGTTTTAAAAGGAATCTTAAATATAGACCGTAATCAGAAATTGATTGTCTTCTGTTGTTTTATATGTTTTTTTAATGAGTAGATGGTCAGATGCACTACCCCAAAATTCTAGAAGACTACCCAATAGATGAGGACAGCGGGGACGCTCTTTCACCTGAGCAACCTGGCAGTCATGAGTCCCAAGGTTCTGTAGCTTCACCTGGAGACGTGCGGACCATGGAGGAGCCCCCACCGTTGCCCAATCACTTTTTACAGGTAGATATTGTGTGCTTGACTTCAGTGACAGAATAACAATGAGAATTTTTGGCAAGACGATTGATCATTGGTTTGCTTTTTTCACAGAAGTTACCAACAGTCACAACCACTTCACCAGATTTCTTTAAGCCCTTTTCCACCAATGGGCCATCAGTTAGCCCTCCTGTGCTAATACCACAGCAGCCAGTCACTACTGTCGCCCCTGTGAAATCTGGACCTACTCTTGTTAAGGTCAGTAAAAAGTATGAAGAATAGTGGTGTTGCAGTACCGGTATCGAAAATAACGGTGATATTGAAAATAACGGTGATATTGAAAACAACGATTAGTGATATTGTGTGAATTGTACACTTATGATAATATTGTAAAAAAAAAGGTTAATAAAGAGACACAAATGTAAAAAAAAAGAATTTCACTAGATGTCGTGATAATATTGCTAATGTGAATTATTTTGGCCACAATTATCATGTAGCCTTATGATACCATGACAGAGAAAAAATTTGTTAAAAGCAATTAGTTTTGCATTTCCATTTGTTGATGCTAGTGGTACACAAATGACATACTTTACATGTAATTTGATCAGAATGCTTTGATTTTGATATAATGCAAACTAGGAGTTTCTACAAATCTCTTTTCAATCTGCAGCAAAGTCAGCCCAAGTTCCCCGGAGATAAGAGCCGCAGCAAGAAGGGCAAGGAGGCCAAGCCACGTGTGAAAAAGTTAAAATATCATCAGTACATTCCCCCGGACCAGAAACAAGAACTCAACCAAGCCCCGATGGACTCGTCATATGCTCGATTACTACAACAACAACAGCTGTTTCTCCAGCTACAGATCATCAGTCAACAGCAACAACAGCACTATAACTACCAGACCATCCTTCCTGCACCTCTAAAGTGAGCAGTGACATCCGGTTCTGTGTGTTTGTAATCTATAGATGAAGCCCAGTTGTTTTTAGAATGTACTGCTTTGGCCGTGCAGTCATAGAGTTGAACATAGGCACCTGGTTCGATTAATGCAAACCGTTTGATGTCTTTTAACGTGCCTGATTTGGTATTTTCTAAAAGGTCATTTTGTGCTTCTGAAACCTTGCTGGCCTGTCTTTTGTTAACCGTTTGTATAATGGTTGCTTATGATTGGTTTTGGGTTACGGGCGGTATCGTGTGGCCAGTGGCCCACAAGACCATTACCTAGTTTCCAATAACAAATCCTGTTTAGTGATTTTCATTAATGGCGGGAAGTCGATGAGGCTTTTCCTCTGCTTCCTTGTGTACATGCGCACGACTTATTTTAACTGCCTTTGTTTTCTGCCTGTGCATTGTTCAGTGGCATTTATTTATTGAGGACAGGAGTGGGTGGACACAATTGTTCCTGCTGTGATGTTAAGTGATTTTATTCCCCTCTTCTCTCATCTACCTCCCTCCTCACACATTACTCACCAGGCCTGTAATAGAGGGCCAAAATACCAGTGCCACAGTGGCTATCAACAACACCAGCAACCTTCCAACCTCCATCATGCTTTCTCTGCCCACACCAACACCTGTGCGGCATAACAATACACTTTCCACCCGCAAGGCTGGCGTACTACCAGCCAACCTGGAAGAGATGAAGGTACCAGAAGATTTTTTGCTATCCACAAGTAACCCAAGTTCTATTAGATACAGTTTTTTATGTACAATATATAAGTGAGATGATAAATGTATAATTTTCCAACAAGCAAATTTGTTTTAATTTGTTTTGTGTCTTAGGTAGTAGCTTGCCGAATGACTTCTAAACAAATTGATTTAATTTGGCAGGTGGCAGAGCTGAAAATTGAGTTGAAGTTACGTGGTCTTCCAGTGTCGGGAACAAAAACTGACCTTATTGAGCGGCTGAAACCTTTTCAAGATAACCCAGTTGCTTCTGCACCAATCAACTGCACAGGGCCTAACACACAACCCTGCAGCACCCCTATGGAGGTATCCAGTGTCACTACAACCTCAAAAAATATGAGCTCCACCCCACCTATTTCCACTGGTTCCACAGAGCTTCATAGCCGAGAGGAGGCATCAAAGGAAGCGCAGGCACAGAACCATAACAGTGTGGTAAAGCCGGCTCCTGAGGAGCAGGACCGAAGACTACACGATAAACAGCGTCAGATCGAGGAGCTGCTGCGTAAATTGGAGCAGGAACAGAAGCTGGTGGAGGAACTAAAGATGCAGCTCGAGGTGGAAAAAAGAAGCGGACTGGTCGTTTCACCTGTGAAAAACTGCAATGTTTCCAGTCCAACCACCATGTTGGCTTCTGTCAAAACTGAAAGCACTGTACCTCCCAACTGCACGTTGAGTTCACACACTACACCAACGCTGGTGAAGTTTGAGGATCACCATCCACCCCAAGTCACTGCTACCCCTCTCCCCCAGTTTATTATCAGCCACCAAAGGGTCATAGGACAACCCCAGACTATTCTTACAACTCAACACGGGGGTACGCAGATACTTCTTCCAATGCCCCTGACAAATAATACCACTACCATCCAGCTGCCCAACACTAATGTCAAACTACAGGTAAACAACTCAGCTGCAATTGCTTTACAATTTCAATTAGGGTTGAGAGATGTCTACCAAATTGTCATTGTCATGAGCTGTGCAGTTATAAAGTCAAGTTATAAGGTCAGCTTAATTCAGACCCCCCAGCTGCAGCCCACCAAAGCTGAGAGTCCTTCATCACGGCAGCTAGTCAGTCACAACCACATAGTTCAGGTCAGTCCTCATTTGAAATAATTGAAAAATACAGTATCTGGTTGACACTAACAGTAGGTGGTGGTATTGCACCCATTTAACATTTTGCCATTAGTGTCACTATGGTAAAAAAAACACAAAATAAACTAAATTTAAGATGAATTTGACTGAAAGCATAATTTATATATGTTATTTTATTTGTTTAATTGTATTTATTTCAAGTGTTTATAAGTGTATATATATATATATATACACACACACAATGCAACAACCTTGATATCATTCTATTTAAATTTGAAGGTCCCTGAATTGAAATCACAATCATGAAGATTTTTAAGTATCATATTGTATTGCTAGTCAAAAAAATCAATATAAGATTGTAATTGCACCTCTTAATTTTTTTACTGATGCTAACATCTAGAAAGCAATGTGACATGTTATTTGGACACAAACCAATAAGATAATTGGCAAATAGCGACCAGTTATTGAGCCGGACCAATAAACCGGTTAGTCACTACATTTGTTCACACTACAGAGTTGTAGTTTAAGTTTCGAGTAACTTTGTAATCCAAGACAAAACAGTGATTCAATGCCACAGGGAGCAGTCAGAGCAATTGAACATTCTTATCTGTTAACACTGGGATCATCTACATTCATCTGGCCAAAGAGCACAGGAGTCATTCATCAATGAAATGGATGCTAGTCACCGGTCTTATTTCGTGACTTTCGCTCTGCTGTAATCGGCCTGTCCTGGCAGCCGGGCAGTGTGCTAAGGTTTCCCCTAGAACTACATTCCCATACCGTTGACATAGTGAGCGAGTCTGGCCCGGGCACAAGTAACTAGAGCTCATGAGTCGTGATGAGCTGATAACATTGTCATTGACAGCTCCGCCTGATGGTCGAAAGCCAGCATTACCTGAGGTGGCCTTAAGTTTGATGTTTTTGTTTTCATCTTTATTTAGACACTTGAGTTCCTAGATGCTAGTAGCTGTTTGTGGTTGTTCATGATCTGTTGGTATTCTCTTCATACAGACTCTGGCTGTGGTTACCAGCGAGGGGTCAGGTTTGAGAGCTAGTGAGAACCAAGCATGCTTGGAGATGCCTCAGTGTTTTTTGAGCAGCTCCCAAGAGCAAAGGATCTCTCCTCAGACATCCCCCATCCCATCCACTTTTTCAAATGGGCCACTAACTAAGGTAGGATAAGCTGCGACTTTTAAAATATTTGAGTGATTTGTTGTGTGTCTCTGTTCTGCATTGAATGTTGATTCCCTGTCTCAGCCCCAGTCCTCCTTCATCCAGCAGTCCTCAGCTTTCAGCCAGGCACTCAAAAACAAAGAGCCGCCCCGTTATGAGGAAGCCGTCAAACAGACCCGCAGTCTACAGAACCCCACAGTCTCAGAGGTGATCATGGGTTTGTTTTTAAAGCATACCTATACACTTTATAGCATCTGGGGTTGTTTGACCTTAAATCACCTCTACTTCCCTCCCCCCCAAGAAACATATTGCCATGTTTTATGTCGTTTGTGACAAAATGTTAATAATTATTTTATCTTCCTCTCCAAATGAGCAATCATCCTTTTTTTCTGTCCATCTTGTAGATTCCAACAGCAACAAGTCAACAGATGGATGATCTCTTTGACATTTTAATTGAAAGCGGAGGTAAGTTCCTCATATTTTTGAACACTACAGTCGTTTATTAATGTTTTTTAAATAATTTATTATTATTAAGTAGTTTAAATTATAATAATTTACTATTAAATAGAATATGTTTATTTAGTATTTAATAATGCACATCATTTAAGTTATTTATTATTTAATAATTTAAGTCATTTATTTATTTATTTTATTAACTTAATTTGCCTACAACTTTTTTTAAAAATACAGTAAAAAAACCTTTCAGGCTCAGATGTTTATTTTCATGATAGTCCTCAAGCCTCCCCTCATTTTGTGTTTTGCAGAGATCACCCCCTTTAGTCAACAGGACCCATCTGTGCCTAAGATAATGCCTGTCACCGCCAGCATCATCACCCTGCCTTTCAACACCGCCCTTTCCAGACCGCCCGCCCAGATTCAGATGGCACCCACACCGGCCCTCATGGAACCCATGCCCAGCCTGGCCTCCCTGGACTCTGACAACCAGCTGGAGGCCCTGCTAGAGGGCACGCTTGTCGGGGAGCCAGAACCGGAGCAGAGGACGTTAAGCCTGTTGGACGAACTGCAAAACCAGATCCTGGAGCAGCCAAACTCCCCGATGGAAACTTGCGAGCTGAGTTTCCCTGACCCGGCCGCACCTTCCTCCCTCTCCTTCGGTCTGCAGGACACCATGGACAACATGGAGTGGCTGGACCTTACTATGCCCGGGCCTATAGGTGGACTCATCAACTCTGAATTCCTGGACACGCATGACCTGCAGCTACACTGGGACTAAGAGGATTCACTTTCTGTGCTTAAAATACATTTCTTCACTCGCACATCACGCCTCAAAATACGCTGTCTTTTTGGTGGTCTTGAAGTAGGCGAAAGGGGGATTTGTTTGTGTTCTTAAAGAGACAGTTCACCCCAGAATTCAACTCCGCCACCCTTATGTTCACAAAAGAATGATAAAGAATGTTAATGCTTTTCGGATTTTACAGGTTTGAAACAGCATAAGGGTAAGTAAATTATGTCTATTTTTTGGGGGGGTGATCCGTCCCTTTAAGGCGCATGATTGAGTTCGAGACTGTATACTTCACTTATGCTGTGGTTCTATTCACCGTCTGTTTTTATTTGCATTAATGCTCTAGTGTGATGTGAATGGGCACAAAAGTGGGTACTGCTGGCTAAATCCGGATTGTGCTCTCCTTTCTGTGCCATAAGAGGAGATTGCATTCTTTGCTCATTTTGTATTTGTTTACGTGCCATTGACATCGAATTGGTTTCGTAGTCCCGTCTACAAATATCACGACAAATTTAAACTGAGCCAAAACTCGGCTTTGTTTGCACAAAATTGACAGTGATCTTTAGCAACAACACCATTATGTGTCCAGCCTTTTGTTGCAAGTGTCTATAGAGGACAGTCGAACTACATTTCCCAGAATCCCCTGTTTTAGCACTGACTGCATTAGCAGTCTGCGAGATGACAAATGAAATCTAATGACGATTGAATGATCATATCATTGACTTTTTTATTATTGTTTTTAATTTAATTATCATAATTTAGTAAGTCTACCTTTCTGTGATTCTCTCTAAAGAGAGAAAATTGTTTGAATGACAACTGGTTGCATACTGACTCTTGTTTTGTGAAGTGGGTACAGTTGCAGATGTTCTGTATGCATAAAGGCTCATGTTGGAAGGGCTTGGCAAAAGCGTTGGTTTGGTTTGGTTTGGTTTGGTTCGGGAAATTGCAGTCAGATATCATCTTTTTACTCATAGCCACAAAAGGAAATTACATCATAGACCAGTTCCAAATAAAAGCAACAATTTTGTTTAACAGATGATCAGTTCTTCCACTGTTGTTAAACAATCTGAGACGAATCCAGTTTTGTGTAAATATTGAATCTCTTGAGAACATTTTTTAAGAAAAAATAGAAACACTATTGGTCACATCACCCCTTGTGTGCGTGCGTGCGTGCGTGTGTGTGTACGTGAATGTTCGTCATGTACAGAATGCTGTGTGTTTGGCATTGAAGGAGTTTTGTGCACCACACTGTAAATGTGTTTTTCTACATGGTTTAATTTAAGCACTGTTTTAAGTTCTCACTTTGTTTATTTTTGATGTCATGGAGCAAAATGCTAATAGAGCCTTTTTAAGAAATGATGTAATTGTGGCCATCATAGTGCATGACTGGACACTAAATACAATGGCCTTTCTACATGTATGATGAACATCTGTCAAGCTGTGAGGAAATGCAAAACACTTTGGAGTTATGTAGCAGAAGTTGATCGGTTATTGACGTCACACCGCATGTTATATGATATTGGCAGCTTAAAGGATTAATTCACCCAAAAATGAACTTTTTCATCTTGTATTCACTTTCTTTGTCATTCTTTCTTCTGCAAAACACAGAAGATATTCTGAGGAACCCTGGTAACACTAACGCCCATTCACTTCCATTATGGATACAAAACCACTGAGACATTTCTCAAAATATCTTCTTGTGTGTTTCACAGCCGTATACAGGTTTTAATTGACATAAAGGTGAATTATTGGATGTACTGTGCCTCTAAAGAGTTTTTTGAGAACAACTGCTTTTGTTAATCATTTTAATTCCTTATTATGAGTCCTGTTCTTGTGTGCGCGCGTGTGTTCATGTTTTCAACTTCCAAATGAAATATCTGTATAAATGAACATGAATTATGTTGGCAGCATGTGAATAATCTATTCGATGTAATATCTTTCAGAGAAGCACATTCTTTGTTGGTGTTTTTTCAGTTTGTGGTTTTCAAAATGACATCTGTACTTATTTTTCTTGTGCTATTTTCAGCCACCTCATGTAAAATGTAACTTTTATTTCCTGCTCTGGATGTATTTATAACCTTCACTTTCCTTTAGAGTGACAGTTTACCCAAAAATAAAAATTCTGTCATGATTTCCTCGCCCTTTTGTCATTTCAAACCTGTATGACCTTCTTTCTTCCGCAAAAGAAGATATTTTGAAGAATGTTGGTAACCGAACAGCAGCGGCACCCGTTCACTTCTATTGTACAGATGCAAAACTAATGCAAGTGAATGGGTGCCAGTTAACAACATTCTTCAAAATGTCTTGTTTTTAATGTTCTGCGGAAGAAGGAAAAAGTCATACAGGTTGGATATGACAAGAGGGCGAGTAAATGATGACAGAATTTTCATTTTGGCCGAACTATCACTTTAAGAAAGGCAATACACGTTCACTGCCTTTAAACTCTCATCCATCCGATTATCCAAAGGGAAATTGCTCCCATTGTGTTGATGTAAATTTTGTTTGTACAGCACTTTCATGCTGCAGTGATGAACGGTTCATCACGGATCAATCGCACAGCATCAAAGCACCTTTGCATCTTTTATGTAAGATGACTTTTATCAGCGATTTGCTTCAGTTTTCTTTTTTTCATCATGCTCAGAGAATTCATCGGCTGTTTGATTGAGGCTTGGTACTGTTTGTTCTGCATATTGCCCGAATCGTGGCCTCTCCAGAAAAGAAAAATGCCATGTGTAGCTTTGAGGACAGATCTGGTTGAAACGCACTTGTTTGGCCATTTGGAGCAGTTTGTTGCTGCCGTGATGATACGGCTTGATGCAATATATCATGTACACCTATGAAATGTCACCTGTGTTAGATAAGTGAAGAATATTGATACACCAGCCCTGTTAAGATTTAAACACATGATGCTTCTTGTGTTTTAAGGCTTTAATGGCATTCAAGCTACCAAAGAGGCCAAATATTGTACTATGCTGTAATATTGGGTGGTTGAAAAGCTTGAAAAGGAGAGTAAAGCAATAAGTCAACAAACTTGTGTTTTATACACAGTGCTGTAATGTACGCGGTATATGCAGTTGATCAGATATCAGAGCATCACCTTTGGTCTTACATCACTCATTTGCATGGACGTTTGTTTTAGCTGAGCGCTGCAAACTTCTGCCTCGTGTTTTTGCCCTTTAGGATGTCAAAGCTCAGCTCCTAGCTTCACGTAGAGATCTAGCACAAGTTCTGTCGAGCCCTTCCTTTTCAACAATGTCTGCTGGACTCATCTACATAACTGTCATGCTCTTTTTAGGGATAATAATGTATATTATGTATCAGTGGTGATAACACTGGCCGATATTTACTGCCGCCTGTAAACATCCTAAAAAAGCGGGAGATCAATCATCATTTGTATGCCATATGTTTTGCACATTGTGTATATATTTTAATGGATGTAACACATATTTTTATACATGTTTGGCGCCTCCATGAGCTCTATTTTGTGAATATACAGGTATATATAAACCATCACGTGTCAATGAGAATTGATGTATTGTGAAAATGCTGTCGTAGAGGATGTTTAAAATCTCTTAAATATACCAGAGGAATGACATGCAAAACGTGTCGGTGTTATTACTTTATTTGTGTAATAGGAGATCTTTGAACATGCAACCTTACACAAAATGCATCTGTGCAAATTTTAACTCGGATTTAAGTGTGTAAAAAGATAAGTCTTATGTATATAGGATCTGTATATAGTTGTAGGCACAATTTTTTTAAAATCCATTTACATTTATGCATTTGGCAGACGCTTTTATCCAAAGCGACTTACATTACATTGTACTATACATTTTGTACAGTAAGCAAGTGGGGGTTAAGTATCTTACTCAAGGGCACCTCAGCCGTTACCCGCCAGCCCTGAGAATCGAACCAGCAACCTTCTGGTCATGAGTCCAACTCTCTAACCACTGGGCCACGACTGGCCACACTCCAGTTTGTACTCACCATTAATTCCCCTGGGAATTTTCTATGGATTCTAGAAAGTTTCTAATTTACGTTTTTTTGTAAGTAAAATAATATCTGTGGTTAACATTATACATATAACTTCCATACATACATATATTCTTCCATATTACAAAAATACATCAAATCAATGAAATAAATTGATGCATCGAATGTGAGCTTTAAAGCCATCAAAATCACAACTTGTCATTCACTCTGAGCGATGCAAACAATGAAGCATCCTAGTGCTGTTATACTGAATATCAGCATTCTTGGAAGGCCACTTCTCCAATTCAATAGGACGACCAGAAATAGCTTTAAACCGCAATTTAAACTTTATTCTAGTTCTTTATAAGCTACCATTCAACTGCCGAGTCCTTTTTTTACACACCAATTTTAACTTTGAAATTATATTTTTGGTTGTTGAGTTTTAATTTTGGACTCTGCATGTAAGGATCTGTTAGTACCCGAGTACAGTTGAATTTCTATTGTTTTCCCGAACAGTCCCGTCCAAAGGATTGTATCAAAATCCAGTTCCAGTCTTTTCTGGGGGACCTTCAGTCATACTGTCACAGACCAGGAACCAGATGACACCGTCTGTGCCTCAAAATTTACCTATGGTGCAGATTTTTTTGTTGCAGGATGCGCACCTGTGAGAGACATCTTTAAAGCGTTTCATAAAAAATGGGACCAGGCAGCATCCAGCTACACACCTGCACAATGGGAATGGAAATATGTAATAAATATCATACGTTTTATAAGGTTGCAGATTTTCAACTTGTAATGAATAATTTCGCTACTTACCCAACCATGGATATGAGGCAACAAAACAAGAAAGCATTGCTGCCCACTTTGTAGTGAATCTCAGTGATGGCAATTTTTTGGCAGAAGGGGCACTTCACTGTTGCAGGGCCCACGCCGAGATTTTCCACGTCTACGGTCTTCTCTGAGGTCACCGGAGTCTCTAGGAAGGTGAAACACTAGTTAGTCCAATACTTACTAAACAAAGGATGTTTTGCTATATAATGTCTCTACCTGACTTTGAACTTTTGGGCTGTTCTTTGACTGGAGATTTAGGTTTAGGTTGCTCTGTTACGGGCTCTGTAATATGTGTCACGTAGAATGAAACATTAAGTCTGGATTGTTTATCAAGGTTTGCAGTGTAATATATAATATTGCATATAAAGTGTTACATTAACCTGGTTCTTCCTCTTCCACAAGAATATAGGTAGAAATTGTTTCAGTAGGAGAAAAGGGAAGTACGTAGAACGCTTGCATTGAAGCTTTTTCATCTGTTTGCCCATCATTGCCAGACTCTGGAAACAAGACAATAAATGTTACATTTAAATATGTAAAACTGGAAAATGTAGGTCAGTTGACATTTTAATCTTTGATCTAAAGACACTGCTTCACGATGCCATAGAAAACCTTTTTTGGTAAAAATGTTCCAAAAAGAACCTTTAACATCTGAAGAACCTTTCTGTTTTATATAGGGAATAGGGTTCTTTAGATCATTAGAAGAAAGAAATGATTTTAAAAGAACATTTGAGTACCCTGCTGAAAAAAACTATAGAAAACCATTAAAGAAGTTGTAATGGTTTGAATGGTTTTAAAGGGAATTGTATATATAATGGAAACTATAATGGTGTCTACTGGTATGTGATGGATTCTATTGGTCGGATGTTAAATCCTATTGGAATAATGCCCAAAACACACTACAAAATGGCTTTTTGTAATGGTTTTAATGCAAACCATTAGAATTTCTCTAATGGTTTATATTGGGTTTCTATGTTTTTTTTCAGCAGGGAGGTAAGGGTGTACTTTATGATTAAACTGAATTATGTGGAGCAAAAATACATTTGTGTGAACATTAGTTTGTCACAAAACGTTTTTTAAGACTTGGACTGAATAATGAAGAAAAGGCAACCATCAAGAGCCCAGAATAAACTCTTCGATACTGTTTGAAAAGCATCTCTATGGTTGCATTTGCATTTTTACAAAAGCAAGTACATCTTTACAAAATCAAAGGGTGACTACACTGAAGATGCCAAAGTTGAATTTATTTAAATATTTTTAATATGACTGGAGAAGAATAAACGTGTATGAATATAGCATACAGGATGTAGTTAATATGAGTGTGTGTATGGAAAGGATGGCCTAGCTCTGGTGTGTTTTCGCAAATGTTTTACCTGTGGGTTGTACTGTTTTGGCAGGCACTGCCTGTGTCTTTTTATTTTTGAGAAGCTCCTTCTCTTTCTCCTCTAGTTTCTTCAACTCCTCCTCTATTCTTTCCACCTCGGACGGGCCCTCTTCGCTGGCATGGGAACCTAAGGATTCAAGCTATGTAAATGAACAGCCAAATGATTGTTTTCATTAACTAGTCAAATGAATCATGGACAGTCAAAGGCCTATTGCCTGGCAAAGCAGATCTAACTTCTTTAGGATGAAGAGAAAGAGCGTGATTAATCTCCCATGCATTGTTTGCATTTTAAACGGTGCATACGGCGATCACATTTTAATGTCTAACAGTTTCTAATGCACTGCAGAACTAGTTAGATGTCATTTATTATTGTCTAGATGCATAGTTCTTCATATAACCCATGTTTGTTTGTTTTTTACCATCTATTCTGTTGTTCTTCCTCTGGATCTCTTTTAGAAACTGAAGGCGGTTTTGGAGCTGTTGTCTTCTGAATAGGATGTTGTAAAGCTCATCCTGGGAGGACTGTGGCAGTACAGGGTTCATTGTACTGCTGCTCTAAAAACCAAATCACATAGATTTTACAACCTAATATGTAAATAAATTACATTCTGAGTAAGAACTAAAAACCATTCTGTTATTTGACTTTTAAATGGCCAACTATATCCTGTTTATTTTTGTTAACATATATGCATACTGTTTACATATATTACCAGGAATGCTGGTTAGTTTACCAAACGCATCTTTAAAAATGTACAACAATGGCCAAACATTTTTGAACACCTTATAATTTCATTTTGTTGAGCATTGCATCAAAGTTGTTGCCATTTTTATTTGATCAACCCATCCCAATAACGTTTGTCGATGTTGACGATAAACAAAATAGCTGATGAACTTCAAACCAGTGTTAGATAGATAAATGTTTTTTTTCTTTTTTATTTGAAAAATCTAAATATTTTTTTCCTAAACTTATTGCTGATTTACCATTTACACACATATACACATATACAGTATGTGTGTAATATTTTTTCTTAATATGACTTAATATGCATCCTTGATATTTAAATATAATAGATTATAAAATAATAGAAAATAATAATATACAAACGTAATATTTGAATTAGCTACATTTTATGTAGTTACATATAATTCTAAATAAATATATATAAATACAAATAAATCTAGCAGAGCTTATTATGCCCCCCAAAAAATGTCTTAAACGTTTAAGAACGTATCTACCTATAATGTATGTGTAAGAAAATCTATACTATTTTGCAGTATATACTCAGAAGCAGTCTACGGCAGTTTACGTAAAAAACTGTATAAACCAAGCAAACCGTATCAAAATAAATAATTGATGCAAATGCTGATGTTTTTGTTCCCTTAAAGTGCTTTTGTAAAGTAAGAGTGTTATGACGTTTGGCCATGTCTGTATATCAATAAAAATATTGACATTTTCTCAATTTAAATTTAAAACAAGACCTATATTATTGTGTTTCTCAACAAATACTTTAACAATCACTTCTATCTCTTAAATCTCCTCAATTTAATGATGCATATGTCACATTACCTATAGCACTAGAATGCCGTCTTTGCTCTCCGAGTTGGTTAGAAACTGTCCAGTTTCAGTGTTGAAGAACACTTATCAGTTTGCTGTAAATGTTATTCCTCTCGTAGTCTTTCTTCAGCAGTTCTCCTTAAGATGAAATATTTTTCTCCTGTGTTGTCCTACAATTTCCATGATCTCTTGGCTCGCATCTTATGGCATCGTCCCCATATTGGTGTAAAAATGAAAGAGAAACAAACACATAACATATGTTTATATTGAAAAAACAAGGTCCTATACAGAAAATAGAAAGTATTTGATCTTTCTCCGTTTACCTTTGTGAGAACTAAAAAAGGCAAGATATGATTTCCATCGTGGTTTGAATGTATTTTCATAATCAAATTTCCAGTAAGGGTTGAACCGTCATCCTTACTGGTTCCTTGTTGTGTGTGTGTGTGGGTGGGTGGGTGTGGGTGGGAGTGTGTATGGGGGGTAGTTTTGGTTTCTTTAAAATATCTGAAATATACAGCATATTATATACAAATACATTTGGATGCATGTCTATAAATAAATCTATAAAAACTGTTTCTAAAAATAAGCATGATTAGTTATAAATCTTCAATAAATATTGTTGTAATATAAGATTGCAGACTTTGATTTAAATATCAATTGAATTGATATAAATACATTTTTTGTGATATGTCTGTTTCTTAACACTTTCTTAAAAGTTCTGTTTCTTAACATTATCTGTCCCCTCCTCTGTCCTTCACCTCTAGGGGTCAGGCTTTCACATACAATGAGTCCTGTGTTCTGAAGAGTTCTGGACGGCTGGACAGTATCACAATGCGCCAAATTGCAATTGCAAGGTCTATGAAGTTTGCAAGCCATTCATAACTGTATTAAAAATAATTGTTAAATACCTACATTTAAGTAGCAATTAAATTTGAATGATATTTTGTAATCATTTTGAATGTATAGGTTGATCAGTTAATACAGTACACGAAGTGTGCTCAATTTATTTCAAGTTTACAATTTATTTTCAATTTTTTAAATGAACCTTTCAAGTGTCACTGTATTTATTGAGAAAACATATGAAAGTGCACAATCCACACTTAAAGGAAGCCACGTGAAGAGCAAATTTCCACTGAAACAGGAAAATAGGATGCAGCATATAGGGTGGCTCCTCCCTCTTAAAAAACACAGATGCAAAATGATGTCATAAATCGTTGATCTGTATTGGAAGAAGTGAGAGACAACATTGTGATTGTGAATTTTAGTTTACAGAAGGCTAACATATAAAAAATGAAATTTCCATTTGGATCAACCAGCCTAAAATATATGAGTTTGTTGGCATTTTAGGGGCTGCTGTGTAAAATATAGTTAAAAGGTTTATGTATGTCGTATATATAGATTTCATCGGACGCACTGGCCTGAACTTCCAGTCTGTGTTTGGTTATAACAATTTATTTAATACTTAATTTATATAAATATTTCTTGATATTCATATTTTATAGTATATTAATTGTATTAAATTAAAACTACTCAACAGTTATTGATTCTTAAAGGACAAGTATGTAGGTCACCTTACATAGAATTGGCCATGTTGTTTCTACAGTATCCCTAAACAGACAAACTGCTCTACCGAGCGCGTTTCGTATATACGTTATCTCTTTTGGAGAAGCGAAAACGTGACGACATTTTAATCCATAGCACTTTTTAATGGGAGGGGTGGAATGAGCGGTTGGTTGTAATTCGCAACCTTACCGCTAGATGCAGCTAAAAAATCCGCTCAATACCTTTAAGTTTGGGCCACATATCGTTTGTTTATGTTGTTGCTGCTGAAACCGCCTATAGACCATTTCGGAAGACATAAACAATGCTGGTCCAGAACTTCCTGTTCTGAAACGTCTGAACAAAAACGGACCAACAGAACATCTACAACTGAACCAAAATGTAAAATAATACCTTTAAGACTGAATTATATCTGTAAGATTTATAAGTGAAAATTAGGTCAAATTAAATAAAAAATAAATACTGGAAGTGCTTCTGGATCAGTGTTTATATCTTTAAGCGGTCTATAGATGGATACACACTGGCCCGAAATTAACTTCAGCTCTGTGTTCGGTTAAAATATAACAATTTATTTTAGATTTAATTGATATTCATATTTTATTGTATATTAAATTAAATTAAAACTACTCAACATTTATTGATTCTTAAGTCTGTTTATGTTGTTGCCGCTGAAACCACCTATACTACATATTATGTGTTTATGTTTGGAAAAATATTAACAGACACTTCCAGTTTGGAAGTTAAGATGTTTCTCTCTCTAATCTTTGCTTTATCTGTAGAATCGCACAATATCTCATATGAAGACTGGGGTGTCCAGTCTCTGCTGCAGGCACATGTGCCAAACGTGATCTATGATGATGACATCACTGGGGGAGGAGCCTGAGCAGGAAATCTGATGAAAAGAGGGAACGGTCTGAAACCGTGGGCAAAGGAATGCAGAATAAAGCGTGTTATCCAATCTCAGTCTGCACATATTGTTTCACTGCTCAAAGTTGCTGCCGTTTTTTTCTGTCTGCGGAAACATGAATCATTGATTAAATAAGCATCAGTTGCTAGAAACACAATGACTCAGGGCTTAATCATCACAATATGAAACTCTACTGATAAACCATTGAATTTGACACGTATGGTCCTGTTTTTAATCATGTCTTTGAATATTGTGTGTGTGTGTGTGTGTGTGTGTGTGTACATGTGACTAAATAAAGTGTGCATTTCTAATCCTCAATATTCAAATGTGCATTTGATTATAACAGTGGCGTGTTGGAGGACAGTTGATCGGAGTCAAATAGACTTTGTGGCTTTATGGTTGCAGGAAGTGGGGAATCTCTGCAGATAATGCTGCGAGTCTGTGTGTGTGTGTGTGTGTGTGTGTGTGTGTGTCTGTCTGCGTGCGTGCAGCTGTGCTCATTTGTCTGTGACGTAGCTTTAATCTCCTGCAAGTCAGTACAGACACTCAGAAAGCAGAAGAGGGGAATGTGTGTATATGTAGGCACGGGGGAGGAGAAAAGCGGACAAATCAGATCTTCTACAGAGTAAAGATGTACTGAACGCTGTCTCTGCAGCCGTTTTCCCAATATGACCTGCTAGATGCAGTCTGGACAGCTCGCTTTACACATACATATATACTGACTATATACAGGAACAATACAAATGTGTACAGGTTTGTTTCATTAGTGTATAAAAGGCAATGAGAAGTTATAAATCAAGGTTGCATGATTCATTGTGATTTCTGTTCATTTGTTCACTGAGAAAATTGAAAATAGCCCCTTCAACCAATAACTTTTTGTCAGGTTGAGTAGAGATTTACAGGTAAGATTTAAAAGCAAGTTAGTCATTTCTGGTGAATATGGTTTAAATGAAGTGATTGAATGTTTGAAGTTTGCTTTTTTTAATAAAAAGTATGAATATTGGAACGCATGCATAACTTCAATGATGAAAATGTACATCAAAAAGGTGATGTCTTATCAAACAACTTTACATAAAATAAAATAATAAAATAAAATCAGTCAAACAGCAAAACACTGAGACATTGATCAAAATGAAAATGTTTAGAGAATATTGTTAGCTATATGGGGCAATAGTTCACCAAAACATACAAATTCATCATTTACTTTCTGAAAACACAAAAGTTATTATGACAAATGTTGGTAACCAAACAACAATGGACACAAAACCACTGAGAAATGTTTCTAAATATCTTCTTTTGTGTTCCACAGGCTCAATATTCAATGCGTGCAGGACGGTGGCTTTGTGTAGCAAAACGTATATTGATAAGATCCATCTGCCTGACAGTGTCTGGTTACCTGAAGCAGATCTCCATTCATCAGTGTGTGTTATAGTGTTAATGCAGCAATCGGATCTCTCTCTCATTCTCCATTTCTGCTGACTCATGCCTAGTTCTTTATTCCAGGCCATACGGTGCCGGACATTTCCTGACTCCCGGCTGCTGCAGCTCTGGAGTGGCGGTGTGCGTCATCTGATATCAAACCTTTACTGATTCATTAAACCCCTGCAGTCCTTCCCCCACATCATCCGAAACCTTGTCGCGAACTCCTTTTTAAAATGCAGCACGAGTTTGCACTTAGCGGGAAGACATCTGCGCTGTCCTTCTCCCCTGCCACGCAGAACATTGTGCCCTGAACTTCGAGCTGTGCCAGTGATAAAACGGGAACAGAATGAAGGGCAAGGGAAATGTATACAATGTTTACTGATACTGAGGTCTAATGTTATGGAAGTGTTATTAAAAGTTTAGTTGTAATGTGCCATAAAGTAAAATGCTGCTTTTTACAGATGCGGGCTACTAACTGCATAAAGAATTCCAACATACAGTAATACATTTTCAAACAAATTGTATAAAAAATTTACATTTTTTTAATAAATGTGTCTGACCTAGACTGATGTAAGACACAAGAGCGATTCCACTAAACAAAATATGTCACAGGTCGCACAAAACACCACCTATGTGGAAAATGTACCATCAGGTTAAATAGATTTTCCCAATGCAATTCCTAGATTTGTTCCATTTTGAATCCTCAAGGTCAAACAGACAGAATATCTGATGGCAAACAACAGCGTGTGTCTGTGTGAAAGAACCTTACTGCATGCGCTAGAAGAACCCAGGCCAAGGTTCACCTTGCACACCATGTGTGCTAATTTTAGTTTACTTGACCACATTTTGGTATCCAAGTCACACCCTGAAAACACATAAACAGAGCAAAGAACACGCAAACAATTGCAAAATGATGAAGAGAGAGAGGAAGACTGTGATTGGGGTTTAACAAGCTCTCTCTCTTTCATTCTTGTGTTGTTGAGTTAGAGGTGAAGTAAGGACAACCAACCTGAGAACTCTCTGACCTCCCCACACCCCCCAGGGAAGTGACTAAGTCGGCTGGATGTTACTCTCTCTAGAAATATCTGTTGTGTAGGTTTATATTTATGTACTACTGAACATTTCAGAGAAGAAAGAGGTACAAAGCAACGTTTTAGGGAATAATAGATTCACTCAAGTCGAATTATTATATAAATATATTTCAGAACATTTTAATAATGTTTAGTTATCATGTCTAGGTTAAAAAAAGGTTATGTTATATGATATCTTATAACTATACTAACTGACCTAAAATTATAGACACCTATACAGTCTTACTTTCTTAAAGGGATAGTTCACACAAACATGAAAATTGTTTTATTATTTACTCACCCTCAAGTCATTCCAGACCTGTACGACTTTCTTTATTTTGCTAAACACAAAAAGAAGATATTTTGAAGAATTTTGGTAACCAAACAACATTGGCCTCAGTAAACACACACAAAAAAATAACCCTTCTTTTGTGTTTCACAGAAGAAAAAAGACATACACAGATTTTAAACTGCATGAGGGTGAATAAATAACAATAGATTTTTATTTTGGGGTGAACTATCCCTTTAAAGTAATTCTTCATATTATTTTGAAAGCATTGAACATCTGTTCAACAACACAAGTCACATTGTAGGACATACAATATTTATTTAGCAACACAAACAATGATAAGTTAATTATCAGATAGTCCACAAATATTGTGGGAATGGTATCAATACAGTCAAACAGGGGAAAACATACATGGAAACCCATTTAGGAACATGTGACCCCAAGAGACAAGTTTGATCAAAAATTGGTGTAAATGAAAAATAAAAACTGAATCTTAGCACTGCTTCTTGAAAATTATTGTTAAATTTGACATTCAAATATGCATTTCTGATCTATCATTTTTAAATAAATGGAAATAGAAAAGCAGATGCAGGGCTGACCCTGAATTAAAAGATATCGCTCGCTCTGTCTATATGAGACCGAATTCCCACAAAGTGTTCATGTAGAATTTCCCCCAAAACAAGAAACTACAAAATATGATATACATATGAATACATCATGCAAAGTGGCAAGTCTGCTTACAAACATGTATAGTAGTCTGGTTTAACGTAACTTTTAGCATCTGATTAAACAACCCTATACAGCTAACCAGCTTGCATTCCCCATGCCCCCTCCCCGAAACGTTTAAATAAAACTTTCAACATGATTATAAAATATCTGTCAATTTCTGTCAATCCAGAATCGACAGAATCAAACTTTACAATCTTTGAAAACAGTGAGTCACTGCGTAATGAAGCAAAGCGTGTGTGTAAAATCCAATTCGAGTTCGAAAAAATATCCTAGTGAGATTCCCTGATTGGTTGAGTAGAGTCATGTGACCAGTGAGGTACGAAAAGTCCCATTATCAAATGGGAAGAGAAACTGTAAGTCCGACGTGATGTTTCGGTGTGGCCAAGTGTCACGCACCGTACGCGCGAATGCTTGCGATGAATACTATTGAGATAAAAACCGCAAAGAGATCGCTAATCCACATGCAACGTCAACTCTCGTAAAGAAAGAACACCAGATAAAAGATGAAAAAGTAACGTGAGAAAAGTTGCTGCCTTATGTGCTAGACGTCCATCAGAAAATAATCCATGGGTGCAATGATCATAGTCCCATATATGTTAAACTATTTTTTATTATAGAAAAAAAACTGTAAATTACAGTTGCTCTCATTTGTAGTAATACGATGTGCGTATGTTTCCTTTCGTGTTACCTTTGTGTTGGCTTTCTATCCTCTTCTGTAAATGTCCATGTTGCTTGGTTACTCTTGGTGTAGCTCTCTCCCCCCTCCATGTTTGGTGAGTGCGAGAGAAAAAACTCTTAAACCTCTCTAAACTCTCTCCTCCCAGGGTGGGAAGGGGGTCGTGTAGTCCTGGCCCTCATCTTTCGGCCTCCATGGCGACGCTGGCCTTCTGTTCGGTTGCTGCTTGCTGATTGACAGCTGAGGGCCAGCCTGGGGGAGGGTGGGCTTGTTGGTGGGAAGGCCCCTGAGTCCATAAGCCCTGCTGGTTGGGCACAGGTGGGGTCATGCCCCAGCTGACCGGAGGTGGAGGGGGCGAGGTGGCCATGCTGGGACTGCTGCTGCTGTTGAAGCTCTCCGAGGCTTTGAGTCGAGAGAACATGGTGAGGGCGTCGGGGAAGTTTGGTGGCGTCGCCGGTGTGTTGGCGGGAGTACACATCTGTAAAGCAGAGGATGGAAAATCACAAATGCGTTCTGTTCCTGATTTTATTGTGCACAACGCATCGGTTCATATGAGACGCAAGAAAACATTACATGACAAATGTTTACAATCATGATGACAAGAATCCTTACAATGTCAACATCGACAAAACAGAATTCTGCTCGTCCCAGCGGATCACATCGACATTCCCACCCTTCCTCCACATTCCTTCTCCGTTTTGATTGGTGCTCTTCTAACGGTTCTACTTCCTGTTTCTCATCTGTGCCTGGCATCACCCGCTCTGTCTTCCTCTGTGCGCCATTCGGCTTCTCTATTACCTCAATGACCTCCCCATTGTCCTCTCTGAACCGGTTTGTTCTCTGTTCACAGCAAATCTCACATTCACTAATGTCCACAATAGGCCCCCACCATCCTGCTGTGTTTTCGGCAGCAGGACAACATCACCAAAATAAACACCATTTCAAGGGTCACCGCAAATATGTCTGCACATTAACAGTCTGTGGGTTGAGTTAGCAGCTTTCTTTGTCAGTCTTGAAAACCAAGATAACAGCAGATTAAAGAAACACAATGGACTTGTGTTTGTAGGGTTGTTCATTTAAAGTGATGATATTGTGTGATTAATTCTTTAAAAAATGTACAAAAATAACTTAAAGTGATAGTTCACACAAAAATAACAATTCTGTCATAATTTTCTTTCCCTTATTTCATGTCAAACCTGTTTGACTTTCTTTCTTCTGCAGAACACAAAAGAAGATATAAAATGGAGGTAACAAAAAAACGTTGGTCCCCATTGACTTGCATTGGTTTTGTGTCCATACAATAGAAGTGAATGGGGACCAATGGTTTTTGTTTACCAACATTCTTCAAAATATCTTTTTTTGTGTTCTGCAAAAGAAAGTAAGTCATGCAGTTGTGAAATGACAAGAGGGTGAGTAAATGATGACAGGATTTTTGTTTTTGGTTGAAATACCCCATTCAATGATCTATTAGAGTAAATTGGCCCACCAAACCCTTACGTACTGATAATGTGAAAAAAATCTCATGACAGACCATTAATGCAATGACAGACAGTTTGTGTAGCTGTGGTATTTCCTGGCGTGCCCTTGCACAGGTCCGAGAAATATCTCCATATTGTCTTACAGCCGTGATCACGTCTGCTCTCTGTATCCCATCCTGTCAGCAACCTTGTCTAGTGCCGGCTGCAGTTTATATTGACCCGTAAGAAAATCTCTCTAAAAACCACCACAATCACCCCATTGTGGATGGTTGAAAGTCTCAGATGGACCTCTGTGACCCTAAATGGCTTTCATTCACAAAATGCATACATCAGGAAGTCTCGAGAGATTATACATGCCTGTGAAACTGCTATACAGGCTTTAAATGCCATTGAAGGAAAAAGACCCCATGAAAAACATCATCCAGTGTCTGAACAGCTGCTGCAGATGTGGAAGAGAAGGTCAGACCCTAAACGTGGCCCTCGAACCAAGAGCAGATGCATCTGCAGATCCTTCATCATTTAAAAACACTGACAAAGCGCACTTCAAGAGGTGCGGTGTACATAACAAACATGCTCGGGCCGACAGCTGGGTTGCTATGGAAATATTTGGGTTGGGAGGACAGATCTGAAATGAAGAAATGAAGTCAAGAGTTGGCGCAGGACCTGTAGTGATCAGTCCAGTTCACTTTGGTATGGGCAATTCTAGGGTTATGGATGTGACACGTTTTCTGTTTTAAAAACATACATGCGTTATTTGTAGGATGTGTGAATTAAACTGCGCAAAACAAAAGCGAAAATACCCAACAAATGGAAAAGGGATGTTTCTTCATAGAACATAAAATAGTTACATTTTAATGTGCCCATTTATGAGAAATATAGAGCGTTATGCATGTGACCATTTTTTATGGATGTGACAAATAAATCTACAAATGGCTACTTACATATAGTTGTCTCTTCACATTAAGAAAATAAAAAACTGATCTGTGCCTGGAGTCTTTTGAGTGGTTTGTCTGTTTCAATGCAAAGAAAATTACATATCTGTGATGGATTCTGATCATGTAAACAACCAGCATCTTTTTGCATCAACAACGCTGCGATTTCAAGATGGAAGGTCATGCAGGTTTAAACATATCCAACAAGGAACATTAAACACGTCGATTAAAACATTGTGGAGCATCAGGAAAACATTAGAGAACATTAACCAGCTCTTTATTTGTTCTTTATTTGTTCTAACAGCCAGAAGAAAAGAAACAAGCACTGGAGGTATTTATTGCAAAAATGTTCCCTAATACACTGAAACTGGAAATTTATGACAACAAAAATACGAAAGCTTTCAAATTCCTTTCGGCTGAACAGATGACGCAATTGACCACTCCACGCACGTCTCCACGGTTTCGCATCTACACACACGCACACATATACGGATGACTAAGGGCTGGAATCCTGGAAAGAAACACATTGTGGAGACAGGACAGTGTACGTAATGTAATGACAAGGTTTGTAATGAGATAATTGATGGTTTGCTATAGCGTTCCATTGAAAAACAGGACTCTGCACTGATCTGATGGAGGTGTATCTGTGAGTTCATGAGAGAGAGGTTGGGAGGTGTTGCTAAGCAGGCAGACGATGCTTTAAAGAGCTTTAGGGGCTGCTGTCATTTTTAAAACAAAAAAGCACTGATTTGTATTCACCTCTGTTCTCCTGCAACAAGAAGCAAAATGGGCCGTTTTGGTGTGCGTGTAGGGTGTTTGGATGTAAGCAAATGATCTCTCAGTTCCAGGATTGATTATTAACCTGAGATTGTTGACATAGTACAGCTGGATTTCTGAGGAATACAATAGACGGTTAATATATGAAAATGGTGGCTGGATTTGACAATGATCCAGGCTTGTGTTTAAATCAATGAGGTGACTCTGGGGCCAATGTTGTAGTGTCCTCTGTTAAACAAGCAACAACATGTGTTGATCGTAAAACGTGAAATGACAAAGTTTGAGGGGTGGCCAAGTAACAGACACCCTGGAGAGTTATGACATTTTCTGTCCAAGAGCATTCGTAGAAGCTGAAATGTTATGTCCGAGAGGTAATTCGCAGAAGTACATGAAGGAGGCTATAGCAATCTTGCTGTGAGGAATGCATGGTACAGCTGTACAAGTGAAAAAAAACTATGCAAAGCTATATAGATTGTCTATATGTTTCATTTATATGCCGCATTTTGAAACAATACCTGAACTTTTCACTACAAACATATATTGCTGTACACTAGCGGTCAAACGTTTTGGGACACTTACTCACTTACGTGTTCAGATTTTTATAGGAATTATGTTGTAATTAATGAAAAATGAATTAACATACGTTATATTTTATCGTCTTCAGTGTAATCACCTTTCGACTAGAATTTGCAGAAATGCTTTTATTATGTAATTTTATCAAGCAGCTTCTTGAGGTCTCACCCTGAGATGCTTTTTAAACAATATTAAATAGTTTTTATCTATTCTGTTCTCTTATTGGCTGTTCTTTCTTAATTATTCAGTCAAAGTTATTCATTTAAAAAACATTCCCAAAACGTTTGACTGCTAGTGTACATTGCCTTCGATTACTCTTTACAGCATTTCTTAACTTTTCACATTGTACTCTATGATGTTTCACACTATGCGACCTCCCCACTTCCTCAATTTACAGCCTCGACAAACATGAACATCTGTTCTCTTTAATATACGACAGCTAGGTCATCAAGATAAGGCATTGTCCATAGTTTTAATCAAACTGTCAGTTTAACAGTGTATTCTTTATTCTTCCACCTCTTTATGTAAGGTGCAAGCAATGGAGGTGTATCTGAAAATAAAATCTATATTTAACTTGTATGTCAGCTTTCGAGTTCAAACTCTTTCTTAAGCCACACCCAGAAACAAACCAGTTTAAGTTACCAGAAGTTGTCCCCTCCTTCTTAGACCATGTGCCAGGAAACCAGACTTTTCTTCTTCTTCTATGTTAAATCCTGTATTAATTACTGTACTTTAATAAGTGGATAACTGGGCACATTACTGAGGCTTACTCTGTGGTGACTGTATGGTCAGAGCGTCACTGAAATAGCAAGGACGCAGAATTCAATTGATGACATCTTTAGTACAGATTAACATGCTTGCTTCATAAATAATAACTTAAATTGGTGTGTGTTATGTAAACAATATCGTACAATGACGTACGCAACTGGGTACAGCGCATTTTCCTCAATGTCTCTGGTGGTAATGGCCTTGTAATAATAAGAGATGTCTCCTGGTTTAAACAATACAGTAACTACATGACGTTCATGGCATGCCCGGATTTGCAAGCTGCATTCTATTTCGATATTAGTCATAAGCAATGCATGAGTTTAACAGTTATTAGAATGACAAATAAAACCCAGAATGAATAAACAAAAACATTTTAAGTTTTTTCAAAGGAACAAGTGTAAAATGTCATGCTTCTTTTTGATATGACCCATATCCATTTTGAGGCTTTGAACCAGTGTTTGAATTATGTCCCAACATGGTCAGCGTTTACTGTATGAATGACTGCAACAAAAGAGACAAACCTCTAACATTACATGTAATGCTTTGTCTTGGTCCTTGCCGACTCATTTTCCTACCATCACATTAAATAGCAAAAAACAGCAGTGCATAATACATAAGCTTGAGAGAGGGCTAACTACCAAACATGACATTTTAGATTTGAGTACTACAGTCATTCATTTCTATGAGCCTGCATTATACATTCCTGACTGCTTGGGAAGCCAACAAACAACCATATAGGAACCAATATGGAAAAAAGCACACATTTATTTTATACACCATTGACCTCAGGAGGCTTCGCAGCATCACTTTTGAATGAGCAAACTGGATTAGGACCGCAACCAACAACACTAATCTAGAGGACGTGGTCTGTCGTCCAACAAAATCTGCGTTCATTTGTTTGCGCTGGAGTGTGCAAATTGTCCTATGTAGTGTTAAGCAATGATCTATATGTTTTTAATGTGATGAGCATCACTATCACTTATCTCTTTCAATGGCCTCCACCAAAACCATTTCTCTTCTATACTTAAACAGCACACGTCAATATACCTCCAGACGCAAACATTGAGTAAGCAGCTATCTGAAGAATTGCACAACTTGTGTACTGATGTGTAAATAGGTAATACATCAAATTATATCAAATGTGTATTTACACGATTATTATTAATTTATAATGTAAAATGTATATCAGTAACACAATTAATGATACCCCACATTAGAATGTGTACATTTCATACAAATGTTTCTTTATCTGCCAGGAATTGAACACAAAAGAGAAAACTCACAACCGTGATATTTCATTTATGCGTCAAGACTGAACGCCGTCTGTCACAAAGCACACTACAGTAATAACAGTGAACACAGCGCTGTGTTTATTTCTGGAAGCCCCGTCCGTCTCCGCAACATGGCCGACACTATGGCGACAGCTTTACATTGTTATGTTTCAGCCAAACAAGCAAAACCACGATTTTAACTCTACACGTATATTAACATAACATATACAAGTCATCTGTTCAAATGCTTTTATTAAATAAAGTATGCACATAGAGCTGATGGCTTTCGTACTCACCATTTGATGATGGTGACCGTAAGGAATATTTGTCTCTTGAAAAAAGGCACTAAGGGCTGTCTGTAAGAGAGAGAGGACAACACCACATTACTTTATAGTAACATTAAACACGTGTTTAAGCAAGACTTTAAAGGTTTGACTAATTTAAGCGAGCTGCATGGCTGTATTTTGTAGATGAATGCGGATCAAAGAAGAAGAGCATTGTGTCAGAGATTCTGCTGGTGTGCAGTCTGTGTAATCTGTCAGCGGTCATCTCCATTGCATAATAGCATGCAAGATAGTACAATGTGTGACGGGGAAGGATTATAGTATTTAATCTGGAGTAAACTCTAATGATGCGCATTTCTTGTTTGTTAAACTAAATACATATAAGTGCCGTTTAACCCAAATTAAATTGGTAAAGGAAAGGACAACATCATTGCTGTTAGTAATAAATTGCGACTCAATTGCAACTCCACGCTACACAGTCTGTGTTGCATCATATAAACAATGCATGAGTTTGGGCATGGTGTGCTCTCCGCTGCGCTTACCTCAAACTGCCAATGTGCCGCTTGCAAAAGCTGTTTCGCCTGGTCTGCGGCACATCCAGCTGTCAGGACGAACTGGTTTATCATAACTTGGTGCTTAAGTTCATCCATATTCGCCGGTGTTTGTTTCCGAGCCACGAGCAATAGCGTTTCACCCGGTATGGTATTTTTGAGATGTATTCTCTCGGCTTTTCTCTTTCAGTCGTCCACCATTACAGCCGGTTGAGCAAACACAAATATTTACTGTAGGAGCGCTGGTGTAAGGAGCGCCAGATGACTGACATCACCACGCAGCCAATCAGAGCGGCGCACGGGTCATGGGAATTGTATGCCACGGGAATCCAGTTTGTTGTGTTTCTGATGACAGCGCTTTACTTTGAGGCACTAGTCAAAGCGCTCGATGCGGATATGTTTACGATTTTGTTTATGCATTTGTGAAATTAGCTATTTTTAGTTTGAGAAGCTCATATATTAATTGTATGAGGTGAATATAAGTACGCGTTGAAGTGGCTCGTTAAACATCGGAACGGCATATCCCGTCATGCAACGCTTTGTTTGTTAAATTCTAGAAGGCAGAATTTTATGAATGACGGCCTCTCCCGTCCAATTCCCATTCGAGCTATGCCACTACCTTCCCAAATATGGTAAACAAATCTTGCAACGCCAATTAAATCACTAGGATCTTTAAAAAAAGCCCTCCGCGGTAGTTTAGCGCAGTCCCATAGCATCTCGCTTTGAAAAATTATTTCTGAGCTAAATGACGTATATTTTCTTGTAATTGTAGACACACATACATCATTAAGATGTAAACAGTACGTAATGATTTCATATTGGTCTACTTTACCCGCCGAAAACACACTGTACGATAATGTACCTAATATTATTAGACTGCACATATAGCGTCTTATATTATGTATAACGTTCATGCTGTGCTTGTTTGTTCATGACAGCTAAAACTACAATGTATGGTACACATGTACAACATGTCCCATCATCCTTTGCACTCTGAAAGTCCCGTCTCGCGAGAATATGGGTTACTCAGAAGGGAGTCTTTTCTAATAGTCTTGTTTATGTTTTTATTTTGTTCACGGTTCGTTTCCTTCGTTTATCTTACAAGTCCATCATTCTTTTAACAGGACCAAACACGTCGATCTAGAAGTTCATCTTTTGATCTTCGTAGTTTTTTTATCGTTAGAGATGGGAATGTACCCATAGCAGTGGAAACAAACGTTATCCAGCTAACGTTAACTATAACACTATCAAAACAAACCTTCTTTTATCCACGTATAACAGACATCTTCCTTAAAACATGGGCTCAATACTTAGCAGGAGAATTGCTGGAGTTGAAGACATCGACATTCAAGCCAATTCGGCGTACAGATACCCTCCAAAATCAGGTAAAATGTGACTTACGTAAAACTGTTGACAAATGAAGTTTAATGTTGTTTTCTAATACCTCATGGATGCATTAAAACTGCTTTTTGTCCAACAGTAGTTTTGATGTGTCCAGATCTATCTGCAATAACCTTTCTAATGCATTACTTGCAGGAAATTATTTTACCAGTCATTTTTTCATGGGAGGCGAAAAGTTTGACACGCCACATCCAGAAGGATACCTTTTCGGTGAAAATATGGATCTAAATTTTCTTGGCAACAGACCTGTGCAGGTGATCAAACTAAAAACCTTAACATCCTGACAACTGAAAGACATTACAATAAACCTTTTTGCTTTCTATAGTTTCCCTATGTGACCCCTGCGCCGCACGAGCCTGTGAAGACACTGAGGAGTTTGGTGAACATTAGGAAGGATTCTTTACGACTCGTCAGGTAGTCATGACATTAACATTAGAAAATGGATAGTTGTGCTCCTTGATGTTGACTACACAGTGTTCCAGCTTTGTTAAAAGTCGAGATATAGTAACACCTATGACATGAAATGTCATTTTCTCTTACAGGTACAAGGATGATTCTGACAGCACCCCAGAGGACACAGGAGATCCTAGAGTTCTTTACAGTGTTGAGTTCTGCTTTGATACTGATGCTAGAGTGGCTATTACACTGTACTATCAGGCCTTTGAGGAGTTTGCCAATGGGATGGCAATGTAAGTATATACTGAATAATCTATAGGGTAAAGATTCTTTTGTTGAATGATAATAAAGTTCACTTTTACCAGTGCCTGTTGGATTCATTTATTATTGCATTAAGAGATATATGTTGAAACAAACATTTTTATTAGATTGTTGTCTAATTTTTTATTAGACCACAACTTACTTAATGAACTCTTTGGAAACAGTGATGCTTGAACACTATTTGCAGTATATTCGTGCTCGTGTTAAATTATTATTATTATTATTAATTGAGACATGTTAACAAATTTCTTTTGAAGATACACCCCCAGAAGCCCTTCAATGGTGTCTGAAACGGTCCATTATAAGAGAGGGATAAATCAACAATTTTCTCTGCCGTCCTTTAAGATTGATTTTACCAAATGGAAACCTGAGGAGGTGTGATTATTTTTTTTAAAGATTATATAGCTGTAGACACTTACTGACACCTTGTGAACTCATCAGAGCTTAATGTATTTTTTTATTTGAATCAGTCATCCATGTATTTTTCAGCTGAACTTTGATCTGGACAGAGGTGTTTTCCCTTTGGTGGTCCAGGCAATCGTGGATGATGGTGATGGTTGGTGAAAAATGATGATGATCATAATACATAATACAGTCAACGTAGTAAATAATGCTCAAAAATGTAACAACAGTTTGTTTAGTTACAGATGTCACGGGTCATGCACATGTTCTTTTGGCAGCTTTTGAAAGGGTATGTATTTCTGTTTATTTCTTTATGACATTTATTACTTTTATCTTATTTTTTTTACTCGAATGCGCAGAAAACATTAGGTTACATGCACTTTTTTAATTAGAAGTAGCTTTGAGAAATGTATTATATGCAACTTCCGGTTAAATCGTTCTTTGCAGTGAATTATTATCTAGGATTTTATGGTCTGAGATTTGTTTTGTACAGAAACAGAACTGTCATGAATTAGAATTTATGAATAACAAGTTGTGAAGTTTAGTACATTAAAGCATTATATTTTGGTACTATGGAGTACAAATTAATATTTGAATTCCTATAGTGGCCATCCCCCCAAAAGTGAGCTTTTGAACTCTTGTAAATGGCAATCTCAAGTTGTTGGTGCTTTAAAAATGTTATCTTACATATATTTTATATTTTTTTAGATACATTTATTGTATATTTCTTGTCTTAACAGCACGTTGATGGCAGTTTTTCAGTGAAACCCTTAAAACAGAAACAAATAGTAAGTGTCTGTGTGGGTCGGTCTTATTATTGAATGCAATGGTGTGAATTTTGTGCCTTGAAGCTATAGAACAGAACTGAACTGGCCTGGTAATAAATCTGTGGTTTAAATAATTGGATGGCTCATTGAACGCAAATATCGCTTCATGAAAACAATCCTTATCATTTTGATATGTGATCTGTGGTTCCCTGTGGCAGTATTCTATATATAATGCATCACCTATCATTTTTTAGGTGGATCGTGTGAGCTATCTGCTGCAGGAGATTTATGGCATTGAAAACAGGAACAATCAGGACATAAAGGTAAATTGCGTCACTGCAATTGATCAAATTTAGGTGCAAACGAAATATGATGTCAGCGATTGATTTGTGGTAATGTAATATCCATCCTGCTATTTCCTGTCTCTGATTGTGATATTTTTAGTCCACAGAGGACGAGAACAGTGACAACAGCAGCGAGTGTGTGGTGTGTTTATCAGATCTGCGTGACACACTCATTCTCCCCTGCAGGCACCTGTGTCTGTGCAATGCCTGTGCTGACACACTGCGTTACCAGGCCAACAACTGCCCTATCTGCAGACTCCGTAAGTGCTTATTAATCTGGGATTCAGCGTGCTGCATTGTTCTTCCATTATTGTTTTGATTTGTTCTTCAAAGTGAATGTTTCAAATGGTTATAAAGACCAAAGGCTTCGAGATGATTTATTTTGGATTATTTGATAAAGACTGATCTGCCATTGTGTGTTCATTTTTTATTGGTGTTGGTTAGTGAACAGTCACTTGAGCATATTGCGTATCAAGTGACTGTTGGAGAACAGTGCCACCTGCTGGAGATCTCTCACTCTCCTATACTTCATGCTATCAGTATCATCTTGATTCCAGTCATCTGAGCCACAAATGACCGATCACTCTTGAACCACAGGAAATTTACATTCTGATAATGGTCACTCAGTAGCATATGAGTGTAAGATGATGAAATATTTGTAATTGTATATGTTTCATAAAATATTCATCATCACGGTGCAGAACTACATCAACCTTGATAGTTACAGAGTCTACTAGCGGGAATTTAGTGGCTTGATGCTTGTTTTAGTTTGGACATCAGCTTCTCAATTAATATGTAGCATAAATAAAGTATTTACACTACTGTTCAAAGGTTTAGATGCGCTTCATCTAAATCTTCAAAATCAAAATCTTCTTTTGACCCTACAAACCGGATTTGAAGGTTTATGCTTAAATATGTGGAATTAGTTTTGTTGACAAAAATTGTTCAAACATATTCGTTTCTTTCAATTCAAAAAATATATTTTAACGAAATGTTTTTGTAATAGATGACTTAATAATGATTTTAGCATCCCAGGATGAGACATCATGATGTTGGCTGATGTATACTAAATACTGACAATGATTAAAATATACGTTTTAATCTGTTTTGGATTTTTTTTTATCACAACACAATTCCTATAGTTACATTTGTGTAATTCCATTAGTGAATCTTAAATATTTGAACAGCAGTGTTTGTTTATGATAAAGAAAGTATAGTTCTTGCTAAAAAGCGGTCCGTCTTTTAATTTAACGTTTAGCATATTTTCTTACTATAGTTTTAAACAGGAATATATGCTAATGGGAGACAACACTAGAACTATAGGACTGCGACAGCGTGCACTGAACTGCTTCAGCAGACCAGCTGTGCAAATATTTGTAACTCTGGTAACATTTAAGTGCGCCCATGTGAAGATGCAGCACCTGTGTTTGTTTATGCATGCTGCACTTATTTGTGTTCTTCCTTTTGACCTTCTTTTCGCCTCTTTTTGCTCAGCGTTCAGGGCCCTGCTCCAGATCCGAGCCGTTAGGAAGAAGACAGCAGCCACTCTCTCACCGGTCTCCTTCAGCCCAGTTCTGTCTCAGAGCTCTGACCATACTGAACATTCGGTGGGTCACGCATGTTTTAACCATGCTGTTCAACAAACTTTTAATTTCCATTTTATACTGCTTTGATTTTGTCATGCTAGGTGTTTGACTTCAGTTTTTTGTCTTAATTCAATAATTTCATAAGAAGAACTGAATTTATATTAGAATTTATATTCTAGCAAGTCACAAGGTCATTTTTTGTGTATGTTTGATGTAAACATACACAAAAAATGACCTTGGGACTGGCTAGAATATAAATAAAACTAATTACCTTCAAATTGTGCCCAAAAGTGTTTAAATAATTTCTTGGGCCATTGTCATTGTGCCTGAACAAAACATGGAAAATTGTTTTGGTGCTGAATCTGTTTTATTTCTCCATACAGTACATATTTTAACAGTGGGGTCATGAGGTCACTGTCCTAAATTCTTTAGTTTCCTGTATATGGCAGGAAGTCAGAATCTTGATAACTGCACACTTCACTTTAAATCTCAGAATGCTGACAATATCCCTCCTGGCTATGAGCCCATCTCCCTTCTGGAGGCCCTGAATGGGGTGCAGCCTGTGTCCCCTACAATCCCAACAGCACCTCTGTATGAGGAGATCCAGTATTCTGGAGACATGGGAGATCCGCTCAACCTGACCGGCCGGCAGCAGGGCGGAGACACTGCATCAATTAAGAGCAAAGGCAGCAAGTCACCTGATGGGTAAGTTCAGTTTAGCACATGCTTTGAGGTTTTACAATTGATAACATTGAGAGACATTGAGAGTTCTTATACATCCCGAAATCTTCTGTTAACTCATTCTAACTCATTTTCTATTGTTTTTTAATAAAAGTGAACTATCCCTCAGAAAATACTGATGTAATGCGTTTAGACGAGTAATGAGTAATAGACGTTTTCTATTAAAATGTGTGACGTTCTGCAGGTCTGCACGTTCTCCATCATCCCCCATACAGGAAGAGGAAGATGAAGAGAGGCTGTCGGAGCTCTCTGATGCCCAGTCTCGGGCTGCTCTGCCCTGCAGTCCCACTCCTACTGAGGTCAGCCATTTTATGTTCCACCAGTGATTTGTGGTTCCATATAGTGATTTGGAACAATATAAGGTATATTTTTGTGGAATATCCTGGAACATTCTTGAAAAACAAATGGTCCAAAAAGCACTATAAAAGTGCCCATATGACCCCTGCAATGACTTTGAAGTTTTATTGTATCCTCCTCCTTGTTAGATGCTGAAGATATTTGAGTCAAAACAAAATCTGACTTGAGGGTTTTATTTATGAAATGCACAAATGCACAGGTCTGGTGAATGCATCAAGTAGAGTTCAGGCTGATGCCAAGATATTGAATCATAAAGCTATCATGTGATCTTCAGATACAACACAAGTTATACATGGAATACTTTTATAACTGTTTTTAAGGCCTGTTCATTTTTTTCTACTGTGGTTTCATTACCGTTGGTTTTAAAATGGCCTGCACAGAGGGTCTCACTGAACTTTCCCTACAAATTTATTCCATGCAAATCTAAGAAAAAACTTTTAGTTGACAGAATGGTGTAATGGGGTTGTTTGCATAGGCATGTGGTTTTTACCCGGTTGCACGTCATTGATAAAGAAATGCAAACTTGTAAATAAAGTACACAGTTTTATCTGTTCTTCATATTTCATACTAAATAGCTAATCCTCATTTATTTCCCATAAGGCAACACTAGAGGGTGGGTCCGCCAAACCTGGCTTCCCAAATTCAGGTTAGCAAACTCTTATTATACATGATGTAGTAACAATGTATAATGCATCAAATAACAAGGCTAGAGGTAATATTTTAACAATAAGAATAAATAAAATTTATTAAATAAAATTTTCTTCTGCGTTTGGTGTTAATGTTGCTGTATTGTAGTATCAGTGAGGAGAGACACCATGCAATGTGTTGGCAGGTTCAGAGAGCAGATCGTTGGGTGTGTCAGTGAGTGAAATCCTACAGGACTGCCACAGCGAGCGCAGCAGTCTGAGCTGTACAGAAAGTGACCCCTCAGCAGATCTGGCCCTGCCTGGTGAGCCCCTAACACACACTCAGTATCCCACTACACTAACACCCCCCAGTAAGTCTTTGAGGTTGCCAAAATTCATCTGTCCTTTCATAGAAACAGTTCCAGAGTCTGTTTCGGGGTGGGGACAGAGAGGAGTGTCTTTTATGCCCTGATAAATCCTTGCTATGTTGACTTTGAAAAAATGCAAATCTAAAGTTGGAGCAAGCAAATTTTTCAGCATGTTTGGCAGAACTGATCCTCTGCTGTGTAAACCTTTGTCTGTTTGTTTTTGCTGATGCTTTTCTTAGAAATTTCTACCAGTAAAGCTTTTATTTAAATTTATCTTGATATTTCTCCACCATAGAAATCCAAGATAATTTTCACTTTGTTATATTAAGTATGTAAATATATATTTTTTGCCTAAATAATTAATGTGATTCACTAGAAGATCTAAAACTTCTTAAAATACAACACAAATGCAGCCAGAGACAAAATGGTTTAGAATCTAATATAGACTAAACATATCATATATTAGGTATTAATTTAAAATATTTTTAAAAATTTATAGACTGTGATTTGGGATTTTTCATATCTTCATTTCTCAACTGTGTTTGTTGTTGCATGTGTCTAATCCTGTACTGTCCTCCTAACCTTTCTCTCTCTGTTTCTCTGTATTACTCTAACTCGGCTTTGCTCTTAACACACATAGCGTCTGAGTCATGGTCCACTGCCGTAGAGGAATGTTGACTCTGGTAGGTTATCTGTGTCATTGATAATTCTGTATTTCTTAATGATTTCCCATTTTTCTAGTGTATATATACGCCACATCCAACACAGTTATTGTGTACTCTTTGGATTATAAATGATTATTACAATTACATTTGATTTATTGTAATTTGGCTGGTTTTCTACACTATCTATATAAAAACACAATTCACATTTTGCATTGGTTGAGCCTCCTTGTGCACTGCAGTCCCAAGGTCGTGTCTGATTCTTAAGGGGCACATACAGCATACTAACACTAAATATATGATGTTCAAGGTAAAACAAAAATCTCTGCATTTTGCACCTATTGGTTTTTCACTCACTCCGTACCTTTCCTCAGGGTCATCTGGGTCCATTGAAAGCCTGAAGAGTCAGAGCACCAACAGCTCCAGTCAGCCTCTGCTCTGCCTCCCCAGCACCCTGCACATGGAAGATGAACGTCTCACTCCATAATGACCAAGACACCCTTGTTCCACTCTCAATCAGTTTCCAACCCAGCAAATTCAATGTTCAATGAAGGCTACATTATCTCCAGTGCTAGACATCAAGATTATTCAAGACTTGAAAAAAGAACCACAATCATAGTGAAGTCCCATGCTGAAATGTGCGAAACATTTCTATGTGAAGTAGAAAACTGTAACAAACACTACACAGATGTGTTTAGCACAGTAGCTTTAAATAAAAAACTTGCTAAAGAGATTTGTAAGACTGAAATAACATTTAGCTTGATAGTATAGTGCCTAAATGGTTCAAATTCATTTCTGCTTCATTGTGTTTTATGACTGTCCTGGATGTTTTTATCGTTTATGTAATCAGCAAATGAACACTAAGTGCATCAGATTGCGGTCTGATACAGACGCTGTATAATCATATACTTATCCAGCATAAAGTAACCATGTAGGTCTGTATCTTATATATTTGTTTTGTGCCTTAAGTAATGTGTGGCTTTAACTTCCTTCCTTCCTTCGAATCGTACATAATGGAAACTTAAAGCTTTAATGAGTAGTTTATAGTGGGATTTGCCATCATTTACAGCGACATATCTGATGCTTTTTAGTGAATTCACTGCTGCTTATCTATGTCAGGCACCTTAAAGTATTGTATATTTGTACTTAGTTAAATCATTTTATCATAAAGTGTTGTGCACTAATATGAGTCACTGTGGTCATTTCCCAATGAATGATAAAACTGTTTTATTAAACGTGATATCACGGCCAGTTACATCAAACTAAATGTCTAATATTAGATCGTGAAACGCATAAATGGACACAAAGTAAATAAGTTTGGGGCACAAACACTTCGGTTTGTAGTAGCAATGTGTAGCCATGTGGTGGCGGTATATCCACTGTTTAGAAATACGCTTATGTCGAATTTGGTCATTTTTTCTTATTTTATTACCCAACACAGCCTACCGATATGATGTGTACAAATTCAGAAGTGTGCTCAAGTATACACATGATAAATGTTTCACTATGTAATAAGAGGAAAGAGGCGTCTACAGGCGGGACGAGTGGCGCGCTTCTCTCATTGCGCGTCACTGTGTTCGTTTGTGCGCCTTTCCTCTACTCCTGGCGCGCGCGCACTATATAACGACTTTTAACGACTTATTTATGGCATTTAACAAACCTAAGGAAAGGTGTGTGATGTGAAAAAGTCTAATAATTAAAAAAAAGGCACTTACTGATTAAAAATGCTCTAAATGTAGGTATAAACGTACTCGTTGTATTACCTTACAAAACGTCCATAGTGACTTTGAAACATAAATGTTTACTGAAAATACACATTTATTATAAATTTGTGCTAAATTTGCAAGAACATCAGCACCTGTCATGTTTCGCGGGGATGTGCGCTTGAATACACTCCTCGCGCGGGGACAATGACATGTTCAACTCTGAAGCTCTGAGCCAATCAGAGCGCGTCAACATTTAAAGGGCTATTAAGAAACAGCCAAAACGGAGGAGGGTAAAGCCTACATGTCATTTCTCTCAATTCACCTGCTTACAAACCCATCCTGGACACGGCCGATGTGCTTCTACGTGCCTTTATTTCCCTGAGACGGGAGTGGAATGATACTTTACTCGGTAGATTTCAGATCATGTCCTGTTTTGTGGATGCGCTCATTTATCGACTGCACTTGTTGCGCTGAGAGGAACACCAGAATCTAACGGACCGAAAGATATTCAAAGATCGCCGCAACATAAGAAAGAAATATTTTCATTTCGCAGGTAAGCATTTACATTGGCGATATAATTTGCTAATAAATGTGACCTGAATGAATGTTACGCTCGTGAAGATGTTTTCCTACACTTTAAACGGGTACATTCATACATTATCCGTTATTTTGAAATGTTCACGTAACGTACTATCCATGTTTTACAGATTTGTTTCTTCCAAACAAACATATCTACATCTTGCTCAAGATGCCAGTGTTAATGAGTCCCGAGATAGCGAACAAATTCAAAGAGAAATGGATGATGCTTCATCCGGACGATCAGGACAACGTCAGCGGCTCTATTCATTTCGACGACAGTCTCACCAGCCTGCATTGGCTGCAGAACTTCTCCATCCTGAGTGCCAATCCGGAGAGGACTCCCACCTTCCACCCGCAACACATTTTCTATCACAAAAACCAACTAGGGGGAACCGACTCACCTTCCAGCCCACCTGCTGGAGATACCGCGGCCACGGGGATGCCACAGACACCGGGGAATCCCACAACGTCGTGCAGCAGTTTGGCGAACGCCTACGTTCACCAACCAACCGGACACTACATAACGGCGCAAACGAATCCATCTGAGGAAATAGACTATAAAACAAACCGCCACGTGAAGCCACCTTATTCATATGCCACGCTGATTTGCATGGCAATGCAAGCCAGTAACAAAACCAAAATCACCCTGTCCGCCATATACAACTGGATCACAGAGAATTTCTGCTATTACAGATACGCGGAGCCAAGTTGGCAGGTAACATCACTGCTTCCTTTCAATTCGCACTTTGTTTGCTTCTGTTTCTCCCACATCTCCCACTTTGTGCAACAGGTGTACACTCTTAAAAATAAAGGTGCTTTAAAGGTTCTTCACAGTGATGCCATAGAAGAACCTTTTTTGGTTCCACAAAGAACCATTCAGCCAAAGGTTCTTTAAAGAACCATCTCTTTCTTACTTTATTATAATCTGAAGAACCTTTTTTCATCCTTTTGTGAAACAGAAAGGTTCTTCAGATGTTAAAGGTTCTTTATAGAACCAAAAGGTTCTTCTATGGCATCACTGTGAAGAACTTTTTAAGCACCTTTATTTTTAAGAGTGTACTGGCCAATAGGAAACCTATAGCAAAGATACCCTTTAGTACAGTGTATTGAACTGGTCTGTCAGCACTTCCAGAACATTGTGCCAAATACATTGCACTTATGTGAGATGTGTTGATATACTTAGTGATACCCTGATGATGGAAACTGAGACCACTATACCCAAGAGCACTGGCTTTCCTGAGGCCACGCTCCATAATGAGGGATCCTTATGGGAGCCACCGATCATGTGAAACTAGGAGTGCTGAATTACTAGAGATCCTTATTCACCACATTTCTTCTGCTGTACACGCAACGTTCCCCTCCCCCCTTCGTGTCTGTCTTCCTCGGCACAGTGAGCCAATGAAACAGAACACCTCTACCTGCTGCACAATGGGATTTTATAGGAGCCCTTGTGTGTCGCCTACTTCTGCCAATAGACGTTATTGCGTTTAAAGTACAATTTACTAATACATATAAGCGTAACGTTAAATACACATAAAAAGAAATACATTTGCGTAGAAATGGTTATGTTAAGTGTGCAACCGTCGAGATGCACCTGCTTTTACATTAAAATTTTAGTGTTAAAAATAGTGTCCCTCAAGTATTCTTAACTCATTCGCTACTATTACCAAATACACGTATTGTGCTTTCTTTGTTTCAGAATTCAATCCGCCATAACTTGTCCCTAAACAAGTGCTTTATGAAGGTGCCCAGACAGAAGGATGAGCCAGGAAAGGGAGGCTTTTGGCAAATCGACCCCCAGTACGCCGACATGTTCGTCAACGGCGTATTCAAGCGTCGGCGAATGCCTGCCACAAACTTCAATACCCACAGACAGAACAAAATGCTTTCCTCACCCGGGTCCTCTTACGCCTCTCAAACCGGCCAACAAATGGGAATGGGTGACTTCCGAGGACCCGTCTCGGGAAACAAACGCAAGCAGGTGTTTTCCAAACGAGGAAGCAAGCTCGCCAGAATCTCCAAGTCTCCTCTCTTAACCACCGAGATCAAAACATCAGACATCCTGAGAGGAGATTTCGACCTCGCCTCTGTTTTTGATGATGTGCTTAGCGGGAATGACAGCACATTTGAGGATCTGGATATCAACACCGCCCTGAGCTCATTGGGGTGTGAGATGGAAGTGTCTTCACAGAACCAGCACGGGCCTGGATATAGCAACGAGGACGAGCAGGCTTGTGCTTACCTGGAGGCGAACGGCATGATGGGATGCAACATGGAGGACTTTCACCACCAGCAGCATCATCACCAGCAAGTACAGGCCCATCCGCAATATTATGAAGGAATGACCCTGTTCCCGGATCAGGTTCAGCAGCATCAGCAGCACCCCTGGGAGATTAAAGAGGAAGTCCAGGCCATCCCACTTTCAATGGATCACGGCTATGGCCTCTGTGAGGGATTCTTCTCGGAGATGCAACTGTGGGAGAGAGCGGAGTCATATTTGTGAACTTCTGCTAAACATGCACTGTCTTTACTGGTCTGAAGACCTGTTGACTTTTGTTTTGCTATATTAGCATAATGAATTATTGAAGATGTGAAAAGTTCTATGTAATTATTCTTTGTACATCTTTTGCATTTTTTAAGAACGTATACCGATTTGTTTATAATCACTTTTGGTCTTTTAATTCTTGATTCTTTGTTTAAGATGCTGATAAATATTGTTGTGGGACAAATCTAGTTCTCTAGGATAGCAACATTTTGTTCCTGTATTGATTAATCAATCTAATATATTCATTTTAGTTGACCAGATATTTTAGGTGATGTAAATCTAACAAGAAATAAATATAAATGAGATATTGAAAAGGGATGCAACAGGCCAAAGTGCTTCGCAATATCATTTTCAGAGACAAACCCGCACAAGCACTTTCAAACATTAGCTCAGTTTGTTGCCCAGTGATTTAGTCTTATAATTTATTTTCTCTTGTTCACAACGATCTGCTACAAGAGCGAAAAGTGTCCCTTAAGATGTCTCTTATGTTTCAAAATGCAACGCTTTGGTATTTTTGATGAATTGTGGGAGGCAGTTTCATAAGGCGATGACTGTTCTAGAAGTGTACTTGTATTGATTCTTCAAGAAATGAACATGCAACATGAAACAAAATATATTCTGTACTTGAATAAAAAGATCAAACGTACAACTGGCTTTCAGTCTGTTGCTTTGTACACCGTACATGTGTTGTGCCCAGTTTTGTGGCATTTTATTAAATATTATGATAAAATGTATGATACATTTTGTGCAATCAAAGATCAGAAAAATAAGACCACCAACCAAAAGAATTGATGTTCCAGAATTGTACAATAAAATGTGTTTTTGGTTTAAGATCATAAGTCTTTATTTGGGTGGTCACAACAAAAAAGTTTGAGGACCACTGCTCTAACATACAAATAGCATTGTTTGCTCATTTTAAAATACATGTAGTTCTGCTTTAAGATTCTATGTCCAACATTAATGATAACGGATTATAAAAAAATAACCTGCATTCTCTGTTTAAATGATACTTATATGTCTGCTTTTCCATTAATAAAATTAAGCAATTAACCACACTGTAAAGGTTTTCAGTCAAAATGCAAACGCAGATGACACAAACAGTATTTTGAGTTTTCTTTTTCTAATAAATCTCATCATAATCCTTTCATCCCACCTCATACAGACCTCTTTCGTGTCCATGACCCTTTTCAACACATGGGCTGTTTGTGATTTATTGTCAGTGCAGTTTGATTATTGACACGGACAATACAGTAAAACATGCCCAGACTGGCCTGCATTTCTCAAATTGCATTCAGTTAAATAGTTACATTGCTGTTTAGGTCCATAATGTTTGGTTAGACCGACCTTTACTCTTAATACAAGTAGAGGCATTAAGCATGTCTGAAGTTTGTGCTTCATTCAGATATATTTAACCTTGACAATGTTCTGATTTTGCATTGATCTTTGACAATAAATGTTTATTGTCTAATAATAGTCGGGTATTTAAATGGCCCTCTTTCAGGGTGCATGGTAAGAACCCGTGACATCTATTGTACATATTGTTCTTTATAAAGGTTAAAAAGGTGAATTTGAATAAACTTGCACTCAAAAATTCTTTGGGGAGATGAAAATGGTTCTTTTACGGCTTTACTATGAAAAATCCATCGGTTTTGTTTTTAGGAACGAGGGTAAAATGCTCTTAGTTTATTTACTTATGCTGTACTTACCCATAATTTAATTTCCTTGCCTTGCCTCCCACATTGACGCTGACTTAAACATCTGTGAAAATCCATTTTGATAGAAAAAAATAATACTTTCACACATAAAATCTCTTTTTAATGAAAAAGAGAAAAGCAAAGCGAGGATTAGTCGATTTCATCGGCTCTGCCTCCTTCTGTTGGAGGTCATGTGTCTGAATCTGTGGAATAATTCACATTCCTTGATCATCCAACAAGCTGTGCTCCACAATGCCATGGTCACGGCAAGGACATTCATTCATACACATTCACACACCCAGTGAAGAGTAACATAAGTGAATCTACAGCCCACATGTTCGTGTTTTCAGCACAAAAACATGATTCGCTGACTCGTCGGGTCCCTGTGGAAGTGACGGAGGTGACTTGTGATTGCGGTGTAGGCAGGGTGAGCTGTATGATTCTCAGGGGATGTGTTTTTGTGGAGGAGGGATGGGAGAGCTCCTTGACGCTGGAGATAACATTATCTCCCCAGAGGCAGAGACTCCTGCCTGTATTTACACGGGGACCGTCGCGGCTCGGGCCCCGCATACGGACCTGTCAGCGGGAACAAGGGTAGCTGTCATGGCTGGGCATCGCCATGCTGCTTTATGTCCCCCCGGGCACTGCTGGCAGCCCCTGATTACAGGTGTTATGTGGGCATGTCAGCCAGATCACACAGAGAGACGGGTCAGCTATTCTGGAAGAAAAGTCAGCAAAACATTTGCTATCAGCATCCTGTGTGTAGAGTTTGTATGCTGAAGTGAATCAGTCAGTTGCATTATTCAAAACAAGCATTTCTATTCTATTCTATTCTACTGTAAAAAAGGTAATTTTACAAAATTGTACTGTTATTCTTTTCAAGATTTTCATGTATAATTCCAAAAAACTGTAATTTTACAGAATTTGACAGTTTTTTTTAACCATTTTTCATGGTTTTTTTAAAATAATACTGCAATTTTACAGAAAAGAAAGAAAGATGGTTCTTATTAGAACTTTTGAGTATATTTGAGTATATTCTTTGGGGAACCAAAAACTTTTTATGGCATCACTGTGAGGAACTTTGTAGCACCATTTTTTAAGTGTGTACAAGAAACTTGTACACTCTTAAACAGGAAGGTTCGTTTATGGAACCGTAATTTTTTCAATAAAAATCTTTACTTCTATGGCATTTTTTACACCTTTATTTTTGAGAAAACAGGCACTTTATATGTTTATATACATTTTAACTAATTACACTGGTCTGTGATGCCAACATGACCTAATACCCACTTTCCTTATTTTGGCATTCGAGGTAACAGGAATTCCTTTCGTACTTTCTATTATCTCGCAAGGACTTTTTCTGTCAAATTCTCTTTTTCACAAGTCTCTGATGTTGCCAATGAGCTGTGCTTGAAAGTTAGAATACACAAAAGACTTTGAGTCATTTTCCCTAATCTTATTTAAAGCTTTACTAAACCAAACAAACCCTTTTCATTCCACACTGGATTGACCACCAGTCACCAACAGAAGAAGGTTAAAGGGCAAAGGTAATAAAATGACTCTTATCTCACAGAACTATAGAGCAGGTTAGATGTTTTCAGATAAGTCTGCTTCAGTGATAATGTGCTTATATTTAATTGTATGACATTTAGCTGACGTAATCCTGTATCTTTTTCAGTGTATTGAAACATGCAAAACAAGCATACGATTGCTAGAATGGCATTTTCACACTGTTGCAACAGAATTAGAAGACATATGATTTGTAAAGAATAGACATAGTGCTAACAATCCCAAGGTTGCGGGTTCGATTACCTGAAAAAGCATGGACTTGTGTTCTGGTTGAAAGCCAAATGCATAATGATATTAGTAAACATTTCAAACACTTCAAAGCATTAAAGCATAAATTTTCACTTATAATTTTCCCACAAATAGGCAATTTTTTTACCAACATCTCCTTAACAATTGCCAGCTTTATTCCGCACTCCTTGATGTGCTAATTTCATTGTGTCCAATCCACAAATAGATACACACGCAATAAACTGTGCTACACTACGCTATTTATGTCTCTTTGGGATGAGATCTTTTCACCCATGTCTGAACAAATGGAGATGCTATTAGGGAAATCTTCAGGGGGGTGAAGAGCCCATTCACAGGCTGGCGTGCATGCACACTTTCAATGGCCTCTTTTTTGTCTCCTCTCCACTAAATATGTCAAATGCAGATTTACCTTCCTCAATTACATTGTGTTGCCAATTAAATATTTTGTAAAGACATATTTTTGATGTTATTGGCCACGTCGTGGTCTTGTTTATCGCAGTGATTTGCCGTAACTGTGCTTAAAATTCACACAGCAGACCGAAAGAGCATTTCCCAAATGCAGAGCAGAAAATATGGCTAACTGGGTACAAGCCACAGTCGTGATTGGAATGCAGAAGTAGTCAACAGAGTTCTCCTAAATGTCACTCCTGCCTGCTCCTTTCATTTCTTCTCCATATCCTTTGTGGGTTGCTATAAAGTACGGTGCAGGCACAGGACGGGTTGGCTGGGTGGCTGGTGAAAAGCATTCCTCAAGGGTTTCTTAGATCTCTGTGGCTGAGCAAGAAAGAGCAGCCAGAGGGCAGAGTGTCGGGACACCCAGAACCAGAGGCAACGTCCTGGAGCCGGGCCACACAATCTGTCCCATGCCAGACAGCAAAAGAGACAAACAACTGCAATGCCATCCGCAAAGCGTAGTCAGGGTCTTATAGACTTGGGAATATAGATACAAGAAATACTTAGGAAATCACTCAGGAGCTTCCTCCAGAAGCATATTATAAACATAAAAAATTAAAGGGATAGTTCACCCAAAAATGAAAATTCTGTCATCATTTACTCGACCTCTTGTCATTTCAAACCTGTATGACTTTCTTTCTTCTGCAGAACACAAAAGAAGATATTTTGGAGAATGTTGTTAACCGGCACCCATTCACTTGCGTTGGATTTGTGTCCATGCAATAGAAGTGAATGGGTACCGCTGCTGTTCGGTTACCAACATTCTTCAAAATATCTTGTTGTGTGCTCTGCGGAAGAAAGTCATACCTTTAAAGGTATAGTTCAGTTAAAAAAAATATCGGTAATTGTTTATTTACCCCCTTGTCATTTAAAATTTGTATTTGAAAAGATATTTTGAGAAATGTCTCAGTGGTCTCGTGTCCACAATGGAAGTCAATGGGGGCCAATGTTGTTTGGATACCAAGTTTCTTTAAAATATCTTCTTTTGTGTTCTGCAGACGAAAGAAAGTCATACTCATGAATGTTAAGGAGAACAAAAACAAGATTTTTAGTAAACAATTACAAAATATGAGTGCTAGTAACCCTATTTTTATTTTTTCAGAGCTCACTATATTTTTAGCAATTAACTATATAATGGCCAGTATAATTTTCACATTTTACGTTCAATGAAAGAAAGACTGTCTTTGTAAATGATGTCAGAATGCCTATTTTCAACTACTCTTGTAATTTCTCTATTATGAATGTATCATATGAATTAAAATTGCTCTATGATGTCTTTGTGGGTTAGCACGGTCCAGCTCACCTCACATTTCATCTCTTCTTTGTTTCCGACCCAGTGGCTGTCTTTTATCTCTATTGTATATGATTAGCTTCGCCTTGCCTTGCACACTCTCGCATTTAGAGCTTTTTAAACGGAGCTTATCCCGTTCTCATTAAAGCCAGCTGCATGTCATTGCCTCTCCTTAATCACGTACAGCAGTGAGCTCATCTCCTATCACCTGCCTGTTGCTCTGGCCCTGTTCAGACTCTCTCCTCCTACACTGTCTGGGTGTGTGGGTCGCGAGCAAATCTCATTTGCTGTAGCACTCACACTAAATCAGTGAGAGAAATAGCGCCTGATTGCATAAGCATGACTCCACACGGGGAAATGTGATCCTTGGTCTCCGACACCTCCATCGAACGTGTCGCTCCACTTCTTTATAATTGATGACCGACCTGCTCGTTGCATGAACGGGCACCGTGCCGGGATGAGGTGTCCAGAAGCTTAAATGAGTTTGAACTTGACACGATGGCCCACAATGCATTGTGTTTCCTTAAATAAGTCCAGCTAATTAAAAGGATAGTTCTCCAGAAATGACAATTCTTACATCATTTACACATCCTCATGTCATTCCAAACCTGAGTGACTTTCTTTCTTTTACAGAACACAAAAGAAGATATTTTGAAGAATGTTGGTAAACAAACAACAATGACTTCCATTATATGGAACCACTGAGACATTTCTTAAACTTTAGTGTTCCTCATAAAAAAAGACTCAAATACAGGTTTTCAAAGACACGATGGTGAATAAATGATGAGAGAATGTTTATTTTTGCATGAACTATCTAAGTGCTGTGATGTTGGTTTTCTAGGAGCATTTTTTGAACAATTTTGAGAATCCTTCAAGTGTGTTGGGATAATGTACACCGAAGAGGCTTATTTCATGATATCAAATGGCTGCATGTACATTATCCCGCTTATTACATGGTTACTTGCAACATGAGAAACAAACTGGACATGAAATGTGAATTTGAAATGTTCAAATGTCACAAACAGGCAATTCAGTTTAATCTTTTGTAAATATAATGTCATATTTATTTATTTAAAGACATATTTATATTTAATATTTGTGTAATATTAAACTGTACATGTCAAAATGATTTGCAGCATCCGAGTTACCATGTGTTATTAGTTTTGAGCGGTTGTCATGTCGCGACTGGCCAATCAGAAGCAAGCATTCCAACGAGCCGTTTAATAAATTTGCGATAAAGTAAATTTGTGAAATGATGGACAGATGTCCTTTTTGGACTTGCGTAAAATAATGGTCTGATTTATGGATTTGACACACATAGACTTTAATGTATGCATTTTTATTAGTATGTGCGTTTTGTGCTGCTAATCTTTTGCTCTACCAAATGTTTAAAGAAAATACAAATTTATTTCACAGAGTACATTAAAGCTCTCCGGGCATACATCATTACTGCATGTACATACCATACCCCTATGGCTCTAATGCTATGAGTCTCTGTGCTTTATCGCTTTGGAAAAAGACTCAGTATTGTCATCTAGAATTAAAGAACATGAAAAAAATCGTTTTAAACACTCACAAAAGGTTTTCCAGAACAAATGTTCCCTTTTGAGAACTGATGATGATGATGACATCTGTGAATTGTTAAAACCAAGAATATGACTCATCCTTTATTCAATGATCGTGTCAGTTGCTGAACTGAGCACAGGTGAGAGCAGCACAGCTGATGGTGGAAACGCTCAGTAAATTAGATTATGAAATTGCTAGCTCTCAGAGCTGAATCAGAGAGGTGGTACAGTGGAGATATACTTGCTGATACCTGAGAGAGGGGTAGAGCAAACATCAGCCTATTCCTGTAGAGCAAACACTGCCACCAGGGCTTCATTAAAACTGATTGGACCCACAGGGACCACACCTGTTCCACACACACACACACACACACACACACACACACACACACACACACACACACACACACACACACACACACACACACACACACACACACACACACACACACACACACACACACACACACACACACACACACACACACACACACACACGCTCTGTGGCTTCAGCTTTCAGGGGAACTGGGTTAATACTCTGCAAACACACATCAGAAGAACACGAGTGCTCTGGATTCTCAGAAACAATGTGAATCTATAAGCAAGGTGCACAGGATGAACTGTGCCAAGATATTCCTTGCGTACTTGTCCATACTTCCCTCTTGACCTTCCTTACGAAAAGGAAATTAACTGTCAATATACTAAATGTGACCCACACATTTTGTTTCTACATAAAATCATCCTATATAATGTAAAGAACATTATTTGGAGGAATGCTTGTAACCAAACAGTTCTTGGACCCCATTGACTACCATAGTAAGAAAAATAACAACGGTAGTCGAAAGTACAAAAAAATTATTTTTATATATATTGCATTATATTTTCTGCTGTATCCCCAAATATTTTTGATTTGTAATAAAATAACAAATCCATGTTTCCTATGGTGTGACACAATAATTTATTATAATATAATAATCAGCAGTTTGTATTCTCGCTGGACACGGCTTATTTGTCAACCACCAATATACTGTTCACATCTGTAAATACAAAACATATTACAGTAAAAAGCAACCTGAGAATTTTGAGATATAGGGCATGGTTGGACGTCTCAAGGAAAACTGCTGAAGTCTACGAACTGAATGTGTGTAAGTCACTTTACACACAATCTGGCAGATACATACACACGCACTATTCACATACAAATGTACATAGTCATTAACAGAATCAAATGTACAGTCAGTTCAGAGGTACAGTAGGTTTAAAGGGCAAACTCCTCTGACGACTCAGAGCTTTGTAATTGGGCCCAGGAGGACTGAGATGGATAATAGCTCACCTGCGGGACCGAGACGAGAACGAGCGACGGAGAAAGACGTCAAAGTTGAAGCAGGGAAATATAGGAAGAGTGTAATGTGTGTGCACCTGAGTGTTAAGTACTCGACTGTTTATAATTAAATACAAGTTGTTTGACAACACACCACACTGACAAGAAACAAAAATGTAACCGGAAGTCATTCGGAAGGAACGTAAACACTGACATCTTGTAACGGTGTCAGGTTGTATTTTGTTTGTCATGATATAGCCCTGACAGAGCTTGTGATGTAAAGCTCAAGGGTTTGATTCCTAGGGAATACACATACTGATGAAATGTAAACCTTGAATTGTATTAAACGTATTAGTAAAATGCGGAATAAATTGCGGCTATATGTAAGAGGAAGAATGTGATCATTTGTATTCATATTAGTATCAGTCAAGCTGATACTCATCTCTGCTGATGACCACTAACCACATGGCTATCTTTTAACTTCCGCCTTTTCGCAAAGCAGTGTATCGTAATTTCCCCTCACACAAAAAAAACAAAACACTTACCTTCATAATCAAACAGGTACTGTTCAGCGAAGAATGTGTATCCTTCATCTGGCTTTGATCTTGTCCTAAGCGAAAACTTGGCGTTATACATCATCTAGATGTATTTGTTGCAGCTTTGTAAAGGATTGGTTCTGAGGCACTAGCGGTCTTATTTTATTATTGTTTAAGATCGGAAATAACAAATTTGTTAGCATGTCATATGTTATTGTTATAAGCAAAAAAAAGGCGCTAGCGGAAGTAACGACACACTGCTTCGCGGCACTGCCATTACAATTAATGGGGAGCAATGCAACGGTCAATATGGCCGCTCTAGCAAAGGAAGTCCCGCCTTCCAGTGACACAAGCCAATCGTCAATCAATATTGACTGACGATTCTCAGGGGCGGGGCTCTCGTGAGGCGCTTGCCAGCCTGTACGCATGAGCAGTAGATGAAGCAGCGTCGAAAAAGGTTTACAAACCAAAGGTATGGTACAGTTCATGTCAGGTTTAATCATTTATAAGAAATATGTTGTTTAAATGTGATTTTTGCCAGCGATTTAAAAAACATTCAAGTAGAAAGGACTGTGGACTTGCTGTGACGTAAATAACTGCCTGGATGCGTTGCCGCCGAGTGGCACGACCTCCGTAAACGGACTTTGTTGGCACCGACTACAACTCCCTGTTTTATAGGCCTTATATTGTTGTGATTTTTATAAATGACATATATCTACTTCATTTTTTATTCATTTTTAAACAATATCTCTTCACTTCCTGTGACGTGTAATAGCTGGAGAGCGGGGCTATCAAAGACTCGTTCCTGCCTGGGACAACAACATTTTGGCAAATTCTAGACAAAATGTGGCTACAATGAAGATGCTAAACTATAACAATTTAAGTTTTTTTAGTTTTAATTCCCAGATTTCTCTTTGTGTTAGTCTTTATGTTGATGAGTTTACTATTATTTAAAAAATAATGAATGAATAAGTATTTAAATATAAGATTCTAAAACCTGACCAGTAAGTGTAAATATATAATATAGGCTACATATTATATAATTACATTAGGCTAGTGTTATATATCTGGATAAATATAAATATATATGCTTCCTGGTTGGGAGATATCTCTCTGGGGTTTACAGGTTTGATGCACAGATGCATAATTAGAGAACAGGGGATAGAAGGAGAGAAAATGACATGCCGAGGGCCAGTCTAATGATAGTCAAGCTTTCATTACAAGAAGGGAACAGGAGTGACAGTCCTGTGGGTCCTGCACTTTCCTATCACTGGTTTCACACAGGACAGCCACACACAACTCATCCTTATCACATAACACCATCCACTACAACAGAATGGCCACCAGCTCCAATGCCCACATTTGTCTCTTATAAGCCACATCTATGCCAGATATCAGCTGCATGCCAGCCTAAGACATCCCATGAGCCAGGCTGAAAGAACACAGCGTATTCAGAACCACCATATCTTTAGTGAAAGAGGTTTAGAGACCATCCAAGATCTGTCTTCGGACTGGTAACACCCCAGCAGTTGTCCTGACTTTGCATCAAAAGATGCATCAAAATATCGGAGAGAAGAACATGCATTTGAGCAACTGAACGTCCAACAGAAGCCATTGGCTGAGATGTCTTTTTGTTCTTCTGACACGAGTGTTTTGTGCTCCTGGTTGTGTTCAGTTTATACAAAGCCCTCTCAATGTCACTGTTCATTTCAAGACATTTGTGATTCTTTCCTGTGTAGATTCTCTATCCAATTCAGCGGGGACATTTCTGTTTTCTATAATGACCCAGTTTGACTTCATGCCAGATCAGACAGTGTCCAGCACAACTTGGGAGTCTACAAAATAAACTCACAGTCAAATATAGAAAATGATGCCAAATATTCACATCCATACGCCTCATCCTGGCAGGGAGGTCATTGCATACTTTTGCACTTGCCAAATACACAGATGTGTAATAAATACAATAAAATCTAATATATAAAATGCATTAACCGCCTTCGAAAGTCATCCTGTTGTCAAACATTATTGCTCATATAAAGGTTGTTTCAAGAGCGACTGTGTCTCATTTATATGTAATCAGTTAATTGTCTTTGGCCTTTTGGCCAGATTCAGGTCTTGGAAAAGCTGTGTGTTCAGAATGTTAAGTCTGTTTTGTTGTTTGGGAATGGCTCTCTATTGAAGTTTCAGACAGATAGTGCCCAGATTGCTCTCTGTGGACCGGCAGTGTTCAAACTGGAGACCTGAGCAAAACAAGGCAGACGGTCCTGCGGTACAGTACAATATGTGCTCCTCACGTGGACAACAGCACATATTTCTCACAGTGGATTTGAATTTGTGTGCATTTAGTAACCATTTGCAAAATACTAATCCAGTAGTCAAAAAAGAGCTTGAATAAAAGAAACATTTTTAACACTCAAAAATTACAATTTTAGTAATTTAAAATAAAAATGTTTATTTTTATGGCTTTGATACCATGACTGCCTCCTTAGAAAGTTTACTTTAATAAGGTTGTATTTGTTATTATTAGTAAATGCATTAACTAACATGAATAATGCACAATATTTCCTGTTATACTTTTGAACTATACTATCTGCTATTGTTTATTTACTGTAAAGCGTTGTTGCAACCATTATGAAAAGTGTTTAAAACAAACACACAAATTAGAATTTAAAAAAATGCTGTAGCATTTAGATCAATTTGCACTTGAGGTGCAATGGACTCCACAACATTGCTGCGCGATAAATAACAGAGCAACTCTTTAAAATGTGATTGTATTGTATTCTATTTATTTATTTTGAGACAGTAGCTGGGTTTTTCATGCAGAGGGGGTCTTTTTATGGGCAACTCTTTGGGCAATTGCTACACAGTTTATTAAAAGCTCGAGTTAAAAGCCGCTGTCATGAAAGATCCTTGAGAACATCTTGTCCCTCTCAGGGTGAGGTCCGATGGTAGGGGAGTGTTGTGTTGTGATTCCAGTCCTCGTAGACTCTCCCAATCTCTTCTCCTTTAAATGTGTATCCTGGCTCCCTGATTCCGCTTTAGCATTACAATGCAGGCCTGCTGAGCTACCTCCCAAGGCTGAGCGGCGTCCACCGTTGTGTCCATTCACTGGGCTGACTCACACTGCATTGTTAAGATCTTGTTAAGAGTCTGGACTGGACGGATGAGCCTCATCTTTAAGCGGGATACAATGCATGCCTGATTTACCATACGGTCGTGCAGCGGATGGCACGCCTGTTAGTTTTATGAGACGGCTCGAGTTGTGTGGGGCTTTCAAAGGCCACTATTTTGGATGCGTTACACTTGAAAGAAATCGACACGAACAAACGGTCTGGTTTGCGTGACGGGACACCCTTAAAAGTGTTGGGGAGACTGGGGCTAGTTGTCACGTGAGGCCCACTGTAGGGTTTGGAGTTGTATGTTGGTTTCAAAGATCTGGTTCCTTCTTTGCTGGCCTTTTATATGGCGTGATATGACATGCCAAAAAATCACTTTGCTGGAATAATCTTGCTCTGAACTTTCAGTTGCATTGTGTTTTGACCGGCCAGCGTTTGAAGACAACACTTGATTATCCTGTTTAGAGAGCCTATCCAGGAACAATCAGCAAAGCTATCATTTGGCAGACAGTGTGCCCGGCTGTGATTGGGTGTGCGCTGTTACAGTTAAAGGACAACACGTGCCTGGTCCTTGGGAGGCCTTCTCGGACAAGTCTAAACTCGCCCTGCGGATGTCAGGCCCACGTCAAGCCTACAACCTTAGACTGACGTGCAATGGACGGAACACGTAGTTCACGTTACATGAATGATTATCGAAAAATCACATGTGTTGGCTTGACAAAGCAGTAATCCGGGAAGTGATGTTCTGCTCTGTTATGTCCATTTGAAGATTAATACAGACAGGCCGATAGATGTGTGTGTTTGTTGTACTTCTTACAACATGTTATGCTATATTTAATAATGCTGGCATGAATGCTGCCATCTAAACCTTATTGAAACCAAAACCCCCGAAAAGCATCAAAACAAACGCTGGTACAGTTAGACTGAAATATGAATGCAACACAGACCAACGACATCTAAACAAACCAAAAACAGGAAGTGATGACATGATGCAACTTTAAAATGGAATTTTTTGACAAACATAGAAAGAGAGTTTATTAACCCTTTTAACTGAAACATTTGGCGAGCTTTTCACGAGTTCTTAGATACCACCATGCGTACGATAGTTCAAAACACTGCCTTTTTTTTATGTTCAATGCAAATATACATTAAAAAATCTGACCAATCAGGTTGTGACCTGTAGGTTTGGTATACTTAGGTTCAGTTTTAAAAATGCCAATTGAACCAAGACTAAATATATGGGCATGCGTGAACAACTTTCACCATACTGACAACGCAATCTCACGGCGACATCGTAAGTATTTTACGACTTGTGGCTGATTTGTATGAATTCGTATGATCTCAGTCGTACGTTTTAGTATGGTTTGCTTTCATGCAAGTGGGTGGGTAGGGGTGGGCCTTCAGTATTGCTTAATCGTACATTTTTGTACGACTCACAACGTATGAATTCATACAAATTAGCCATCTCGTAAAATACTTACAACTTTCTGTGAGATCGTGTTGATACTGATGTCAATATTTTGTGGTTTAAATCTTTCATAAAGCTTTTTTTAAGCATGATTTTGCAGTCTGGTAAGTGCCGCTTTCAGAATTGTCACATGCATAACAGTCCATATTAATCATGAATGGACACATAAAAATTAAGTTAAAGTAACTATTTTATGTTCTATAAAGAGCCATCCCTTCTCCATTTGTTGTGTATATTAGCTTCTGGTTTGTACATTTTCATTTACAAAAATCTCACAAAGTATGTCGTCTCTCAAAAACTGTGTCCTTTTTAACACATCCATAACGCATTTTTATTTTCTTTTTTTATATAGAAAACGTATGCCTAGACTGATATTTTATGGATGTCTGGATTCTATGAACAGGGATTTCTTGAAAAATAAACCAAGAGAACTACGAGCACCTTCTCTATAACAACTCACGCTTCAGTCTCGGATCTTTTATTATTGCTTTAATGAAGTACTTGAAAGTGTTTAGGAGATTAATGTTCTTAATTTAAATGTAAATTAGGAGGCTTACTGCACACTTGTTTGCATGCGTTGCAGACAGCGTGCATTCAGATCTTCATTTGACAACATCATAACAGCATCAAAATATATATTACACTACACAGTTTTGTAAGTAGACGGCCAGCAACACTTTGGTCCATCAACCGTTAAGTGTAATGTGACATTCTTCAGAGCCAAGAAACGTTCTTTATCATCTGTGTGCAGTCATGTGGCCCTCATTCAACGTGACCCCCCCCAAAAAAAAAAATAACTGCGATATCTCTGACAACCTCATGCCTTTCATAAAGCTGAAGCAGCATAGAAAACCTGAGACACAAGCCGCACCTCAGGTCGGGACAAGCCCACACTTGCTCGGTTTACTGATTAGACACGCTAGTCTTGAGCAAGAACAATGCATCATTCCTCGGCACAATGGGTCAAGCAGCGTTAGGGAGGTCGGGATCAACATATTTTCTGTTTTTCTGGTTGTGAGTGGATCCGTCATTAGAACACTTTTGTGTGGGTGAGGGGTGGCGTCTAATGACAGTAGAAACCGTATTACATTTCATACTCATTTGAGTTCCTGCAGCTCTTTAGAACGGTGTAATAATTCTGGGCGCATTGCTGTATCAATACAACACAGCATGTTTTCCGAAGCTAATAGACTTATTATGTGTATGGAAAATTGGATGGATATAAACAAACATCAGTTTGGTGTTACAGGGGCTGACGTCCAGCTGAGCGTCTGCTGCGTCGAGGTCACTCATTTATCTTAGAAAGGCCATTGTGTGGGCTTAGACGAGCTTGTTAAACGTCTCCCTAACCAGCAGAGATGTCATTTATAAACAAAGGCATGTGGAGCCATGTGATGGGCTGAGGACCAGTGCTGTGGACAGAGCCCCTGCAGCCTGAGGCCTGCATCTGACAGCTGAGTAGGCAAGTGAAAGAGCCGGGGAGATGGAAAGCATGACGGTTAACTCTTGAAACACAAGAAAAAGACAGATAGGGCTGCCGAACAGAAGAATAGGACGTAAATGCTAAATGAGTGGTCAACACGAACAGGTTGTGTAATCGCAACACAAACTCTTAAATACATTTTCAGAGGAGAGACATAAATGATCATAAGCTGAAATGGCAGCTCACTGCAGCTAGGCTGGTCACCAGTATTAATGGGTTTTGGTTCCCAGTATGAAATGCTGGCTTATTTTACAGAATTCTTTACAGTGTAGCTTACTCAGAATCAGAATCAACTTAACTGCCACATAATGTGGTTACATGTACAAAGAAAGCGATGGAGGAAGCGAAGACTATACAAACGTTCAAACATTCGGGAAAAGAAAGCGATAGATAATTCTGTCATTTTACTCTCAAGTTGTTTCAAACCTGTATAAACTTCATTATTTTGCTGAACACAGAGAAAGATATTTGGAAAAATGTTTGTAACTAAACAGTTCTGGGGCACCATTGACTTTCATAGTAGAATTTATTGGTTTCCCACATTCTTCACAATATCTTCATTTGTGTTCAATAGAACATTTATATAGGTTTAGAACAACTAGTAAATGATGTTTTAATTTTTGGGTGAATTATTCCTTTAACTGTTGAATTGAGTAATGTTCAGTTATACTTTCATGTTCAAACCAAGGTTATTTTAATTTACTAAAACGTTTCTGTTTATTGGAAATAAAATAAAACGTTGGCCTAAGATTATTGAAAAAACTTAAACCTTAAGCCAAAAATACTGTCTCAGAATGAACTCAAATAAGTTAATAAAATACAAAATGATGATTTAAGTTTACATAGCAACATAAAAAATAAACAAACAAATCATAAAAGCATATGAATTGCTAACTTGGCTTAAAATAAAAACTATAATAACTCTGGTAACCAACTCAAACAGGATTACAATGAATATCATTTTGGGTAAAAAGCATTTTTTGCTGGAGCAGAACGGATATCCGAATGTAAAACTAGCACCAAACCAACGTAAACCAGCGTTTTTTTTACTTGTTTAAGCATAGATATAAAAAGAAACAGTGATATTTATGTTGACAATTGGTTAGCAAAAAACCCTAACTTGTTCAAAATGTTTCATTGTTCTACACAGTTGTATTACAAGTAAACCTAACTGGTTTTAAGGATGTTTAGCTATTATATACATATAGAAAATCAGTATTTAATTTGCAAATTAAAATGCTGGTCTCATTTGAATATTTACACAGGGCTGTGGTGAGTATTTGCTGTACAAAAAATATAAGAAATTAGTTTTAATCACAGCCACTGGATTAATAACCTTATAAACTAATCTAATAGCTTTCACATTGAGGTCAAAGCACTTTTTTAGCTTGTTTTGACAGCTAACCCTTTAAATTCATTTACCTGATGCCACTTGCCCCTTAAAGGGGCACAGCACAGGTGGCAAATAGGCCGCGTTTGGCGACCAGAGGCTCCATCTCTCTATCTCATGCACTGAGCCATGACTGCAGTGTCTGAAGCAGGTGCACGGTAGCCATCCAGCACCCCTCCCCCAGCCCGTTCACCTGTAAGCCCCCTGACCTGCGGCAGTGGCTCTGGGGGTCTGCTGCGGCCTACGTGATCATCTGAGGGACAATGAGGATAGACAGCCTGCCACTGACCACCTGCTGCGCAGCTGCCAGGTTCCTGTTTCAGAATCAGCTTTCAGTACCCACCCCCATCTCTCTAACCCCTCTGCCTACAGTATGACGCTGGGATGGATGCATGTCGCACACTGCTGTTTAGCTAGACATGACTGGATACTGGATGGATATAAAGTGGTGCTTTTCAGATGGGGATAAATGTTTTGTCTGGAGATTGCTTTTTCCGCAAGGGAAGAAGAGAGATGGCATTGAGCAGCCTAAGCGGATAGTTCACCCAAAAATACAAAAATCTTTCACCCTCATGTCATTCCAAACCTGATATTTCGAAGAATCCAAACGACATTGGCCCCAGCATGGCTTCAGTACTGTATGGCTCATCTCATTGAACAGTTTACCAAAGCTCTGGTTAATCTGTCAACAACTGGAAGAAAAAAATGTCCCTTCTAGAGGAGTCAACTGTTAAATCCATAAATGTTTATAATCACCCAAGGCAAACCGTAAAATATGATCCGGAGGTCTAATACATCTTGCATTGTGCACTGCTGTGGTCTGACACCACAATGAAAATCTGGGAACCCAAATATGAAATAATGATGATTCTACACTATTTATAGGTCACTATTTGAAGGTAGAGAAAGCTTTAACATGTAATTGACTAGATCATTTTTATGGACAAAAGAAAGATTTCCGTCTTTTAGAGGGGCACACAAGATCAGATCAAGTTTGGAGCAGGTGCATAATGTCATTAAAGCTTTTTTCTAAAATGAAAATTTCTGAAATTCATATAAACTTCCACTCAAAAACAATGTAAAAAGCTTTTAAAAACTGTTCTAGTCTTTAGTTTACGTTAAATGTTTCTATAAACCACTTTGGAAGACGTAAAAAAAGCTGGTCCAGAATAACTTCCTATGTTTTAAACGGTTGAACAAAGTACAACCAACAGAACATTTACAACAAAAATCAAAATGTTAAATTAAAATCTTTAAGATTTAATTGTAATGTATAATAAGGAAAATTAAAGTGTTTACATTTTGCAAAGTGGTCTATAATTTAGAAGTTCCAGATGGTTTCAAAGCAACAACATAAACAAACCTTACTGCGCATGTACGCTTCAGTGGCCCAAACTTAACTTCCGTTACACATCCACAAAGAATAGTGTCCCTGTAGATTATTTCTGATAACAAGCAAAAGAAATAACAAGTAAATGACATTAGCTAGCAAGTTAAAAGTATGACTAGCCTTGTCATGTCTAGCCTAGACATTAATGGTTTAAATAAATTCATCATTTGGAATGCAGTCTAAAGTTGCCTTTTTTTAAAGTGGCACTATTGCTGGCCAAAAATGTATACATAATTTATCTTGTGTGTGTTTTAGAGGCTTAGAACCTTATAGTGATATACAGTTTGTCATGATAAGATTAGAATTTAATTGTACAATTTTCAAGGAAACTTAAATGTTCCACTGAGGAACAGTGACGTTGAACAGGTTAAACCAGACAGTCAGTGCCTACAGACTGAAGAAAATCCTGCTGAAAAAGCAGAAGAGGATGTAATAAAACAGAAATCAAGGAGACTACAGTGAACGAGAGAGAGAGAGAGAGAGAGAGAGAGAGAGAGAGAGAGAGAGAGAGAGAGAGAGAGAGAGAGAGAGAGAGAGACACTGTATCACAAATATTCACTCTATTGGTTGAGCAGTCCACTTGGCAAATAGCTGTTCTGCTCAATTGAAGTCGAGGGATTAGAAGATCTCCCTGAATGTTGATTTGATTCTGATCAATGATTTGTGATATGGTCCTCTTACCCTTAAATTAGCATCTCTATAGGCCAGTGGTCGAAGAGGATGGGGACGGGGGGAGGAATGGCTAATTTCCTCTGAAGTGCTTGTGTGGGGTTTGATGTATAGAGCTGCTAAAAAGATCTGATTGCAGTGCTTCCCTCAGCTGCTCCTTTGTCCTTATCGAGGAAACAGGGGTGAGGCAGGTCAGAATGTCAGTGGATGAGTTAAAGGTTTAGTTAACCCAAAAATGAATTTACTCACCATTATGTCGTTTCTGCAGAACACAAAAGATGAATTTCTAAGGAATATTCTGCCTCTTTCAAATATAACCTAAGGGGACTGGATGTTCAAAATGACAAGAATGTGTCTTTAAGAATTAAAAACCTAAATTCTAAATGTATTCTGAATTCATAGCTCATGAGAAACAGACTGAAATTCTGTTTTTTATGTACAATCTTCCACTCCAGTGAGCTGTGACCAGATCAGTGATTCAGGGAGTTGAACTCAACAACCAGTTCCTTCTGTTTGCAAACAAATCTTTCCAATCAAATGATTTGCATGAGAGATCAGACTCAAATGAATCTTTTGTTCACAAATCAAACAGTTCCTTCTTCTATAAATCCTTGTTAATGTGTCAAAGAGAGCTGTGGCGAATGTCAAGATTGAAATAACTTTATTAATTTTGTTTTTATTAATGGCTTAAGAAAATGTGGAATATATGCCACCAATGATCTAATTATGCAAACTATTTTTTAAGTGTTTTTTATGATTTTGGAGCTTTGGGTTTTATTATTATCAAAAATGTACTTTTAAAAAAAGGAAAAAGTTATGGGAGATGTCCCACAACATAAACTTGAAATACATTTTATTTAACAAATTATGTTATTTTAATAACATTTTGTCAAAGACTCTTAACAAAAACATTGTAGGACACCTTTAAATATCAGGTGGGCTTTTACGATTGTGGTCAAAAGAATTCTAATGACGATATTATCATGAGATCTCTTGAATTCTTTTAGCATAAAGTCAGTCAGTCAATTTTACTTAAAATTGTGTTTTTCATACTCAAACTATGAGTGTAGGTAGACTATCGTGGCTTTTAATGTAACTTTAATGAATGCTGAATTATTTCCGATATTATCTGTGTAGAATTAACATAGTATCGACATAGGGATACAACCGATATGTAAATTCTGGCCGATAACTGATAATTCATTGATAACCGGAAGCCGATAACCGATATATTGGCCGATATACAGTATTTTAATATTTATATACATATTTCGGAGCCTGTGGCAGGCCGATGCTAAGAAGTAACAGGTTTGTTTTAACGCTCTCTATTGGCTTACCGCTGTAATGACATTGTGGAGAATGGATGAACATGAAAGCTAAAGCTATCAAGTATGCAAGAGTAACATATTTATGGTTTTATCCACAAAAGAAGGAAAGCCATAAATATTGAATTGCTGCATGAAATGCTGGGCCTCGATCCTTGTAAAAGATTTAAAACTTGATGCCAGAGCGGCACTGCTCACAGATCCGTGAACGGCGACAGAAGAGCACTTGAGTGACTGCTGCAAACCGGAGGCCAGCGCACACATTCATTAGCTCGCTTTTAATGACCATATCGGCTAAACTAACGCAGGGTTTGCCGTGTTGTGTATACTATGTTAAGGAAACGGGGGATGGGAGCCTTGTAATTAGCATAGCTTACAATAGAGGAGCCTTCTTCTCTTGTTTTTTTACAGGAGGTGGAAGCGAGACGTTGGACCGTGAAGATGGAGCTCCATTAATGCGCCGATGTGCTCTCCAGACTCCCGCAGATCCTTCAGGCTGATGGCAGGCGGCGCGGTACACGCTAACCACGCGCGAACCTCCCCCACACACTCACAGCACAATGAGCTGCTCTGAGATCAGGACCAATCATCTGTGCCTCACTTCTGTCTGTCAAAGAGGGATGAGATGAGTATGCAAACGCATGCGGGTCTCTGAAGAACGCACGTGCACGTGTCAGGGGTCTCGGGGTTCGGAAAGCCACGTTTTTTGCAGACAGGGAATGATATTCATTGGTATATTACTGGATACTTTTTGATGTTAATCTGATAATAAAAATAAAAAACATTTACTATGGCTCTGTTTCAAAACCAAGTCAGCGGCCTACTAAGATACGGCTACCTTATTCGGGACACATTTGAAAATGTCATTTTTGTTTAGAAACGCTCTTCGTCCAAGCTAGCTCATAGTTTGCCTATGCACACCTACGACGCTGCAACATGCTGCATATGTAGGCAGCTCCCCAGGATCTGGAACAGAGCCATAATTATTTTTATCAGAAGTAAAAGACAAAAACAGAGCATAGACATTTGTTCACATTGTATTCTGTTAAATGTGAGCTGGTAGCTAAAACACTACCGAGTATCAAACAACAATGTAGTAGCCCTACAACATATTTACAGACTTAAAAGTGCTCCAATCTAAAAGATATGGCAGTAGTTGGTAGAGACTGTGAAGGCACTGTTGGAATTATTATTATCCTTCCCTCCTGGGGAGGGCTTTTTCTGAGATAAACAACATTAAAAAAAAGTTTATGACGTATTTCAGATGAAAAGGTTCAGAATCAATGCCCTCCATTCTGCAAGGCCTCAGTGGATGTGAGCGTTAAGGTCGTACTTCTCACAGAACTTGTCCGTCAACGGAATGCACGTGAGAAGCTCGCACGACTCGCACTTAATAGGGTACACGTAAAAGAGCACGACGAAGCCGGAGAAGATGCCCACGAAAAGTGCGAGCGCCACAAGGATCTGCGCACGTTTGCGGAACATGTCCATGCGCCCAAAGCTGATGTAGGGCAGGAAGGCGAAAGAGAGGAAGAAGCCTGAGATGAATCCGCAGATGTGGGCGAAGTTATCGATCCAGGGAAGCATGCCGAAGGCGAAGAGAAAGAGCACTATGCACGAGAGCTTGGCGAAGGCTCTCCACGGCCGTGCCAGGATCTGCCAGCTCTGGAACAGCTCCACGAACAGACAGGCCAAGATGCCAAACTGAGAACCTGCTGGACCCACCTGCCATCAGAAGAATACAGAAAGAAAGAGGGTTTACTCGCATGCTTTGTGGATTAACAGTTACTCTAGCGATTATCCATCAAGATCTTCATTTTTGTGCAAGAAAGCAGTTGTTTTATGACTTTTTGTCTTGTTTTCGAGGACAAATATTAAAAAAATCTTCAATAAAGATAAATTCACATCACAAGTTATTAAGTCTTGGTTTATGAAAGTAAATATAAGAATTAAGTGTCAAACAAACATGAATTAGTTACCTAAGAATAAGGTACATTTTATTTATAAGGTTTATTTTTCTTACCCTATGGGCAGCTTGCTTGTTTTAAATATTAACTTACTTATTTTATATTTTCCTTATATTTTCATAAAACAAAACTAAAAATACTAAAGACTATCTTTACTTTCAGGTAAATGTATCTTCTAGAAAAAAATGTATTTCTTTGCAGTGTAGCTCTTGTTTTTTTCTTTCATAAAATTGAAATAACTAAAAAAATCCAGTGGGGTGAAAAATGTGTTCTTATACTAAGTACATAAAAGAGGTACAAAAAAAATAACGAGGTCAAAGTTTTTATTCATTGTTTTACTCTGTTGGCTGATATTTTTAAGCATAAACCCACTTGATCACTTTGTTTATTTATTTACTTTTTAGGAAAACAAGACTTAATATCTTAATTTTATCTTTTTTCTTCTGAATAAAATGTTTTATTGTTTTCATCTTTTAACTGAAAATAAGACAAGAATAAATTAAGAAATTCATTTTTTGTGTGGATTGTGTGTGGAAGGGGAAATGAGAGTATTCACAGTAACATTTTTAGAAAATGTATCGGATCTTTGCATGTTCATTCATGTTTCATATTTATAGTTTTACAACTTGCCAGGTTCAACTAAGAAAATAGACCCCTGGTCCCAAAAGTATTTGGGCACAAATAAAGCTATAGTGCAATCCTGAGATATCTTATTTTGTGAAATTGTACTGTAGTAGGAATACACTGGCATACAGGTGGCTTCAAAGCCAACAAACGCCTGAAACCCCCACATCTCCACATCATGTGGTGTTTTAAGCGTCTGTATCTGGCCTGCTGGCTGCCAGCTGAAGAACTCTGATCTGTACTAATGAAGCTGTAATCCTCCCGTACCTCAGCTCTGTATGGCAGAAAGATGGCACTGGCGAGGTTGCCGGTAATCCCACTGAGGATGTAGATGATGGAGATTCTCAGCCAGCCTGCTAGCTTCTCCAAATCCCTCAGAATGGTCATTTGGAAGCACACAGACACCAGACAGTGCAAGATCCTGCAAAGAAAACCAGAAAACGGTTTAATCAAGCATGGCTTCACCTTTGTCACATGTGCGGTCGGATTAAGTAATCTGACACGGCATTGCATATATCGCGAAACTGTAATTGACACTGGACCCCCTGCGAGGAATCACACCTCCTACTCACCCAGCGTGCAGAAAGAGAGAGAGCCACAGCCGATAGAACTGGTCTGGGATCTCTGGGTTTAGGAAAGGCAGGAGGCCACACACATCATCCATGCAATGAACCTGAAAAAGGCAAGTGCTTATCATGACAATGATAAGACTTCAGTCGTAAAATACAAATGTAGTTTGAAGGCCTGTATACAAGAGGCAGAGCTGTAGCTCTATACACCCCCTGCTGGCAGTTTATAAAATAACACATTGTACTTAATGCACGCCATATCAAATGAAAAAAAATAGGAAATATGCTTACTGACCTGGGAACAGAGCGTGGCCTCCTCATGGAAGTACCCTTTCATAAAGTTACAGTACTCTCTTGATGTAATCTCACACCTGTTCAAAATGTCATATTTATTGGTCATTGGTACACAGCATGTTGCATGAACAAAGGAGTTAATGTCTAAGGAATTAATAAATATGATAAAAAATTGAAATATTAAAGAATGAGTGGATGTGTCTAAAATATACAAAACACAACATGAAGTATAATATCCACAATATACAGTACAAGACAAGTGCAGCTGTTGTAAGCAGAATTAAGACAAGTACATAAGATCAAGTACATACATAAAAAATAATGAAGTTAATAATTAAAAGATTTTTTGTAATGTAACTGAATGGGGCTTAAAGCTCTAGAAAGCATAGACATCCATCACAAAAGTAATGCACACAACTCCAGTGGGTTATCTCCTGAAGGAAAAATATTCATATTTTAACATTGTTTTGAGCTTCAAAATGTTAAACCCCATCAGAGGTGGACAGTACTTAAATATTTTAACTTTTATTCAAGTATATTTTTCAAGCATCTGTACTTTATGGGAGTGTTTAACTTTGGAAAAAATACTTCACTACATTATAAAGCATATGTCACACATTTACACCACTACATTTTTTTACTTTTAATACAGAATTTAAGTACATAAAAAACTAGTACTTTTTTAATTTTAAAAGTAAAATACTTTTTAAACCTGTACTTAAGTATTAAAAGGTTAAAAAAAAAATTTTAATCATGAAATGTTGTGGAAGTAAAGTGAAAACACTCAGATATATAAAAATATACTTGAGAGAGTAAAAATACTTAAGTAATGTCCAAAATCTAAGATATCATTTTATCTACATTGTATTTAGCTAAAGCATGAGGATGAGTATATAATGAGCATTTTAATTTTGGGATGAACTATTACTTTAAACAGGCATCCAGCAAGTGTGTCACAAGTATAAGGTTACTAATGGCGGTGACTGTGGGTTCTCACCTTCCTTTGGTACCAATGCAGCAGGGTCTGCCAGTGATGACACAGTCAATGTGTGGCAGGTTTGTGTGATTCACTGTGCTGTACCTGGTGCATATCTGAAAAGAGGACACAGCGTATAGCGGTACAAAATTATGTAATACACTTAAATAATGTGGCTACTGCATCATACTCACTGGCCACTTGGTGATGTCATCAGGCCACTCGTGAGGAGTCACAGAGGCGGGCTCTAGACAAATCCTAACATCATAAAAGTGTGAAATTAAAACAACAAACAACGTGGCTGGGTAAAAGAGTAAACAGGGTAAGTGTTGTACCTGGGGTCTTGATGGCATACGGAGCCATACTGACGCACTTTCCTCTCTAGATATGGAGCACTTGGGTGCTGAGGCCACTTTACCCATAATGCCAGTGTACTCTGAGGACATGCAAATTGAAAGTACTGGTCATTTGTATGAAAATAGGTCAAGCACGTACATTACATGAGATATGTGTCATGAAGACGGTGAGGTAAGGCGCAGGAACTGACTGAGCACTCCTCCTGCGAGGTCTGCAGGCAGCCCGATTGGTCGTTGCGGACGCAGCACGCCGAGTGACGCTCGCTCTGCTGTTTTTCCTGAATGAGCTCATGCACCTCCTGATCCTGCCGCATGCAGGGTGAAAACTTGGCCCCGAGGTGAATGAGCGCCTCCTGCAGGCCAGTCAAAAAAGGTGAACTTAAAAACAGTTTGAATGACATGTGACAAGTTACATTTTGTATAATGCACACATTTTATACTTGTATTTATATTTGTAGGGTATAAAATAGAAAAACACATTTTATTCTGATGTGTATGATAATCGAAAAATTATTTTAGTTTTCATTATAATATTGTTATAGCAACAAAAGAATAGTAAAAGAAAAATGTCTCAAAACATATGGATTATGACTATCATTATACACAAATCTGTAACATTTTAACAATTTTGTTACTGCTGCCTGTTAGAACAACATTTTTGATGCTAAAAAACATGAATGTTTTTGTTATGTGTCATAGTGGCCATATGCAGTGACTTTAAAAGCATAGTTCACCCAAAAATGAAAATTCTGTCATGAATTACTCACTCTCTAGTTGTTCCAAACCTGTATACATTTATTTCTTTGGTTGAACACAGAGAAAGATATTTAGACGGATGAGTGCAACCAAACCACAATGACTACCATAGTAGGAAAAATGACAATGGTAGAACTGTTTGCTTTCCTACATTCTTCAAAATATCTAATTTAATGTTCAACAGAACAAAAACAAACAAGTAATTTTTCCTACTATGGTAGTCAATGGGGTGCAAGAACTGTTTGGTTATAAGCATTCTTCCAAATATCTTTCTCTGTGTTCTTTAAAACAATGTAAACAGATTTGGAACAACTCATAGGTGAGTAAATGATGACAGAATTTATATTTTTGGGTGAACTATCCCTTTAAAGGTAATAAATATTGTAACTATATTTACCGAGCTTGGTCCAACCCAGAAGTTTTCCTGCTGCACAAACTTGACGTTTTCGTAAACTCCTTTATTTCGTAGGACCTGCAACAGATACAATCTGTTACGCACCAAACTGAGCACAAAGATGTAACGAAACACTCAGATTCTGTGTTGCTTACAGAATCTACTGTCTCGTGTTGTGAAAAGCCCACAGGCGCGATGCCATAGATGCAAACTGCCAAGATGGTAATCAGCAAATGGACAAAGGTGATCCAGTAAGTGAAGAAAGGCCTGTGTGATGAAAGAACACTAATTCATTATGCTGTAGAAACACATATAATTCACTGCCTGGAACAAGCAATTCTTTTGAAAGCATTGTGTGTAAAGAAACACATGCTGTGCTCCAAAAATAATTGTATTGTTAACTGTTCTTTAGGGATCTGAAAAATGTCCTCTGTAAAACACAAAAGAAGATATTTTGAAAAATGGGGGCCAAATGTTGTTTGGTTCCTGACATTATTAAAAATATGGAGCAGAATAAAAGTCATACAGGTTTGGAATGACATGAGGGTGAGTAAATGATGAATGAATTTCCATTTTTAGGTGAACTATCCCTTTAAAAGCATAATTAAAGTAACCCGTAACACATGGTTTACCTGTGGTCATTCATATCTTCTATTTGTCTCTTCACGTAACTGTCGATGCGTTTACGGTAGGTGCGGTTGGTCAGTCGTCCCACCATGCCCAACCCATAAGGTCGCTTCTCCTTTGCAAAGAGTTTTTTAACAGGCACGGTTATGCGCTGCCCGCGCCGCTGCCCGCTAACGCTCACCACTTCCTGTCGTAAACGTACTTTAGGTTGAACCAGAGCTCCATCCTTTCCCTTACGCCAGCCCCGCTCGAGAGGCCTGTGATATGAAGAGAAAGAAATGGTATTCTGTGTTGTTTATGAAAGTGCATGTGTGTGTTGTTTGTGTGACTCACAGCATCAGATGACTTCTTTCTAGTTCTGTCTTATCAAGGGCACTTCCTGTCAGATCCCTCTCATCTTCTGCCGTGCTGCCATCAGTTTCTTTAATGGAAAATTCAGAAGGCAATTCAAACACCTCATCGGCGTATGTGGACAGCTCTTCATGAGCAAGCCCATCCTGAAGAGACACATCAAGTACAATAAGCTCAGAAACAAAATCATTTTCTCAAAAATTTTGTTTTTGTTGTGTTTTACAGACATGACAAGACTTATTTACTTGAGAAGCAAAACTGCTTCTCATTATATATTAATTATTTGTTTTAAGAGTAAGTGCTTTTTATCTTGTTTAAATTCTTTTTAATTATTTATGAAACAATTTTTTTATATAAATGTCTCTATTTTTAAGCATGAAACAAAAAATGTGTATATTTAGGTATATTACAAACCTTTATGACAATGAAAATGACTATTTTGTCTGTCATTACTGACTTTACAATATGACAATAGCTGGAAAAATTATATTTGATCTTAAAGGAATAGTTCACCCCAAAAAAAATGTTTTTCATCATTTATTCACTCTCATGTCATTTTAAACTTTCTTCTGCAGAACACAAAAGAAGATATTTTGAAGAACATTGATAACCAAACAACATTGGCCCCATTGGCTTCTATTGTATAGACATAAAACCACAAAGACATTTCTCAAAATATCCACAGAAGAAAGATTCATATACAGATTGAGGGTGAACAAATAAATGAAAAAACATTTATTTTCAGGTAAACTATCTCTTTAAGGGCACTCACCTTTAAAACAAAACTACTTTGACAAAAATCTTGACATCTTTACCTATGCCAACCCCTAGATGGCAGCATCGAGATGTATGAAATCATTGTAATGACATGTTTCTGCAGTTGCCTTCACCTTGGCGAAGAAGGATGTGTCCAGTTCATCTGGAAAATCCACCGTGTCCTCATCCAAGAAACTTGCAGCGGCAAAGCTGCGCCGGTGGACTCGTCGAAAGGTACCTTCCCTCAGAGAGCGCCCCTAAAACCACCAGCATTATTTTTCATATTACTCATTCACCATCAGTATTCATAATGTACAGCAACACCTGTGAACTTTTGCATGCATCACAAACAATGTGTAAGAAAGATGAATTGTCCGTTTTATTCCAGCTGTGCCATTTCCGTGGATGAGGAGGGGATTACCTGAACCTGCTCTAGAATATTCAAATTGACCGAGAGCTGAACATTCCAGTGGAATTATCACGGCCATCTGTTAGCACTGATCCAGACCTATAGGCTGGTCATCTCGGCAGAGGAACTGAATGGAAGTAGGCCAAATCCCAGGCCAACAAGTCAGGCCAGAGATAAACATTCACATAATAAATATTACGCTCGTTTAATCTGTTATGTCTTTTACGAGGACGTCAAAGTGAGCCTCCAAAGTAATCTGAAGTAAGATAATCACTGCGGCTTGTTTATTGGATGCCCGCTGCTTTCTTACCGTGGCATTGACGTCACAATGAATACGGACTTAAAAGGTGAATAATCCTGTTATTTGTTCTTATCTGGCATTGATTTGTTTTGTCTGGTGCCACTGTTTTTGGCTAAGCCGTGTTCAGCTCTGTTTAATTCATCTAAATGTGAAATGCATTTATGAATTGGACAGCACAGTTGGAGGAAAAGCAGCCTTTTTTATGGTTGTATTCATGCACCGTCAGCTTCTCTTAAAATCGTACCTTTACCAGAGCTGCGGCCGCTCTGAAGCCCATTTTGGCGACGGACTCGCGCTTGCGTCTCCGGGGAGGTCGATTGAAGCCGGAGCGGGAGCTGGTGAAGGAGCAGAGGGAGGCGGCGCACGGGGTGATGGGGGTCTGAGGTACGCTGAGACCGTCCACTTCATCTATGTTACGGAACGCTCTGCCCCGAGCCAGCGGGTCCACGATCTGCAGAGACCAAACAATGAGTCACGATCACTCGAGTGTGTCTCTTCGAGCCCTGTGTGTGTATAAACTGTGAGTGCAAAAGCAGACGAGTAAATATTTGTGTATGGAACTTACAAGTTTATGAAAACAAAGTGGTTTTCCTGGATTCATAGAAGAGTGGCTCTATGTGCATTTTATATAAAGCTTGTTTTCCAAGGAAGCCATAGTCATGTAGACAATGTGCCCTTTTAGGTGATCTGTCCCTTTACTGCATATTTGTAAAAATGTGCTTTCAGACACTCATTGGTGTAAACAGAAGTGTAATACAAACAGCCTACCCTCTGCATGCCATGTTGTGCGGGGGGGACGTATAGAGGAGGAGGGGTCTCTGTGCTGGTCATTGAGAGATTGTCTTGGCTGGGAAGGTCCATTTCGCGGATCACCTGCGGCTTGAGCTTGCCATAGCGCTGGGTACAGTGCCACAGGCTCTTGCGCTGCCATTTCTGGGTGGCATCGGCATCATTGCTGACCCCAAACCAGTCTGCTGTGCCCCTGCAGTTAAAGCAGCATTGATTCATTAAGCTTAATGCATCGGGTTTACCACACAAAGCATACAAAGTAAAAGGCCCTCAGGAAAGAATGGAAAAGCATGATCAAAACCACTTGGGCAATAAAACAAGCCATAAGCAGTAAATAAATATGTCTTACCCAAGAACTCATAAAACATCTGTGATCAGTTACAAACAAGTAAGTAACTCTTAAGAGACTGAATAACATACAAGCATTCATAACTATACAACATTATTTCATTTGCTCGAAGTATATACTATTAAAAAATCACTTGCATTGGTTTTGTGTCCTTACAATACAAGTGAATAGGTGAGACCTCAAGAAGCTGCTTGATAAAATTACATAATAAAAGCATTTCTTTTATTATTCTAGTCGAAAGGTAACTACACTGAAGACGATAAAATATAACATGTTTTCATTTATTTTTCTTTTTAATTATTACAAGATAATTCCTATAGTTCCCTTTTATTACATAATTTTGATGAGTTTATTATTATTCTAAAATATGGAAAACATATGAACACATAAGTGAGTAGGTGTCCCAAAACATTTGACTACTAGTGTAAGTATCACTCTTTCTCTCTACACATCTCTTTCTCTGAGTGTTTAAAGTGTGTGTAAATGGTGGGAGTACAGCAAGATATTGGCAGTGTTTAGAATAAAGCATGTGTAGTAATAACAGAGTATGACTGAGCATCAGTACAAGGGAAGCCAGCTGAGAAGAGGCCTTTTAAGGCAGCAGAGATAAAGAGAGGGTGAAATCAATAATATTGGAATGACAGAAAATTATGTGGATAATTTATTGTTAAGTTTAATACAGTAGATATAATCTACATTCAGCTGATTATTAAGTCTGAACACAACGTGACCATTTACCGTAAAAGAATACGAACCGTACATAGAACGATTGAGCGACAAATTTCACAGATAGTTATAATAAATAAATAAATGAATGTATGTAAACTATTAAATTGGGTTAAATTGAGTAATTTACAGTCTAAGACAAGGATGAAACCAGTGCAGCTATCGGTTGCGGAAAAAATCAAATTTATTTATAAGTATTCCAGCTAGGCAGCTATGTAATAAACTTAAACTTTAAAGCAGACAGGACATAAATCAACAATAATCCAGATTCTACTAAAGAGCACCTGCCTGATACCACTCAAAAAAGTACACTTTATACAAAAAAGAAAAATCAATTCAGCTTCATAAAACATTGCTTGCTTGGCTTCCCACAACTAACCTATAACTCAATCAATGAATAGCAATGTATTATACAAATCAACAAGCAACCTCAAACATTAAACCTCAAGCAACATCACTCGATTCACCTACCTGTCTAACTTATCCCAGGAGGCAAGGAAGGTCATCCCTGAGGTTGAGAGGTGCTATATACTGTATATTTTCTTTTCTTGTCATGACATCATAACTCATAAGTCTAAAGAATCACTTGAACAAAAACACAGGTTCTCCAATAACTCCTCTAAACTACGGTGCTGTCTCTCTCAGCAACAAGCCCATCTGACTGAATGAAGCAGGAGAGTGTAGAAGGACGTGCCGCAACATGAGAAGCGTGTGCACTAAAGGACACTGTTTACTCTCGACCACACATAACAGATCACATCATACAGTGACTTTTATGATGACCTGATCTGATCTTTTTCTTTTAATGCACAATGATTTTAGGTGTACAGATCTACATTTACGCATTTGACAGACGCTTTTATCCAAAGCCACTTACATTGTATTATACTATTCATTTTTGTGCAATCCCTGGCCTGGGATCGAACCCATTTACATTTACATTTACATTTACATTTACGCATTTGGCAGACGCTTTTATCCAAAGTTACATTATACTATACATTTGTACATTTTGTATAGTAAGCAAGTGGGGGTTAAGTGTCTTGCTCAAGAGCACCTCAGCCGTTAGCCGCCAGCCCTGAGAATCGAACCAGCAACCTTCTGGTCATGAGTCCAACTCTCTAACCACTGGGCCACGACTGCCCACAGTCGCCTTAGCGTTGCTAGCACCATGCTCTAACCACTGAGCTACAGTATCTGATGAACAGAATTACCTATAGAGTCAGTTTAAATACACTGTCAGTAATGATAATGATAATAATAATAAATAAGCATAATAGTAAATTAACATGACAAGTAGAAAATTCAAAGATTCTAACTTGTAATTTTGAGTTCAACATTTCAAAATTACAGTAATTCTGACATAAACACAGTTAGAATCAATGAATCTGCTGATACCACTGAAGTTTGACTAAAACAACAAGACCCATCTATCCAACTCATCGTCCAACAAGATCTCGAAAATAAGAAACCCAATCTGCTGTGAATAAATACTCCAGAACAAAGTTTGCATTAATACGACATGAGTCACAACCGGTGTCTGGCTTGAAAACAGACAAAAGTGGTCAACATACTATAGAGGCCATGTTGCTTCTACTATTGTGAATAACACTTTCTGCCACAACATGTTCTTCTCCCAAAATTCAGATATTCCTTAAAAGGCAAACACGGTGGACTCTAAAGCCAATACACTATCAGATAATTCACTTAAAAACCAGCCAAAGCCATAGAGTCAGATGGGAGGTCTTTGATGCTCTTCTGTTTTTGTGTGTAGAGGAAGAATAGGTCTCTCTTTCATGTTTGAGTAGGGGGGGACATTCTTTTAAACCCCAAAGAAGAATTATGAAGCCTTAGGGAGTGGCTTGTGCAATACTAAAAGAATGGGTGTTGTAGTGTAGTTGTGGTTTGTACTTTTCAGTGGCACGGGGGGGGGGGCTCAGATTTATTTTATAAATTAATGGGTTAACTAGATAAAAAATAATAAAAGGGGGTAGGATGTAGTAAAACTGCTCAAATAGAAATCGGTTTTGAACAACAAATAAAAGAAAAAGTCATAGCAGACATCACTTATATACACAAATGACTTAATGACACAGAATATCTTAAAGATTAACCTATCAGATTCCAGTTTTCAGTCTGATCTCATGGAAGTACGTAACTATTTTACGAGGTATGAATTATTAATATATGAATATGAATAATACAGAAACATAAATATTGTTAATAACAATAATGAAGACCCAGTTACTGGGGGTCATTGGTGCAAAGTAAATTATACAAAACCATATTAAGAACATATAAAGAACGTTTTAAAAAGATATTAAGAACGTATGACAAATTCATACAGTTCAGATTTTCATAAAATAAAATAAATTGTAAGATTGTGTTGGATTATAAAAAAAATATGCTTGTTAAATTCAAGGATTAGAGAGGCTGCACAATGGTGAAGTAAAAAAAAATTTTGTTCAGGAAACTATGCTAAAAAATATTTGACAAATAATTATGGTTAAAACATTTAACTATACACGTCAGAATGGTATGGAGTATACTCTTGTATAGAGTGAAAACTGTCTTTGGATGAATTTAGATTTCTCTGGGTTTATATTGGTTCTACAGTACCTGAGGACAATTTGGGGCAGTGACTGACGTCTGGGGGGCTCGAGACGTGAGAAACACTGGCCTTTAACCAGTAAGGTGCTCATCTGCTCAAAGCGAACCCTCTTCCCTGTGGGGCTTGGTGTAAGGAATGAGAAAACATGGAAAAGAAAGAGGAGATAGAAGAATTGTAGTTTAGTTACAGAAGAAATGAAGAAAATTAGTTCACAGCAGTGTGTTAATATCAGAAAGCAGTATAAAGGAGGTTAACAAGTGAGTAAAGAAGGCAGGCCTCATATCATACAACCAAGAAAGAAGAGGCACACAAGCAGTTAGAAAGAAGAGAAACACTGTACATTAGCCTAATTTATTGTTGTGTCTCGGTGTGGCTGCAGGAGAAGACTTAGATTATGTCAAGAAAAAGTGATGAAGATAAAAAGATAAAAAGATAAAAAGCGCTTGTTACTGGCCAAGAGTCTAAAACCACACATTTAAACAGAAGTAGCCATTTACATTTATGCCTTGGCACACACTTTTATCTAAAGGAAATTTACACTGCATTCATGGTATACATTTTATCCTTTGAGTGTTCCCTGTGAATTAAAACCTATAATATTGTCATTGCTAGCACCATGCTCTAAAATAGGACTTTCCCCAAATTTAAAGTAATCTCCTCTCCTCATATAACGCAACATAGCAAAGCACAATGACATATAAAGTGACATATAAAGAATGTTTTTCCCTGGCATTGTGCTTAACAAACACATTTGCAACTACTGGGGCATATATGGACCTGTTTGTACACTAATAAAAGTGAAAATTCACTCTTGTAGATAAATCAATATAGCAGAAAAACAGCAGAACAAAAAACAACAACACTATAAAACCTATTCAAACCTATCTATTTTTCCAACCAACAGAAGACTTGTGTCCAACCAAGAGATTGTGTTGGGGAAACCTTAAAACTGCACTAAAAACTGCAGTCATTTCTGTAAGAGTTTGTAGAGCTTACCTCTTAATGGTTTGAGAGATGGAGAATTTGCGGAGAACTGAGGGTCTGCGGTAGGCATTGGGGTCGACCGGTGGGCATCTGAGCTGGATGTTTTCGGTGGGTACACTGGCACTGCGCAGATACAAGCTGTTACGCATGACGGGCTGTAGGACATTAGAATATTGAAACATTCATTCAGAAGACCAGAAGAGCATAAGTACAAAGTAACTATATTTTCCTATAATACTATTTATGTGTTTTGTAACATTATGTAACAAGTTCACATAATATCTTCAGCATAAATGTAACAACAGACTTCTGTCTACCTGGAGAAAGTTATTGTGTTCTTCCACAGCGTTAAGCGCAATGGGGATGTCCACTCTGAGCCAGGGCGGTTTCTTCTTTCGCAGGCTGCTGCTCCTGCTCTCATCCTCAGTGTCGGCCATGTCTGCCGCCCTTCCACTTGCCAGCCAGCTGCAAGATCAAATAGGGTGAAAACAACAACTTAATCACAAATATACAAGATATGGGTGAACACACACACACACACACACACACACACACAACAGTGCTGGCTTATGTAAGACGTGCGCCGCGATAATCTGCATTTCCATCTGGTTGCTGTGACATGATGGTGCACTGCTGAGACAGCAATGTGCTTCTTCCATCCACATTGCACTCAGGTCACATTACAGTAAAACTATGATTGATTTTCAGCTATCGGCACTGACGCTTAAGATATTTAATTCCACTTTTTTTACATTGAAACTGCCTTTAGAAATGGATGCAGATATAAAGCCTATGCAGATCCAGATATATGGACACAATATAGTAAAATAAATGCCTATAATAATTAAAGGTTATACTTCACCCAAAAATGAAAATTCTGTCATCATTTGCACACCCTCATTTCAAACCTGTAGGACTTTCTTTCTTCTGCAAAACACAAAAAAGATATTTTGAAGAATGTTGGTAACTGGTACTTATTTACTTGTGTCCATACAATAGAAGTTAATGGGTCCCACTGCTGTTCGGTTACCAACTTTCTTCAAAATAGCTTCTTTTGAGTTTTGCAAAAGAAAGATAAACAGGTTTAAAATGACAAGAAGGTAAGTAAATGATCACAGAATGTTCATTTTTGGGTAAACTTTCACTTTAAAAGTGTGAGAAGTGCATTCCCCAACCCCTCCACTAGAGGATGCAAATTCTACCATTTTCATCATTTTCATCATCACCACAGGCAAAAAATAAATATATTGTATGTCACACATAACATACTGTACACCAATGCAAATTTAACCCTTTTAATTTAACCACTTAATAAAACGAAATAATAAAAGAAACCAGAGCCATGGACTTAACGAAAGCTTTTAAAAATCATTTAAAGTTGTCAAATCCTTTGTGTGCTCATGAACAGGAAACCAAGTAAAAAAACGGAGAACTTTTGATTTCAATGTGGCAGATGGTCACAGGACAAATCAACGCCTGTTTTCAATGTTCTGAATAATAAAATAGACTGAATATTATCAAGAGACTAACTATTTTTGAACCCACTGACTTCCTTCGAAATGACTTCTTCCAGACTTCCTGATGCCTCAGCCAAAGCCAGCAAGCGCTGCTTGACACCTCTGAACTGGTTAACAGTGTAAAGCATGACAGAGCCACTGTGAATGACTAGCTAGAACCATTTTTTGTCTTTTTTTGCTTACAAAAACCAGGGGAAAAAATTCCACCACATCCTACTGCAGACCACATTTCATCCAAACAAACACATTAAATGTGTTCGTAGAAATTTCAGGTTTGGGCAAAAGGTTAGCAGTGACCCTTACAAACCAAAATGATCACAACAAGAAAGCATCACATTTCCCAGAACTATTCCATAATGATTTAGCTTTATAGTTCTGTATACTGGTCACAGATAACAACTATTACAACTTATAGTGTTATATCAATCAAAAATGGCAGACTTAATGCATACTACACTAGTGATAAACCAACTTACAACTTATGAACCACTACAGAATAAAGGACATCAGACACAAGAAATCCACTTAAATCCAGTAACATATGCTACCTACCACATAATGGTTATAAGGCATTCTGCTCACAGTTGTTATCACCATGCAAGCACAGTTCAGGAGAGGAAATACACTAGAAACTCTAAAACATACCAGAATAAAACACAGTTTCAAAAAACTGACAGCAAAAAAGACAAAACTGACCCTCTAAAAATGTTTGAATAAAATGCATTAATCTTTAGTTAAGATTACGATTGTCCCCCTTTAAAATCTGTGGTTACTCTTCCTGATATAGGAGGTCAGAAAGGACATGGGAGATGTTATGACTTGACCCAGATGTTCCAGTGAGACATGGAGTTGGTTTTGGTGGACAGAACTGGGCAGCAGATGTCTATGTGTTGTCGGCTAGTGATGAATGTCCTCATTTGGAGAGCACTTCCTTCCTGAGCAGGGATGCTGTTTCTCTGCTTTCTCTCACACAAACAATTCTATGAAAAATGTGCTTTGGAGTCGATGCCGTAGCTGTCCTCCTCCATGACATATAGATACATATATACACTTTATGGGTCTTGATCAATCAGATTGCTAGCTGTTTGGTATGCATATCTAATTTAATCTAATTTACATGTACTATTCACGCACTATAATACAAGTCAAATGTTCATTTAGATTTTTATTGAACGCTAAGAAAAATCTTCTTGTATCCATTGTAACTTTGTTGCTGCTATCTCTAAACATTTATTTCAAACACATCGCAACATGCTACTATAAAAATAGTTGTCTAACATTAAAACAATGTTTTACAACGTCTTTTGCATATCATTATGCAAATCTGTATGGTGATGGCAGTTATGAATGCAATAACATCTTAATGTAATAAAATGTAAAAGGTCAAAATGGTTACAGAAAGCATCTCTTCTCCCCCTGAGTGGACAATAACCCGTGACTGACTGTCTCATGGGACGTTCATGATTTTCTCTGGTCTTGACTCAACTGAGTCAAATTCATTCCATGATCAACAATAGACACAATAGTTCCTCTCAGAAAAGAGAGAAAACACAGACATAAAAAAGCCACAGGAATCTGATCTGGGTTTTTCGTCCATTTGACGTCAACGTAACCTCGCATTAAAAGTGTAACTGTTAATTTTTATTCTATTTCTTTTGACATTAGAAATAAAAACAAAACAGACATGTCATTTTGACTCTTAATAGTCGACACCCTGTCGATATGCAGCATGCTGATGCTGAGAAAACTTGCAAGTATTTCAAGGAAGAACCAAATAAATATGGATGAAATGGATTTTCAGCAGGCCATACTGCTGCTCTGGCAGAACGCTCGCATCATATTCTGGGAAATCCTGCACATACCTCTGGGCTGCTAGGGCTGTTCTGCACTATTTCATTGCATTTATTTCATTGGCAAGCGTGGTTCAGATTGTACGTCTCGGGTGACCTTGGTGTTGTTGAAACGAAACATCCATGTGTCTAGTCAACCAGCTTCATCAAGAAAACCATTTTTTTGGTTTTGTTGCTGGTGCAGACAATTCATGCTGATTTAAACTGTAAAGTTCAAATAAAGTCAGAAAAAGGAATGAATCCACGGAAATGAATAAAAACACAGTTATAGCTTTTTTACAGACTATATAAATTACCAAAATGGTCCATTAAAACTCAATGACTGAATGAGCAGTGATTCAATATAATGCTGCTTTAAAACATCAGGATAAGTGTCCCTGGATATCAATGTGCTGACAGGTTGTGGGTATTGGTGATGATCCCAGAATGCACGCTGTGAGAAGCAGAGGTGTTGAATGACTGTGCTAGGAACTACGGATCCAACATTTGACCTGCCAACAAACATCTTTCTATCTCGCTTGTGTCAGACGCAAGCCAGGCGGTCTTGTGCAGCGCACGCCCATGCAACATGTGATCCCTATTTAAATACTTTCCAGGGTGATGGTCGCCTGGAGCATTTCCCAATAGAGAGACTCACTGTGTGGGCTGTCTGTATTGATTTGGGCTGTTAGAGATTCTCACTTGCTTTTGATGGAAATGTCAATGCTCTGCTTAATAAAGTTGCTCTGGCTCATTTATTCCGAGGGAAACAATGGCTCCATCACAATTGGAAGAGAACTGAAATATTTTAGATGCAAAAAGCAATTTTCTTGTGGAAATTCCCTTTAGTTGTGCAACAGCCAAAGAAACAATTGGAGAATACAGTTCCTAATTGTGAAAAAAATGTTTAGCAGACAGAGGGCTTGGTGGCTGGTCTGAAAGGAGTTGCTGGTGACAGCACTATAAAGATTGAAAATAAACCACTAGAGCGACACTCTTTTAAATCTGAGGGTTAGGTTTCTCTCCAAATGGCACAGCAGACACAAATGTGAGATGTGAAGTTGAATCTTAAAGGGACAGTTCACCCTAAAATGAAAATTCTTTCATTTACTCACCCTCTTGTCACTTCTAACAAGACTTTCTTTCTTCTGCAGAACACAAAAGAAGATATTTTGAAGAATGTTGGTATAACCAAACAACGGCCAAACCTGTTCACTTCTACTGACACAAATCCAACGCAAGTCAATGGCTGCAGCTGTTGTTTGGTTACGAAAATTCCTCAAAATATCTTCTTTAAAATAAAGTCTTTGGAAGTTCTGGGGTTTGCGTCAAATTCAGGAATTCAAAAAGTTACTAATCCAAATAAGCTACATAGGACCCACTATAAAGCAATGCAATCCAGAGGATTCAAGCTACCTTTTGCTATAACTTCGCTGCATTTCTTAATAATACGTCTGGTCTTATTATTACTGTAACGAACTCGTGTAGGTCTGCCAAGAGCTTGACTTTTGAATACAACTAAAAGAAATAACTCTCTCGAGCAAGCCTAACACACCCAATGAACAGACCCCTGAGCAGCTTCTATCCTATACAGCATATCACAATCCCAGCTTCCTTCAACATGTATCAACACAAATCACACGGGGTAAGCCTTGCACCAGGATTACACAGCAGAATGTGCTTAAACAGAAGATTTTTACCAGTTATTTTCAGAGCAAATCACAACAAGTGGTAAATTCTCTATCTGTAGCCCAGCAGATGGGCAAATTGTGTTGTATAAGGGGCTATTTGAGATCTGCGGGGTGGATCGTCGCCTTTGTCTAACAAGAGGCTGTTTTCACAATGGTGCTCATTATGAAGCATCTTCAAGCTGTGAATTTGACATGAACACTTCCTCTGTTGGATCGCACTGTAAGAAAAAATGTAATTGTACGCAGATGGTGCGCGGGTTTGAGATAGACAATAAAATGAAAATTTAATGAACATCTGATATTCAATGCACAAGCTCGCGAATCAAAGTCAGACATTTTACCCTTTCTTATCCTAAAATTCCTTAGGAAAAAACAGAAGACATCCCAATTTTGACATACATTTTTTTTGTCCAAGTTACTACACAGAAGTTGGTTTATTAAAGAGGTCATATTGAGTGGCTAAAACGAACATCATTATGTGTATTTGGTGTAATACAGTGTGTTTACATCATCTTCTAAAACACACAACAACACTACAGCGAGAATAGTTACGCCTTCTTTCTTTTGCGTATATTTGGGCGGTGTTACACAAATCTGACATAGAATTGTGGAGGCGTGTTTACATGAGCCATTTTAGGCAGGTCTGGATGAGCCTCTTCTTTTAAAATGAACATATCTTTTGGTTTGAGACTTTAATTTATCCAATTTTATGTGTCTAATATGCATGAACAACTACAAGACAAATCGCGTCATATGACCCCTTTAATATATTTGTATAGATGTTGACTGTTTGGAAACTACCTTGCATTCAACAAGCATCCATAAAAGCATCCAGTCTTTCTAAATACTTCTATTTAGACCTTCATCTGAGAAAATGACCTAATAAATGTGTTATTCAAACAGAAAGTCACAGTCGGGTAAAAACATGTCAATATAACATCAGACTATTTTCATTAGCCCATAACGTACCACAGCATTTGTTTATTGGAGCCTTATGGTGTGCGTTACTGCAATCTTTGTTATTTACTTGTAAACTATTAATATGATTTGTCTAACCTTTCAAGAAAGAATGCTTCTTTTTGGCAGTAACACCAAAAGCATGCTCTTGATAAGGTCTTATATCAATTCCAAAATATGCATCAGTTCCAAAACGCACTTTTCTCGTTCGGCAAATCAGGTAAAAAGTATAAGCTCATGGAAAGAGACAGTGTGAACATCTCTCTAGGGTAAATCTATCTGAGGTTTTCATATAAAAAAAAAAAATGTTTCTAGAGTAACAATTCAGTTGTGTGTACAATGATGGCCATGCTTCTTAAACACTTGGGAATTAATTTTTACCAATTCATGTAAAACTAGTTCATGTATAGGGAAAAGTTGACAGCATAAGATGGGAGATGCATGTATACAGCGTGTGCAGATGTGTGTGATGATCTACTGGAACAGAGCCCTGGAGTCTGCAGTAATGTTCATTCCAGACCTGATCTGATTGTAACATGCTATTATCAAATTGAAAGACATCAGGCTATGTTAAGTGTATGCGTCCAAATCAAACAAGCTTATGATAAATCCACAGATGGTGGATCCAATAATTCTGTAATGGCCAGCCAGGCTTTAAATAGACATAAATGCTATTTATGCAAATCAATTATGTATTTGATAGAATTTGGTCAGCATTATTAAATCACCAGATGGTTGATTCTTGGCCTGCCGTTCAGAAAATACAGTGCAAAGAAATCTGCAAAGCATGCTGTCTGTATCTATTGAATAATCATTGGAGAATACTAGTGAACTAGCATGGATTTAGTGTAAAACTTTAAATTGTCAGATACAAACTTTCACTTCCCTAAACTCCACTGAAAGAGACATTCTACAGTTCATTTGCTACAAACACTGCATCTTGAGCAATCCTACAGCTGTAACCACTAAAATGTGATACAGGTTTCATAAACATGATCGCTTCCGTTTTACTGTGACATGAGGTAAAGAGCACATGTACAGTGCATAGGCCTAACTAAAATATATTAACATATCAAAACATTTAGAAAACAATTTTTTTTTAATCTTTAGACTGTAGAGCATCGAGAAAAGCCCATATCTGGGGAATCCACGTCCATTAAAATGACTAAAGCAGTGACGCGCATTGCACTTTAATCCGTCCAGCTGCAGATTAACATACAGCCACATTACAGATGTAAGAGCATCTCACAGAAACAACACCAAGATGACACATATGATGCCCAAACATACTGACTAGGGAAGCAGCTCACTAGGTTTTTAATATAACATATAATATAACAAGTGAAAGTGCGTTATTTGCTGCACCTACATGACGCCACACACGATCATACTGTAAGAAAATCACTTTCAGTTGCACGACATACATTAGCCTATATATTGATGTACTACCCCCAACCAAAACAAACGATGCATTTGTCGTCATAACTGATACTTTGAAACTTCAAAATGTAACGAGTCCATATGACCATACCTTCCAATGAAATTCAGCTCTCAACGACTGGATTTCTTCATCAACCGGCGTTTAGGTACGATTCACCTTCTTCGCAGAGCAAATATATTGTGAAACCATAACTAAATAATACAGAATGTGATTTACACACTTACTAAATTTAAGGTCTAGTCGAAATAGTAATAAACAGACCGATACAAATATATAAAAACATGCTCGCCCCGTATATACCAGCAGGTCCGGACGGCGAGTTTCAGTCTGTAGTTTGGTTTTAAACTGTAGCAGCCCACACTCACAGAATGAAGCAGAGTGGGCGGGGACTGTCGGGATGTGAATGTGAACTAGCCAATCAGCGGGGCCTATAGGTGTAAACAAACGCCCTCTAATGACATTTTCTATTCTTTATACACTTAACCGCAAAAAGAGTGGGTTGTGTGTCATTTATGGCACGAAACATGAAGTACATTAAACGGGCTATTGACAAGAGGACAGTTTCTCTTTTGATTTTAATTTTAACATCTCATATTATATATCTATACTCTCGTCTTGTGCATGATGTGGGTAAAGGTCATATGCCAAGTCTTGCATGTAGTCTTTTCCAGTTCCCACTCGGTCTGTCGTTCAATCCAAAATTTAACGCTGCCAAAACCATGAATGCATAAAGGAAGAAAAACTTTTTGTTCACCTCCAAATGAGTCATTGTAATGTGACACAATGATGAATCACCCAACCACTGATCAAATAATTTGCTATACAATAATCAGGTCTTAAATAACATATGTATATGCATATTTGTATATTTGCAAAAAAGTTGAAACTGTATAAATATTGTGGCATTTTCTGCATTAATGGTTTAATAATATAAAATACTAGACTGTGATTCTCGGCCATTTCCACCACTGCAATGACTTGTTCCATTCACTAAATGTTTATATAGGTTGAAAGGTTTCTCCTTTTACATTTACATTTAGTCATTTAGCAGACACTTTTATCCAAAGCGACTTGGAAGCAATAAAGCGAAGCAATTTTACCTCCTTTTGTAGTGATATTAAGGAATAAATCACAGCACAATGTTGTGGAATGAGGAAATGTAAAGCAACTCAATCTGGCAGGTCCTGGTGAGAGTTTTTGTGCAGCCATGGACTAAACGTCTCTGTAATGAGATGTAAAAGCTGATCCCTCATCTGTGGATCCAGTTTGGCTGTTTAATTCACAGTTATATTAAGAGCTTTTCAGAAAAGAAAGTCAGCACTATTGAGTTTGTTACTGTGGCAACTAAAATGGGATTCGTGCCATAGAATTAACTAAATGAGAGGATAATAGCGCACGTGTAGAGAGTTTAGAGCAAAAGAGACCTGTTCAACAGGAAATCACAAAGATTTAGACAATGCGAGGTAAAGCTGACAATGATACAGGGAAAGAATCCCATACAGTTGCTTTTTTGGTTTGACTATGAATCTTTACCATGTGTTTCGTGAATGAAACTTATTAACTATTTATAATAAAGTTTACTTTCTTGGAGGCAGTGTGTATTTCAGACAGGTACATATGGCACAAAAACTCCATAAGACTTATTTAATAAGAGAACACAATACACAGTAAGCTAGTAAGACTGTCCCTGAAGAACCAGACAACTTTGGTCACCATATTGATTGGATCTGCATGGATGCATCCTTTTCCTCTTCCTGAAAACTAACAGCATTCCTCCTGCAGGATGGACAAACGTCCGCCTGGGATTTTCCAAAACTTATAGCCTAGGCCCAAATTTTAGGCTTGTATTTTTATTTATATATTTACCAGATGACTTAGATGTATAAAATAAATAGTGGAATCAGAATATATGTGCACATTTATATCTCAAATTTAGAATTTAGAATAAATGTAAAAATATGGCCAATGATCATATTTTACATCTTAAATATTTTATATTTAACATTAACAATAAATTACCTCTAGGAATAATTTTAAAAGCATTTTGTTTTTGTTAACGTTTCTTATTTTTTATTGTTTTTGTGTATATGTTTTAATAATGCCACATGCAACTTCTAAAGCTTAACAGAGACCTCTTGTTTCTATTGGAATACTGCAGTTAACACTCAATCTTGTGAGGTGTGGAGAGCTCTGAATCCACATGCTGATATGACTGTTCGGGCAACAAAACCAGTTCACAGCTGAAAGCAGAACAAATCAGATATATGTTGATGCATATAAGGCCACATTTGCTATATGGAGGAAAGGCACAGATATCTTAAATTCACCTTTGCAGTTCATCAATCCATGTATGGAAGGGACTGTCAGAAATGTAGTGTTTTAATAAAGGAATGCAGGTACTGTAAAAAAACAAAAGAACAGAGAGCATAGATGGCATTAGCTCTATCAGCATATGGAAGACATTACACCCTGAACCTTGAGTGCTTTTTTGGCTTTATGGCTTGTGCATTGTGCTGTGTGTTTGTGGTTCACACGCTGACATGGTGTTACATGTTAATAGCCCAAAAATGTCCCTGAAAAACTGAATTTTGCCTTTTTTCTAATGGACTTGATTTAACATGCTCATTAAAAATTCGTGTTATTGGATAAATACAACCTAACCATTCAAAAATATTCACAATCTGTTAAGAAAAACAAAGATGAAAAGTACTTTGTCTTCCAAGGGTCATCCACCAGATACAGTACATGTGCTTTAGCATGTATCAGTACAGTATTGTGTCTATTCCTCTATATTGTCAGTTTTTGAGGTTAAAAGTTGTTCTTGCGGCTTCTGCGTCTATGTCCCCGCCAACCAGGACTGGCAACTTTACAGCTTCAGTCCTCAAGACTGCAGGTCAGAGAAGGAAATGTTTAAGGTAAGTGCTTCCATACTGTACCTCCCCGCAAACGTTTGTTTATTAACAGCAGATAGGAACAGCTGGAGACTTAAACACTGTTAAAACTTACAGTACCTCAAGGGAACCGAGATGATGTTTCATAAACCATGTACTCTTAGTTCATTAACTTGGGACCACAAACTTAAGGACCTGTGTGGAATGTGAGACACTGCAGAGGAGTACAGGACCTGCTTTTCTTAATTTGTTCATGATTTAGTTATTCGGTGTAACTGGAATTTGCTTTTATGTATTAAGAGAGCGAAAGAGAGTCAGCGATGTGCAATAACTTGGAGATCGAATCGACAAGTAGGATGACTTACCCAACGCCTTCCCCCATTCAGGTCTGTCTCGACCAAGACGTCCCACTGGTTAAAAAGATGAAGAGATGTTGGTGTAAGTTGAGTAGAGGAAAATAAAAATGTGTTTAGCAGGATTTAGCATCGGACTGTTGACCCTGTGAACCAGGGTGAGATGGATCTCAGGAGTTCTCAGGAGTCACAGCTGAAGACAGAAACATTAATAAGGTACATGGACCAAAAAAAAATAAAAAAAATATTTTTTCATCTCTATCATCAGATCAATCACACGCCTGTGATTAAGATACCGGCTTTTCTACTTTCTGTACACATTATAAACACATGGTTCCCTTAAAAGGAATTGTGTAATCCCTAATAAACACGTGATGGCTGACTGCAATCCCTACAATGATTGCATGTTTAGAAATCCATGCTCTTAGTAGAAATGCTTACACATGTGTTGGATTCATTTACAACCACAACAGAGCTCCGATGAAATCTCATAAGCTATTTAAGGTTATAAACTACGATTTTTAGCTGTTTGACAAAATGTCAGCCAGGAGCAATGTGGAGATTCTAGCGGCATCTAGTGGTAGGGTTGTGAATTGCAACCAACGGCTCACTCAACCGCTTCCCCCTCCCTTTCGAAGCACTACGGTGGCTGACACAGGACAAAGATGTCATCACGTTTTCGCTTCTTTGCCAAAGGAAATAACATATTTACGAAACGTGCTCTGTAGAGCAGTTTGTCCATTTAGGGCTACTGTAGAAACAACATGGCGGATTCCATGTAAGGGGACCCGCGGTGTATGTAGATAAAAATAGCTCATTCTAAGGTAATAAAAACGGTTTATAAGGTAAGGTCTTTATTCAACTCTGAAGACATATATTATATATATTATAATTATAATTGCATTTCTGTGAATAGATCCTGCAAAATTTTACACACAGTACCTTTAAGAGAAGCGCTGCAAGCACACTGCAAGCTTCTTGTCTGCGCCTGTTGCTCACCTAACACCGTGACCACTTCAAAGGTTCCTGTTCTCCTGCAGAGGCCCTGCACAGGAAGCACAGCTGGCAGCTCTTCAGAAGAAAGCAGGGGACTGGAAGCTCTGTTTCTTTCGTGTTCCCCACTGATCATAGTTTATGGGGTCCAAAGGGGAGTCCTAGTTTACAGTAGTTTTTCTCCTGATGACATGCCCATTCAGCTTGAGAAACCCTGAGCCATATTTATTAAAGCCCTGCTGTAAAATATCTAAATAACTGTACTGTATATATATATAAACAGTGTATTGTTTGCTTTTACTAACAAGTGTAACTCAGTTATGCTGTTACTTGCAACTGAAAGCAAAAGTATGAGAGTCTGTTGTAAAAGCATTATAATACACTGATTGTAACAGATAGAACAGCAGGAAACAAGATCTCTTTCTGTTTTCTCAGGGGGAGAGAGATGCAGTCGGCTGCTGATGTTTTTATCTAAACAGCAGTGCAGACAGTAAATCTGCTCCTGGTCTCTAACTATATGCTGACATATAGTTTAGGAGAGATGTTTCAGATCTCTGGCGACTTTCAGCATTTATTACTGCAGTCATCCATCAGCATCCTAGACGGGCTGAAGAATTTTAAGAAGTGCAATCTAAACCCGTTTAAAGAGCGGCTATTTTGATATCATTAAAAATAAATTTCATTCTTCCCGGTTGTAAAGCCGAAAGTGAAGTTATTGGCCTGAAAAGAAGGAGTCGACTCTGATTCACTTGAACGAGTCGTCGGACGTTCTAATTTTATTTCTGTTACCGATTTGCGTCACTCGGTGCAAAGCTCGCCTACGTTTTGCTTTGACCACCCACAAAATTTTTTGTACGCGCTAGACCAATCACAGCAGACTAGACCATCTGACCAATCAGATCAGAGTAGACTGACTGAAAGGAGGGATTAGAAAGATGAATCCCCAAACAAATCATTTGAGAGTCAGTCTGGAAGTATAAGGTGATAATAACTGCCTAAAGAAAAGTTTTAATACCTTGTACGTACGTAAACGTGTTGTTGGACACTCTATAAACCAAAGTAGGACCTTAAAAATCACAAAATATTTACTGTATAGCCATATATCAACAAACCACCTAAATATTGTCTTCTGAATTAGACATTTGAACAGACTACAGGAATTACAGTTTCATGCAGTGCTTGTAAGGCCACTATTTCTGACACTTTTTGGTGACTGTAAAGTCTATTCAATGCGAGAGTTCATTCATTTGAAAAGCTCTGTTTTGTTGCTTTCTTTCAGCCCCTAACTTAGCATGATGACTCGACTACGTGCAGGAAATCCAAAATCCCTCTCCCTATTGTGTGGTGCGCTTACAATGCACAGCTAAAGGCAAATGGGCAGTCTCAGAACTTTGTGAATGGAACGATCAAAAAAAAGAAGAAAAAAACCTGCGAACAGGAAACTCCAAGGTCAGTGAATCATTCTGAATTGAAGAATTACAGTTAATCCTGTAAATGACAGCTATTGTCAGGTTGTATAATCTATATTTTAAGCAATAATGTAGTATTTTCTCTAGCTTTTTGGTAGACAAGATGTTTTAGTGCTATGTGCTTACAAAGACCTTATTGTTTTTAAAACTTGATATAATTTGTATAAACATCAATAGTGTTAGAGTCATTGTAATGTCCATCTTCAATTGTTTTTATATTTACAAGTGCATAAGCACTAGTGTGAATCAGATCCGTGTTGAATTAACTTTAGCTTTGATGGGCTGGTCATGGACGTTCAAGGTTTCACAACAAAGGCCATTGGATTGAGATGCTTTTGAGACCACGTGTTTCTTTTGTCACCGGCAGTCTCCACACATGCTTCTCATTATGAAAAACAGTGAAAGAGGATTATCTGTCATGGAATGATAAATGTTTAAAGGCCCTCATGGGGGCATCCACTGGATATGGGGACATTACACGGTCTAAAAGGTGAGCAAATAGATGTGCATGTTAAAAGATGTTTACATTATTTATTGCCTGTGTTGGGCAGGATGCAAAGTACCATTACTATTACAGATTAAATGATTTTTTTGATATTTGACAGTGCTCAGTGTTCCTATCATTGCCGTTCTCATTAGAGCTCTCTGTAACCCTCTAATCTAATGTGTCACAATGCAACATGTCTGAGTGTTTGGCAGGCTGAGACAAGACAGAGTGGGTGGCGTGAGTGATCAACCGAAGAGAGCTCAAACAAATAACACATCAATAGAATTGTTGCCAGGAAAAATCCTTTATATTTAATCCTGTTCACATGTGAAACACCTAATTTTATATCTTATTTCTGTTTGCATGTAAATACTAATACAATATGACATAATTGAATGTTATAACATGAAGTATTCAAATATGAGGTTAGTCTGTTCTTTTGTTTTCTCCTATTTGTATATTTTATTCTATTATGGAGTTAAAACAAATGAAAAGATTATCATACTAACTTTAACAGGAAAACCCAAACCTGAATTAATATTCCTTGATAATGTGCATGACTGGAAAATATGAGCAGACATAAAGACCATTCAAGTAAAATGTTTATTTTTCCATTAAGCCTTATTGTTAGACAGTCGTTTTGCAGCAGCAGGTGAGCAGCAAGCATTTGGTTTCTATTGCCATCTAGTGGAGAACATACTCAAATTATGTAAATAATTATTCGCATGGTTGGCTATGAAAACGGTTATGCAAAACATGACAGGTAAGCTACCTAAATCAATAATAATATAAACTAAACTAATAGATAATAAACATAAAATTCCTTAGTTAAAACCACATTATTGAGAACAACATTATCCAGACTACAAAAGTTTTGCACTTCACACATTCAACTTTTAAAATATAAATATTTTATTATTAAGTTTTTAAGTATGAACAGTGACAGATAGGGTGCTATTGGGTTAAGGGTTTAACTATGGATAAAGCTATCCCACTTTACCCCAATCCCCCACTTTTTTAAAGTTAGTTCACAACTTATACGTTGTAACTGTTACAAAACATTTAACAAAAGTGTTCTTTTCTAGCCATGCATTAGTAGTACAAAAGTTGTGGGTTTGAATCCTAGGAGACACACATACAGTGCAATATAGGCCTACTTTTGAAATGTATAGCTTGAATGCTTGTCTGCCAAATGCATAAAATGTATTTATGCAAATAATTTGCATAAAATGCATGATAACAATATCCCGACCAATGGCGCTTTTTCCACAAGCACAAGTATTAATGTAAGAGGTTCAGAACAATCAGTGGTCACAGAATGTCAGCTACGGCCCTGTATGTGTTAACTGGATAGCAGTGGATCTTACTTGAGCTGCATGAGGTTGAGACTCATAGGATAAGGATAGGAGAAATAAGGATAGGCTAAAAATCTGATCCAGTTATGTGTACACTTAAAGGTTTGCAAACAATGATCCTCACAAGTGTTGCAACATTAACACATACATTACCAAAGTTTAGGGTCATTAACGTAAAGGATAATGTACAGGCAGCTGGTTGTTATCGCTGCAATAAGCCCCGACAGTCGACGCAAAGTCAAGGGTCTTTTATCACAGTGAAAGAACTTATTTCGCTTATTACACGACTACTTGCCACATGAGAAAAAACTGGACATGAAATGTGAATTTGAAATATTTTATTAGGAATTTTTTACCGAATGCAGACCTTCCACGGAAACTTTCGGTTTAAGGTAAGAAACAACGTTTAGGCAATTTGGTTTAATCATTTGTAAATATAATGTCATATATGTTATTTAAAGACATATTTGTATTTATTTTTGTGTAATACTAAACTACCTGTCAAAATTATTTGCAGCATCCGGGTTACCGTGTGTTATTTTGAGCGGCTGTTATGCTGGAAATAACTAACCTGCAAATCTCGCGACTGGCCAATCAGAATTAAGCATTCCAACGAGCCGTGGCCTGTGTAATAATCTTTTTTATTAATATACTCTTTTAGAATAAACTTATCAAAACTACTTTTAAAAATAAGTGTGCTACAAAACATTCCTCACAGCAATGTCATAGAAGTTCCCCCCAAAAACATACTGAAAGGTTCTTATAAGAACCATTTATTATCTTTTTTTAATTAACAATGTTTTACCTTTCCACTATACAAATAACCTTAACAGAAAGGTTCCACACATGTTAAAGGTTCTTTATTGAACTATTCAGCCAAAAATGCACTCTGAAGCTTTTTTAAGGATGTAGGAATTATGTTGCAACTACAAATCCAAAATAAATCAAAACCATGTTAGACTTTTAGCATCTTTAAAGTGTCCATCCTTTGCAAAAATGTACTATTGGCATTTAATAAACCAGCTTCTTGAAGTCTTACCCAAGATGTTTTTGACAGTATACACTCTTAAAAATAAAGGTTCTTCACAGCAATTAAATAAAAAAACATTTTTGGTTCCACAAGGAACCATTCAGTCAAAGATTCTTTAAAGAACCATCTCTTTCTTATGTTTGAATAATCTGAAAACCTTTTAGTAACACTTTACTTAAAGTCTTTATGTATAATGCATTATAAAGGGTTATTAGAGGGTATAATGCATTATAATTGTTCATAATGTGCGTTGTGATAGCTACATTATATGTTTGTCACATTATATGTGATACAATAAGAATTATAACCAAATTTAAAATGCATAGTATACAATTAATTAATAAATATTAGAATGTATTAACTGTGGTTACAATTATTCATGACACATTACAATGCATTATAAGGTACATTACAAGGCAAAATGAATGCATTAAAATGCATTATACATAAATGCTTTAAGTAAAGTGTTACCAACCTTTATTGTAAAACAGAAAGGTTCTTTGGATGTTAAAAGTTCCTTATGGAACCATTTAGACAAAAAAGGGTTTTCTGTGGCATCATGAAGCACCTTCATTTCTAAGAGTGTAGTGCTAGTGTATTTAGGAAGTGTACTTAAAAATAAGTTCATTTAGCTGAGTCATGAGTAGGTTTCTGCTCTTCTTGAAGCAGAGCTGCATGATATCTGTCGACAGGAGGGCAGGGGCGGAATAAGATATGTGAATATACCGTCATTCAGCTCCCACCCATTTTAAAGCTCCAGTTTGAGCCACTGATAGGGACAGCTATCATTATCAGACCAGTGCCATGACCCCTCCCTTTCACAGATGTGTCTGCTCATACATAACCAATAGAAAGTGTTTCACAAGATGCCATATAGATATTGTGTTTCACATAGAAGAACCCTTTTTGGCTGTTAACAACCTTCAACATAAAGTTGAAAAAGTTTCTTTAGACTATTAAAAGTTAAAATAGAAAAGAAATGTAAGAACATTTTCACAAAAAAATATGTAATACATCTTTTGAAGACACCTGCAAAGCTGGTATACGGTGAAATATTTAGGCACTTGTGTAATACATTTTGTAAAGTGGGATGCTTTCAGAAATAATGTCATGAATCACTTTTTTGTATCAATTATTATTAACTTTTATAAATGAAAACAAAATGGCCACCCTATGCATTTAAAGCAGCTTTTGTCACAGATTAGTTTTTGGGTAACTTTCAAGGAAGGTTTCTTCAAGCGTCTTGAAAACATTGCCGCTGCTTTTCTGGATGTACTGTAGTCTGTCTCCGTTTAGTCTCTTTTTTCATGTAATAATAACTGGACTTGATGATGGTGATGACACAAGATCTCAGTTTATAGGTGGATTATTACAAATAATGACTAAGGGAATGTTTGGAAACTGATATTTCTTACTCTCACACTATAGAAAAAGATCAAATAACTGGCCTAAAACCATTTTTTGGGTGAAAATAGAGACTTTTGCACATTACTGTATATATCGTTTTATGAAAATATTTAAAAAACTTTGACACTGCGCAAATATAAATGTAATTTTATAATCAATGTAATAAGCCTATAAGGAAAAGCTTGCTATGCATCTAACTAAATACACTGCTGTACATTGATGATTGAAAAACATATTTTATAACTTGCATTCGCATTTATTGAGTTACACACCGTTCGTGGCATAAGTTTCCATGAATTGTTGTCAGTAGGATGTGTTTGACCTGGTTTGACGCACAGAATTTGCTGCATCTGTATTGCGCAGTATCGACTCTCACGTGATAAACTCAAGAGTGCGAAGAGTGCGACTGACAGAAACGACATTTCTCATAACTTTTTTCTTTCATTTAAGTCATTTTGTAACGAATCGGGGTGCGTAGAGTTTTATCTCCTGCTTAATATGTGATCGAAATTGCATGACAAAACGGTCAAGGAACCGCACACGAAGATTTAAGTTGCGTTTTGTTCAGGTAACCTAACAAGTTCTGGAATAGTTACAGGTATAACATATAGCGGGACACCACGTTTTAAAATGCTCTCAAAAACCGAAAAAGAGCTTATTGTACATATTTGGGAAAAAATGCTTCCAGTGGCGGAAGAAATTGGATCTGAAGCTCTTTTAAGGTATGATGCCATTGACTAACCCATGCACCACAGGTCTATATACCTAGCATATAGCTAATAAAACACTGTAATAATTAATAGAACATTTGTATGTATATTTAAAGTTTATATTGACATGTTTTTCCTCTTAAATCTCCTCACATTTACTGAACTATTAGGCTACATAAAAAAGTTACAATTTTGGAAAATGGTCAAAGAATTTAAAGTCGGACTTACAGTAGGCTCTTTGGTGGATCCTTGATAGTTCGTCGTTTGAATTTTCTGATATTGTAATATCAAAGTCTTGATTGATGGTCTTGTCATAAACTCATGGCTGTTCATAGGTACGCAAGCACGGGAGTGGGAGGAGACTGCGTTCTGTTGCGTTCTGCATCTTATCCTCAACAACTGTGTTTGTTTTCTTTATTGTTCATCGCTTTACAGGATGTTCACAACGTTCCCTAAAACAAAGACATACTTCAACCATCTAGACATCAGCCCCGGTTCACAGCATTTACGCTGCCACGGGAAGAAAATCATCCAGGCTTTAGCCGAAGGTGCCAGAAACATAAGCACACTTACCATCACGCTGGCACACCTCAGCAGGTTTCACGCTTATCAGTTAAGAATACATCCGACGAACTTCAAGGTGACACACTTACAAATGCTATCACGTGTTTACTTTATATATGATTCATTATTATGCTGACCCCAAAACATTTTCATTCTGGCTTGATACATCTACCATAAAAACATAACCTGTCACTTTTGTTTCCAGCTTTTCAATCACTGCATACTTGTGACGCTGGCTTGTAATATGGGTGACAACTTTACACCAGTTGCTCACGCGGCGATCGACAAGTTTCTTTCGGCTTTCTCCGCAGTTCTGGCCGAGAAATTCCGATGAAGACCTCCGCAGAAGATGAAATGGTTCTGCGAACATTAATTTAATCCTATTGACGAGTGTCTTTAAGTCCTTGTATATTCTTGAACGTAATGCCATGGTATATTTAATAAAGAACATAAAGCCAATAAACCTTTATTGAACGCCTCTCTTATAGCGCCCTCTGTTGGACGGTTTGTCAATGCACAATTAATGCAGTTCATAAGCATAAATAAAGGCGCTTCACGATGCCGTTGAAGAACCTTACTTTAAGGCAGAATAGCAAACAAGCTAGAGCAGACGAAGGAATGCAAATGCGGTTTTTGAATAAATTAATAGGCCTAAATAAACGTGCATGGTTGTTCTTAATCTAATACTTTGAAGTTGTGAAATTGGTGATCATATACTTGTTAGCTCTTTCTTAATGGAACCTTTCTTGAACTGTGGTGAATAAAAACAGCCAGTGAGTATTTTATCCAGTGACGTTGCTTAATAGACTATATAGGTGTGGTGCTGTCCATGAGTTAAGTTCTGAATTCTTGTCCATCAAAATGGATGGGACGCTCTCCATTGTGCTGAAATCATCAACGCTTTATTAAATGTGCGTTCAGTGATTTCATGTCTGCATTTTTTAACTCTTGTGAGAAAAGGGAAGGAAATGGAGATCATATCAGAGTAAAGCCTCAAATTTCCGCTGCTTGCTAATAGCAGGATATAATAATAATAATAATAGCCTATAATAGTTTATGAACCATTCCATTGGATAACAAAATAATCCAAATCATTATTTATTGATCTATTTATTCATTCGTTTATTTATTATAATATTTTTAGTATAAATATTTTATTTTTAGGTTATTAGACTTTGCGGCTTTGATTTTCTGTCAGATTCTGACTGAGATTTACTGACGCAGCCTTTAGCCCGTTTTTAAACCAGACAGGACAGTGGCGCTGCGCCAATACAACAGTTTCAAATCGTGCTAAAATAGTTTAAACGCCTTTCTAAGAGCGTGATGATATAATGTATCGGTCAGATTGATGATTTTGCTGACTGACTTATTTACAATGATGTCATAATGCCTGATCCAAGACTTCTCAATGAGGAATGTAGGACTTCGGAGAAGGTGAATGTTATGTGTTGTGTCATTTTAACAAATATAAATAAACATTGTTTCCCGACTAGTTCCTGAGATTTCATCATCACAAAGCTTGAAACGTAGAGTGTAAAACAGTGTAAATTTTTTAGTTTTCATGTTTTTTATGTTGACCTATTAGTTTTATTATTATTAGAACTTTTGGGCATTTCGGGAGCTGTTCAGTCCTGAAGTGCTGAAATAGATTGGAGTCCAAAACTATGTGATTCATAGCTCTAGGCTAATATAGTTAAACTATAAGTTGCAAATGCCCTAATACATGGGGTTAAACGAATTCCCCAAGTGTAATTTTCTAATAAAGTTTAGTTGCATAACACAGTTTCACATCAAGTCCTCTTTATTGATTTTAGAGACAAAGCATTACATGAAGGGAATGTTTGTCCATATGTTTAGAGGTCTTAATGGTACTGTCTGCACAGAGCAGAGACGACAACAGCGAGGAACTTCTGCCAGGCAGCCTGCTTCTCAGGTGTGAAGGAGACACCCATGCTGGCGGCAATCACGATGGTCAGGCAATCGGCCAACAGCTGAAGAACAGGATCAGAAATATTGTCAGTAACTGCCTGGTATAATACGTAATGTTAATGTTGTCTGTCTTTTGAGTTTTGAAACAACACAGGAGTTTTTAAATTGGCATATCAATCGACTGAAACAACAAGAATATATTCGTCAAAATTTTGACAGTGTGTATTTTGCTTACCCTGAAGTTGTCAGGATCCACGTGCAGTTTATCGGAGTGCAGCACGCTCAGTTCTTTGTACGTGTTCTTGATGTCGTCCATGTTCTTCATGGCTCTGTCAAGCCCGTGAAGCACAACTTTGCCGTGAGCAGCGACCTTAGGATTGTTTATGATGGCCTCTGCATTGTACAGGTTTCCAAAACTGCCGAAATACCGCTGAGTCCAGGGGTAGACAATCAAGACCCTAAAACAAACAATGCAAATTTAAATATGAGAGTAATAGACAAATGCATAACGATCAATATAAACACGGACATTTATTGAGATTGACATCAGTAACTGACAATAGGCTACCTGCACAAGGCTTTGGGACCAGCTTCCTCATAATTAATCTTGCCAAAAATCTCCTGGATGAAGGCACGCTCTTGTTCGGTCCACGCAACCATGTTGTCAGTTTATGGTCTTCTTCTTCCTTAGGAATACGAATCATACTTTTCTACTTCTGTCGACAGTATTTATGTCATCGGGTTACAACGCTAAGGGTATAGGTCTCACCTGATTGGTTCAAATTTTGCACATGCGGGGCGCAGAAGATGTGGCGATTATTGTGACGTCTAGAGGTTTGACATAGTTTTGATCTAAGTGTGAAAACGCCATATTGTTATGAACAACATGTTTTATCAGATATAAATGGACTGTTTCCCAAAAAGCAAAGACAAAGACATTCATACATTTTCAGGGGAAATAGCTAAGCCCTGGAAATATATAATTGCAACGGCGTGTAATGGCTTAATATTAAACAATTTTATCAAACCAAATTTCTAAAAGGTTTTAAAAGAAGATTAGACCTTTAGTGCTTATCGTTATTTAATTGTTTTAAACGTATTTATTTATACATATATTTTGTCCGTTAACATGACTCCACAAAATACATTAAATCAATTATTGCTGTGATCTCGTTGTCGGTTATCTCATGCACATACGCCTTTTCAAAACGCCTCCACCTTATCTCCATGCACAGACTCTCATTTACGTAGCCCTCGGAATAAACAAGATTGTCCAGTAGGCTATATAAAAATGTCTATCCAAGCCCTCTTTGAAAAGGGCGTGGCTATTTTATCTATTTTAATCCAGACCCAATAAATGAAATGTGCGATTTATAAATCAATTCTGAAAAATAAAATCACCGTTTTCAGCTCCCTTTTCTGCACTTTTTTTTTAAATGTGTCTTTTAAGAACATACATAATGTTTCTAAGTTTTGACCGTGAATCATATTTTGCAAATCGTATTAAAACTGTAGGTCAATTCTGATATAGGCCTGTGAGTGAATTTGTGCGATCCATCTAACACACTAAGAACTAAAGTGTGTTAAATTCTATTAAAGCAATCCTTAAAGACAATCATTTAATCATCAAATTTAGTTTTTAAAGAACTTGGTATTAAAGATGCAAACATGAGGCGATTAGAATCTAAACCTGCTCGACTCTGATATCATTATGCACCCAACCTTTGTCACGTTCTCCTAAAATGTTCCTTTTTTTCAACGTTTCCTGGCCAAATTTCAATCTGACACGTAACAGCGCCCTATCTTGGGTGTGCCCACTCAACTTCAACCCTTTAAAAGAGGGCCAACATTGAGATGGGCAAGTCAGCTTACGGCACATCTGTTAACTCAACATGAGCCTCTCTGCTAAAGACAAAAACGCTGTGAGGGCCCTCTGGGCTAAGATCGCACCCAAAGGTGCTGAAATTGGCAATGAGGCATTGTCCAGGTAAGTCAAATCAGTTATCTTTCTCTATATAGAATGGTATGTATATGTGATGTTTTTCAAAAGCTTTAACCTATTCCCCATTTTGCAGACTGTTCTTGGTCTACCCTCAGACCAAGACCTACTTCTCTCACTGGAGCGACCTGACCCCCGGCTCTGCTCCTGTGAGGAACCATGGAAAGAAAGTCGTTGGAGGACTTGGCCTGGCTGTTGAAAAGATCGACGATCTTTTCGGCGGACTGCTCACCCTGAGCGAGCTGCATGCTTTCCAACTGAGAGTCGATCCTGCTAACTTCAAGGTAAAAAATTGATAATCTGGCATTACTTGTCCAAATATTCGGAGTTTTTTTCCAACTCTTTCAACTTTTTTTCACAGCTCCTGTCCCACTGCATTCTTGTGGTGATCGCCATGCTCTTCCCTGACGACTTCACACCTGAAGCACATATGGCCATGGACAAGTTCCTTGCAAGAGTGGCCCTGGCTCTGTCTGACAAGTATCGTTAACCAGTTTGACTGTTGTTAGGCTACTTGAGAACCAGCTTGAATGTTGTCTTGCTGATTTGGTCAACCAACCACATGGCCTAAATAAAATGATAAAAAGTATGGAGTCGTAAATGTGCATTTCTTTTCTGTATCTGATAAAATACTCATGGTTAATATATGTTACCCTAATTATTAATAGGCTGATCTTTGACACAAAACAATCTATACGCACCGTGGCAAATATCCAAAGGATTATTTTAGCGTTATAAACTCAGATTAAACTGTCTGCAAAAAAAAAAAACATATACTCAAACATTATACCGTTATTAATTTATACCTTTATTGTAACCAAATTTATCCAAAAATATTTACAGTAAGTAGACGATCTAAGAGTTTTGGGGGGTTAAATGTCGTCGATTACAATACTGCATCAATAAATGAACTCTAAATATAAGTGTTTTATTTAGCCTATTTATCAATGAAAATGAATTCATTAATACAAAAAAACTCAATTAAACTCTCACGAGATTAGTCAACTGCACGAGAAGAGGTACAACCATTGAACTATCTTTGCATTTACAGCTTCTGATCTAACTTCATTATCATTTTTGTTTTCTTTTTTTATCGGAGAAACATCATCTAAAGCAGACACACCATCATACCGAATTCAATGTCAAATAATTAACAACAACAATAAGCTATTATAAATAAAAACATTGCAGAAACTATTTGTAAGCAAAAACACCACGTTTTCAGAAATATGTATCCTGGACAGATGATCAGATTTTCACAAGGGCAATTGCGTTATGGATGTGAAATTTGGCATGCGACATAAACGCTCAGAGAAGATATTCGTACTGAACCATCTATTCTGTTTATATTTTGCTAAACTCTTGTTAATAGTGTTTTAACATCAGAAAGATATCAGTCTATGCACGTCTTAAAAAAGGCTAAATAAACCTGCGTTATGGATGTGACAGAAAATGAACACGGTTCTGGGGAGACGACAAACTTTGCAGGATTTGTGTGAATTAAAATGTACAAACCTGAAGCAGTAATACCCAACAAATTGAGACAAGTTGGGTCTTTACAGAACATAAAATACTTTATTTTCATTTTCATGTGTCCATTCTTGAGAAATATGTGCCGTTATGGATGTGACAATCCTGAAAATGGCACTTACATGACTATGGAAAATCATGCACTTAAAATAAAACAAATGCTTAAAAAACTTAAAGAGAGACCTCACATGGGTATTTGAACCACCAAATGTTGAAATTTTCGCTATAAAAACCTTTGTTAAATATAATGGTAAGGTTAACATTTTCACGGAATTGCTCAAATCTTCTTTGGGCTGTCATAAACGTTTGCATTTAGAAATGGGTTATGCTATGCAGAAAAACTTTATTTAAAGTAAAAATAAGAAAATAATATAATTTCATGAAGATCATTATATTTAAATTATTACTGTTATAATATAATCGATTCGTTTAACACATAATAATCGATTCATTCAACATATTGTCTATACAAATAAAATAATGGCCTAATGAGGTTATTTCGAGTACTGTTAAACATTACAAAAAGCCTAAAAGTTCCAAAGTTCTATCAAAACGAAGCACTTTACTGACATCTACTGGAAAACATTGACAATATTGGTGGACGACATCAGTGTCATAAAAACCAAGAACAGTGACTCATAAAAAAAAGAATATCAAGGACCTTTAAAAGTCCTGATGACATCGTGGACAGATTTATTATTATTGCAATATTACTCGTATCTTCTCATCCCCAAGCAGAAGCCTGTTAAAACAGTTAAGTGTCAGTCTTTTTGTAACAATTGAATGTCAAAAAAAACAATTTTAACAATGACATTTGAGAGCAAAAATTCAAACTGACCGTACGAGAGCAGCAGCCATCACACCTCCCCCGAATGGACCGACCCAGTAAACCCAGTGATAAGTCCAGTAGTTAGTCATCAGTGCAGGTCCAAAAGCTCGTGCAGGGTTCAGACACGTGCCAGAAATATCACCGCTATAAATCATACAAAGTCAGAGACACAATTTCAATGGATTGATAATCGACATTACAGTATCAATGCTAATAGGACTGATTGTGTTCTTGACTCACCCTGCCAGAATGTTAATAATAACAGTGCAGCCCACCATAAACGGCACCATAGGGCTTTTGCTCTTTCCATTCACTGCCCCCAGCAGCACCACCATAGTAATGAGACACGTCATGGCAATTTCAGCGAAGACAGCCTTCCCCAGTTGCTCATCAGATTTAAGTATATCAAAAGCTGCACCAGTGGCGTTCACGTAGTTCTCATGTGATGTCATAACCTTCGATATATATATTTGTTTTTTATTGTCTTGCAATCGTCTCAATAAAGATCCCATATTTCACAACAATTTAAAACACATCTCTTCTGTGAATAGTAAAAAATACCAACCTTCTCTCTCTCTCTCTCTCTCTCTCTCTCTCTCTCTCTCTCTCTATCAATAGGAAGTGTTCTGGCTTTTGTGGAAACTTGGTGTTAGCACATATTGTATTATTGCCCCTGTATGACATATCTCTTTATTGCTTCCTAAACTCTCTGTACGTCGCGTTGGGTATAAAAGCGTCTGCTAAATGACTAAATGTAAATCTAGGCTATTGTTATCTGTCTTTCTGAAATACGTGCCTTCTTTTGCTCACACCTTTGACATAGCGGCCCCAAGTACACCTCCGATAAGCTGACTGATAAGGTAGGGAACGACCATTGGCATCGGTATTCCGCCACATAGATAGATAGCAATGGTGAAGGGAGGGTTGAAATGTGAACCGCTGCAGGCAGATATAAAAAAGTCATAAACATTTGAAAAAAAAATTTAAAAAAAAAAAAAGTTAATTAAACATTTAAAAATAAATTAAGATGTAGGCTATTGCTTATTTTATTCGGTAAAGCGACCTTGAGTATTGGACAGAGGCTACCACTATTTCTACTATTAAGCCTTATACTATTACTACTACTACTACTACTACTACTACTACTAATAATAATAATAATTAGTAGTAGTATTATAGCATGAATAATAATAATAACAATAACAATGATAAGATCCATTAATTATACACGCCATAAACTGTTATTTTACAAAATGTAAATAAAACATGAAATGTGGAAAAAACATCTAAAAAATAAATAAAAACATCGCAAATTTCAGAAATGTTACATTTTAATTAGGGTTGTAAAACGATTAATCGCATTCAGAACAAAAGTTTGTGTTTACGTAATATATGTCTGTGTACTGTGCATATTAATTGTGTATTTATGAACACAAACACATACATGCAGGCCTATATATATATTTAGGAAATGTTTAGATGTATTCATTTAGCCTATATTTAAATGTTTATTAATTTGTATATTTAATATTTGTCTTAATGGTACTATGTGTAAGTTTTTGGAGTCTCTATTAACAGAAATGCAATATAATATCCATAACTATGTGTTCAGAGGTGTATAAAGACCTTACATAATGAAGCGTTATGTTTTTCTTACCTTAGAACAAGCTATTTTTATACATACACCGCGGGCTCACCCTTACAGAATTCTCCATGTTGTGACTACAGTATCGCTAAACGGACAAACGGCTCAAAAAATACGTTTTCTCTTTTGGGAAAGAAGCGAAAACGTGACGACAACGTAATCCTCTCACGGACTCCGTAGCGCTTAGAACAGGAGGGGAAGGGGTGAAGTGAGCTGGTGGGTTGCAATTCGCAACCTCACCACTAGATGCTACACTTTGGACCTTTAAATATATGCATGTATGTGTATGTTTTTATAAATACAAAGTTAATAGTACACAGACATATTATGTAAACACAAACTTTTATTCTGGATGCGATTAATCATTTGACAGCCCTAATTTTAATATTATATTTTAATTGTTTTATAATTCATTATAATTATTTTATTAACATTTAAATATTATGTATATATGTCATTTTAAATAATAATAATAATGATAATAAATAGCTAATACATCAAATGAATTAATTACAGAGCAGAAATCAATCGTAAGGCAAGTTTGAAATTGACCGATTTTGCCTTCTGTTAGATAGGCTTATGCATTAAAAACATTTTCAAAATAATCAAAAAATATTCTTTCATTTTTCTTACCTAATTTCTGCCATACATGCTACCAACACAGCCACTGCCAATCCATGAACCAGCGCTGGCTGAAGTCTGCCAGCCGCCTCCACATTCTCAATGACAGCCACGCAGCCAATAAAGACAAAAAACATTGTGCCCACTAACTCAGCAACACAGGGTTGAAATATTCTCACATACTTGCCCGCAGGCTTAGCTTCTGTCTTGTTTAGTAAAGTTTTGTCGACTTCTTCAAGCTCTACCTTCTCTTCCATCGTCATCTTGGCTTATTGCACAAATGCAACTAACCTGCCCAGATGCAGCAGATGCCTCCTTTTAGGAATTTAACGCGATCCACCATAAATCACGCGTTTACACCTGCAGACGTGCTGTAATGCGGTGTAGGTCGTTATTAATAATTCGGTCATAGAAAATCAGACAACGTCTACAAGCCAGTTATATAAGCTCATGGACACCTCTGGTCAAAAAGTCTACCGGTTTAAAGTCTATACCGTGTTGGCGTATGGTCCTTGAATAAACGGAAGGTTATTCACATATGACATTCATGTTAAAACATGAGTAGGAGTAATAGATAACACTATTGTGGAAAAACATAGCATATCTTTTTGAAGCAGCAAATAATATATGTGAGGTTATGCAGTGTATGTTTGCCGATGGAAGCCCCATGGATAAATGTTTATTGACTTATCAGATGAACTCTGTTATTGATTTGCCGGATCATGAGCGCCTGGCCTTGGGTGTAGATGCTATCAACCCAAATGACATGATAAAGCAATGCACATAGCTCAGATTTTAGGGTGAACTTTGTGCTGACACCTGATCTGTGTTAATGGAGGATTTACAAGTGTTAATGTTGTAAATCTTTTAAATAAGTGAAGGGGGAAATTATAATTGAACTCTATATATTCATGTATAATGTCCGGATCTGCTCATATTATATGTTGTTATGAAACAGTGATGATGATAATTCAATACAAAAACTTACATCATCATTCTTGTTTTGGGGTGTTGACATGCTATAACATCATAAATCATAAAACACATTCAGACGAGAGCTAACAAAAGACTATTTATTAAAATAAAATTTTAGAATGCATAACAGAGCGCTATAAAATGTAACACAACAAATACATTTTGAAAAGAAAACGGAGCGTAAGAATACATTAAAGTCAAGATAACTGCACTAATATAAATGTTAAACAATATCACACAGTGCTTTACATAGCTTTACAAGTCAATTTAAAAGCTTGTGATCATCTGAAGTCTTATCTCCATCATTTGAAAACAACCCGGATCTTCTTATCGCCCATTATTAACCTAAAACAAATCACATAACTGATTAGAAAACAACATAACAGCAGGTTTTCTAATCTAATATCTACACACATCATATATGGATTACAATATACTTACAGCTAATAATGAAATCATGGCAATGACGATTACATATTTTTATGACATAATATTCTCTCGAAATAAATCATGTTAGAAAAAGGTGAGAAGCAATATACCTGACAATGCTGACAGTGACCAGAGCACCAGTCATAGGTCCCACCCAATATATCCAGTGGTGGATCCAATGACCGGACACTATCGCTGGGCCAAACGCCCGTGCCGGATTCATACATGCTCCTGAGATTCCACCTCTGATTGAAAGTTAGATAAACAAGTTAAATATTTAAAAGGACTGATCTTCATCTCTGCAAAACTACTCTGAACTGAATCCAAGTTTATATATTTTCTGCTTATGAGAATTGCATGAACGTAAAAATGAATCAAAATAAAATTAAACAGAAACGTTTATACTTTTTTAAAGTGTGAAACAGTACATATCATTGTTGTGCCATTGCATGCAATAACCATTACTCACCCTGCCAAGATATTCGCAGTCACAGTGAGTCCGATACAGAAAGGAGCGAGTGGACTCCGGGTCCTACCGTTCACGGCACCCATGCTGACAACTATAGTCAAAAAGAGGGTCATTATCATCTCAGCCAGAGTCGCAGAACCGACGGCATCTGTGGATTGAACTGCATCGAATGCTGCTCCAGTTGCATTCCCATATGCCATCTCTGTAGTAACAGCCTGAAAATATAATAGAGAATGTAAGTGTAAAGAAATGTTCATCTTCAGCCATTTAAGCAATAAGAATTGAAGTCAAGTAACATTATGTTATGCTCTTTGGAACACATACTTTGGCCAGACTGGCAGCGATCACTCCACCAAGCATTTGTGAGATCATGTATGGCACCAGGAGAATGAGTTCCATTCCTCCAATGAGATAAACACACACAGACACGGCCGGATTGAAGTGACCACCACTGTAAGACAAGATGATCAAATCAGATTTCATATGGGTGTAGTAAGTTTGAAAAATATGAAACATATCAATTGTCCTGCAGGATAAACACATTTTAGAATATGTCAAGTTGCATAAAACAAGCATGTTTCACAATTACCTGACTTCTCCAAAAATTGCAATTGCAATGGCCAGTGCTAGTCCATGTGCCAGTGCCGGCTGGATGCTCCCGCTGATGCCCACGTTACCCATGACCGACACGCAGCCCACAAACATAAAGAGAGTGGAGCCGAGTATCTCGGCCAGGCACGGCTGAATGTAGTGCTCATAAAAAGATAACTTCTTGGGCTGATTCTGATGGTTGTCTCCATCCCCTGTCGCCACAGTAAAGAGTTCTGACTTTGACTCAGCTGAAGTCATTATTCCAGTCTGTAACTTGTCCTCTATGCTGTCCAGAGTACAAACGCTGCAGTTTTGTACTGATAAAGGTGTACGGAGGATGGGGTGGGGTGGTCATGAGGCGGACCGACTGCCCACCCCTCCGTCACTCTCGGCGGCTTGGGAAAATTCACTTAACAATTAAAGTAGTGGAGGGTATTGTTTGCGGGGTGACGGGTTCAGGATATTGCTTATCATCCACCGGCCTGTTATTACACAACAGGGGAATATGAAATTTGTGTAACCAAAACTCATGTCACTCAAGGTCTTCGATTTGAATGCGATTGATCCGCCCTAATGCAGTATCCCGACCTTTTTCTAATGGCATATTATAGATTTGTCTGTATGGTTGTGTCACGTAGTAATTCAGGGTTCCTGTGGCAGTAAATAACAGCACAAGGTCGCTGTGGGTTAATGTTTCTCTTGAGGGATTCTGTGACAAAATGGAATACACCGAGAGACTGCAGGATGCCTGGGGCTGATGGCTAAAAAGGAAACATTTCCTTTTTTTTTTTGTCTTTAATCGCCTTTTGTTTTCCAAAACTACTTCCTGGAGATTATTTACGATTTTAGAAAAAATAGTCTGAAGAAAATCTAAGACACGACACCATTTTATATTAATACTCATTAAACTTATACTCTTATTTACTCTTCATTTATATTTTATGTAACAATATAACTTCTTCAGAATTAACTATATTCATATGTTTGAATGCTTTATCGCTTATATAAAACAATTACTATATATTTTTTAAAAATAATGATTTTGTCCATAAAAATGTTTTTTTAATGGTATCCTTCCATTAGAATGTAAAGTTATATGTTAACAGTAAATTGTTACTATGTTACAAAAATACAAACAGTAGTGATGTAAAGGCATGTCTGAATGTCAAAATTTGGAATAGAGAATAATACATTTACATTTAACTAATGCATTTGGCAGACCCTTCTATCCAAAGCGACTTACATTGCATCATAATATACATATTTGTTTTAATAATAATAAAGCAAAAGCAGTCCAAAATAGCTGGAAACACTAATACGGTTTAATGCAAAATGTAAAAAGAACTCAAGAATCTTAAAAATTCTAGGCAAAGGGTGTCTACTTTGAAGATGCTAATATATAACGGTTTTGATTTATTTTTTAAGTCATAGCATTCTTCCATAGTTACGTTTGACTTATTCCATCGATTTGTAGTATTCCTAAATTTATTATAATTAAATCCACTTTTTAAGCATCAAAATATTTTTGTTACTAAACAGCACATCTGGTGTAAGCAATTTCCAATATACGGTTGAATGACCTCCACAATTAGTTTTTCTTCATCAAGAGAAAACTTTTAATACTTGGCATCATATGTGTCAGGTATTGCATAACAGAATTAGAATCAAAGGCATTCTAAAGTGCAACAGTAAATCATGCACGTCCTTTTATACTCACAATAGTCTTTATTATATATTATATTTATCATCACCATTCCAAGCCTGATGATGGTTCAATGACATCTATAGTGTTCACTTACAATAGACACTGATGCCAGTAGTCTTTATTTTTATTGGGCTCAACGATGGAAAACAGATAAAAATGACTTCCCCTTTCTTTCCTGTCGTCTCAAAGCAAACTTTAAAACCCGAGTCCCTACTGCCGTTTAAAACCCGATCTGCGAGAGGCCTGAAAAGAGAAGTCTGCTATTAGATACAGTAATATCGCTGTTTTATAAAAGATCAAAACGTGTACAATTATTTTCAATTAACCAAAAACTCTGTACATTTGGTACAATGGGACTTTGAAAGCCTCACCTAAATTGAGCTTATCTTTAACAGCCCAGCAGATGCAGTAGTGTTGCAGAAGCTGCTGGAGAAGTTCCTTCTCATCTAAAAACTCAAGCCGCTCGATTCTGTTAATACACATCACACAGAAGGTCACTGCAAAGATTCTGATACCAAATCTTAAAGTTAAAAAGCTAAACTTTAAAAAAACTATAATGAGCGATGATATGCATACCTGGCTACATCTTCCTGAGGAAGCATGCTGTAGACCGTCATCATATCTAGCGCGTTTACACTTTCCCAGCCGGTCGAAAAAAATCTTTCTTTCTGTGGAAACACACAGTCAACTTGAAATGTCAATCTGGATGCAAAATTTAAACAAAGAACGCAAGTTACACAATTTTCTCATTTAAATGATCAGAAATGTAGATCAAACACACTGCAGTAAAAAGCCCCTTCATGATATTCTCTTATACAGCCTATTTGAAAAAATGGTTGCAGATAAAAATACAAACATGAAGTTTGATGCATCACAAGGTTCTTTAAGAGCTGTCTTGCACACAGCAGTATACATGCATCCAGTCACCCAGGTCTCAATGACTCAATGAACAAATAAATCAAATATACGAAAAATATCATCCAACTCATCTCAGGGCTCATCCAGGTGCATTTCAGCAAACATGAGATGAGCTTTCTTGGCAAGCTGTGGTTTCCATCATAATCAGTCTATTTTCTTATCATGAAGTCATCAGCACTGACCAGATGCTAGAGATCCCTGCAGTTATCTGGACCGTTATCTGGGATCGTAATTTAAACTTCCCAAATGAGGTGCCGCTGAGCCATTAGGAGAGATGTTGGCCGGTAAGTATTTCTGGGAAGGTCCACCACGAAGTCTTCTCCCTTTAGATTTGAAGGCTTGCACCATAGTTCATTGGAATTAAAAACAATAGAAAAAGCTTTGTAACCCTTTCTAGACTGATGTATCTGAAACACTTTTCTCAGCTGTTTTGGAATTTCCTTTGATTGTGTACTTGAAGAAATTTTGTTGTGACTTCTTTCTGATGGAAAGTTCAAAGAATGTCAAGGAACTGCTTACGGTAAATCCTGCCTGTTTAGTCTCCTCAATCTAACTGCTAACAAAGTTAATTCAAGCTTATTTGTCTATTACATAATAAAAATAATGATACAAAAACTAAGCTTTCCCAGAATTGTCCATATAATATGAACATTTGATGTATAAAAAAATAGAGGACATCAAAAACTTTGTCACTGCACTGAATGTCCGCTTAAGGTCATCATAGTTGAAGTCTGAATTAACCTTAAGAGACTTGATACTACACGTGAGATTAAACAGTTCTGGCAACAGCGGCTGTAAACAAAGAGGGAAGGCTTAACAGCGCTGCTTTCCTGAATTTTGATCACCTATTGTATGTCGAGCAGGAAAACAACTTGTGAGCAATACCCTGTGTAATGTCGAGATTGTGCTATGACATACTGTTTCACTGTATGGGGTGTAACAGCATTTGGGTACATTCTGTAGAATGCCACTGCTATACATCTAAACAATGAGTCAGAAAGCGAGCAAGACGCCTTAATGTCGTACTTGAGAGTCAAGGGACTGACACACATCCACTCCGGCAAGATTGCACTGACGTCTCTGCAGGTTCTCGATCATGATTTGACCAAAACGATCATCCATGTACACCTGAAGACATATTGACAATTAGAAATAAGCAATTTCCTAAATACTTACCATTTAAAATTATTAAGTACTATTAATATATTATACATATAATTGTGCATATATTGTATTTACATTAAAGTATTTTCACACACAAAATTAATGTATTTATTTAATATTATTTATATAAGCACACAGTGAAAGCCCAGAATAGATGTGAACTTCTTCAATACTGTTAAAAATGTCTAAACGTCATGTCTTAAGAAACTAGTTGATAAAATAACATTATTTTTTAAAAGGAAGACTATGTGGAATATGCTAAAATATACCATGATTTTGATTTATTTAGGATTTTTTAGTCAACGTAATTCCAATAGTTACATTTGTGTTATTCCAAAGTTTTGATAAGTTTACTAAATTTCATAATGTGGAAAAAATATGAATAAAGAATAGGTAAGTGACCCTGAATTTTGAATGTTAGTGCAGAAGTACACAAAACAATGAATATTAGAATGAAATGTTTTAGTTTTTCATTTTATTTGTCTATTACAATTGCAAGGGTGTAATTTTATTTGATGCAAAACAGCTTGATTTATTAGCACATATCGCTGCTGTCTTTCTGAAATCTTGTATCTCCATATTTTGTGATTTTTTTGTCATAAATAATTATTATTAGTCACCCTTTATGTTTGTCCCAGTATTTTACATATATCAAACCAATAAAAAGTATTAAAAATACTTGTCAACTTTGATAACACAGTATTAAATCATTTGAAAAGTACAGTGTTTTCCCATTAAATACATTAAATCATTAGAAACTGCCCATTTAAAAAAATCTATATTTATTATTATTTGGAAACACAAAATTGATATTTCTTACTGACACATTTTAAAAAACATTAAAAAAAAACTAATTTTAAGGCTTTTGTGAAACTTCCTAATGTCATCTTTTTGTGCACTACAGTATTTTTTGCATTGTCTAGCTCGAAATTAAAAGAGCAGATATATATTTTTGTTATTATAGGACTAATAACGTTAATAATATTTCTGTGGCTCACCTGTTCATAGTTTATGAACATGGCAGTGGGAAAGGTGTCTGCAATCCAGCGCACAAGTTTGGAGGACTGCTCAGGGGTCATGTACACAAGCACACATTCAGACAGGAACAGAGTGGGCAACCTGGGTGAAAAGAAGCAGAAATACTAGGATTAAAGAACGACATACATAATTCAGTTCATATCAATGGTGGGAAAGTGTCCCGTGACTAATTTCTGATTTGGCTTCCTTTTGAGGGAAACCTAAACTTAACTTGAAATTATGTTTCCTGCATGAAAGAAAAGCCATTTGAAATAACAGCTATTTGGCATCAGTTTCACAACGGGTCAGGAACAGGGCTGTTTTTACACATATTGAGAACATCATGATTCGATTTGCTTATATGCATTAAAACCAAGATGTTCTTGGAAGCCAAAACAGAACCAGTAGCATACTGTATCTTAAAGTACATGGTAGGAAATCAGGTTTGCATGCTTAGACAATACAGTCCAGACTGGTTTTTATTTAGAATCTGAGACACTGATGGGATTTGCAGGCAAGCTGGCAAACGCAAAGGCGCCAAGTTAGGGTGGACATAACATTTACCCAACAGGAAAAGTGAAAAAGAAAAAGGTGAGGGACCTTGAAAATGACGCTATTGATGTCATACACCTACTGGAACGGTAGCTTCCTCCAAGTCTCATCAGTTCACATCAAAGAAAACAGGACTTATTGACGCATCTAAGGAACCTCTGAATGCTCCCAAGTGTACTATTGTTATCAGGGGCATCACCAGAGATGCATGACAACAAAACAATAGATGCTAGTAACACAAACAGGATGGGTAAAGCCTATCTAGGATGCACAGATTTAAATAGTAAATCAAGGCATAATACCAAATAGATTTGACTAAAACACAGTTTTGACATACTCTGGATTTATATGAAACTTTCTCAGTTTGGCCTCTAGAGTTGGAAGGTCCCTCAGATCTGCGCTGATGACACAATACCTGTCTGAGTCCAGATTGTGACCATCTATCAAAGAAACATACAGACGAGAGGTTATAGTAACAACTACACAACAGCAACAAAAAAAATAAAATGCATTGTAACATTATAGTTTGACATCAGTACCCAGAAGAAGTGAATCAGTGGAGTGGGTCTCAATTAAAGGTTTTGACAATGGAGGTTTTGTCCTGTTAAAAGTAGAAAAAAACATCATTAGAGAGTATATTCACATTTATATTTATGCATCTGGTAGACAGTTTTATTCAGAACATCTTGCAATCTATTCAAGATAACATTTTTAGCCAGTATGTGCGTTTCCTGGCCCGCTGTCAATGTAATGCTCTACCGACTGAGGAACAGGAAACGTAGATTGTATAGTCTATTGTATATACATTAGTGCCAAAAAGACTTGACACCTAAGACACATTTGCTTCTAAATATCATTGCAACAGTTAAACCTGCAAACAATGAACAAGTACTTAAATATCTGTGTTGAAAACATTTTTTAATAATATGAGATTACTGTATATAATTGATTATTTATGTATAAATGGTAAGTAAACCAAAGCTCTTAAAAGGGATAGTTAACCCCAAAATGAAAATTTCTATAATCATTTACTCATCCTCATGTCTCATGTCATTCCAAACCTGTATGACCTTCTTTCTTCTGCAGTAAAGAAATATTTTGAATAATATTTGTAATCGAACAACGACAGTACCCATTGATTTCAACTGTATAGACATAAAACCAAAGTGAAGAAGTACAGTTGTTGTTCGTTTACCAATATTCTTGAAAATATCTTCTTTTGTGTTCTGCAGATGAAAGAAAGTCAAACAGGTTTAAAATGACAAGAGGGTGAGTAAATGATGACAGAATTGTAATTTTTGGGTGAACTATCCCTTTAACCCCATTTGCAAAAATAAGCTTATGATTACAATACAATGGATAGGTTAAATATCAGTTGGACTTCAATCCAGAGACAAAACAGAGATGGCAATATAGGGGCAAAAGATATGAATGCAGCTTTAACAAAATAAATAACAGACTGCAATTTATTTTAAAGACAAACAGACCAACAAAAATATTTATATAAAATAAGAGGAACGGACTATATACTGTCTTATAAAAATTAAACTTAAGCCAGCTGTCTGAAAGTAATAAAAAAACTCTCTTTACAGAAAAAAAATCACAGATAATAAATTCAAACATAGTCGGTTAACACTTTGTCTCCCTCTATAGGAATATGGCTTAAACAACACAGCACACACAAAATCCATGTTATGACCAAGTACAACAGAATGAAAAAATGCAATAAAAAAAATAATAACATAGGGGAGGCAGTACATCTTACTTGATGTGGTGTATTTTTCTGGCAACAATCATTGGGAAGTCAACCTCAAAGTATTTTTTCGGCATAATATTCTCATCCTAAAAATGTATAAAAACACACAGACACACTTTTAATGAAAAAATATAAATAAAATATATAACCAGAACTAACATTATTGTCTTTCTGTATAATGCTATAAATACACATATTATGCATTTTATATATCGACAAAAAGAAAAACCTTTAATCTCCAAAAAGTAGTATCCAGTCCTGCCCCAAGATTCACCACCTGACAGTCACATTGTGTCTTCTTCAGAAAAGCATCGAGAAGGTAATTAACCCCTTTAACACGACCGTAATAACCTACAACAACATTAAAACAATGGCGAATTACCTGAACAGAAACTGCAATCGTTGTCCAGTAGGGGGAGTTATTTCAATAGAAAAAGCTTACCTCTGTTGATCTCAGGTGCTTTCCGTTCACCTGTTTGCCTCACAAAATACTGAAGGTAGAGGTCAGTCCAGTAACCTTTACTGGTAGCAAACCTATGAACCAAAACCGTAAGAATCTCTTAAATAAAAATGTAATCAATTGCAAAAAGCATATAATAAAAACTAAATTGTTTAAAACACAATCGCAGCTACTCAAGCACTAATATTTCGTTCTTTTGATGCTGTTTTAAATGCTCATTCATTGCAGGTGATATAATGCCATGAAAGAATGCCATTAAAATACGCCTTTTATTGTGTTTGTACGTCGTGCTACCTTTTGCAGATCGATGCATCGTCGCAAGTTGATCTGACAGCTTCATCGGCAGTGTCAGAATCTGCAAATGGTTGCTTGGATGCCATAAACTCTCTGGTTTTAAGCAAAAGAAATCTTGGAAAATCACTACTGTTAAACACCGCACGTCAATTACTCATGTTTTATTCTTTCAAACGCCAATGCTAAATGTTAGCTAAACTGAGCAGGCTAAACACAACATTTCACTACACGTGTATTAGCAGATTCTTTCAACACTTTTCAATTACATTTACTAACACATAGAACATGAATTTTATTTACAGCCGCATAACAGAATGAACACTCCTACGAGCTCTCGTTGACAATCACATGTTTACATACACTTCCGGTGAGTGACTTTCCCATAATGCACCTCGGGGTGGCGAAGAGACCTCACTGCGCATGACATTACATTTAATTCACATTTATGTGTAACTTTCACATTGGTTATTCAGAAATTCCCCTGTTGATTCTGCACGTTGAACAGTTCTTTTATAAATACCCTGTTGATGTTTTTATACATTACCTCTCGGTTTTAAGCTATTGCGTCAGTCATGCTACTGATAACGGAAAGTGTTCCGTTAGCAGAGATTTATTAATAGGGGAATACAAAATGAGAAATACAAACATGTCTAAAGAAGGAATATTAGCAGTGTCTATCTAATAGCTGTAGTTAAAATTGCCTATTACTATCTGTACAACTAGAAAGTGCAAACCGCGTCTGAAAATGAAAGTTTTGGCAGGATTAGTGCAAAGTAGCAGCTGTCAAATTTAGATGGGTAAATGCCATTCGTTCATGTATAGTTATTTATATACTTATTAATACTAATATACATCCCATTATAATGTGAAGTCTGGACTTTATAAATAGTCGAGATAGGGAGTGTACGGTCATTACAGTAGGTAGGTAATATGAGTTGGGAACTCGACGTAGACTTCCTGGCTGTGTCTCAAAACCTACCGAGCTGCCTACACGAACAACACGTGTAACGTTGTCTACACAAACAGCAGACGCTTTCCAAATCAGCTGAATTGAAACGCGCCTTCGATGCTCCTAAATGCAGTCCATTGAGTCAGCGCACTAGTTTTGAGCCAACCCCTATATCCACACAATGCCATCATGATCAGTCTGGAGCTGTGAAACGCAGTACCCGACACGGTTGGAGTGAGCAGCCCGCTGCCATGCACTTCCACCGTCTCCCGTAGATGTCACGGGCTGGCATATGTGGGGAAACACCACTCGCTCTTACTTATGAGAAGAGTTGCAACACGGAGTGACATGAAACGAGCGCCGCTTTTACCGGAGCTAACTTTTTTCCACACTGCTGTTTTTTCGTACACCGATCGGGCTAGTGTTCTAGCTGCTTGAGCTAACCGTACACCGGGTTATTTTAATGTGATTATCCACGCGACTTCGCAAGGATTCGGCTCATGAGGCATCGACGAACACACTGTCCACGTCGTAAAAACTGGGGTTTGAGGCCGATACAATGAAGAAACAGTTTAATCGGATGAGACAGCTCGCCAATCAAACAGTTGGCAGGCAAGTATAGATTTAAAGTTTCTTTCTTATCGTTGACGGGCACGAGCAGCCACGGTTTGATCTGTTGTTATGTTATGTTGCCAAGGCGGTAGCCGAATAACTAACCAAACAAATCATTCCGATTTACCGCTGTTTTCTAGCTAAACAGTAAACTTTCATCGTTGTTTAACGTTATAGTTTGCGCAGTTGTTTAGGCAAAGATTGAACTTTTATTTACAGCGCAGCTCGGATGTCTGTGTGAATTTAGTTGTGGCCTTGGTACTGTTAATCTTGATGGGACATCCTTTTAGATAAGCTATCTGATAAAGAAAGATTACCTTGTTTAAAAAACGACACAAATTCTAATGCATCGTTAAGAACCAGCTGTTGCCATCAAAACCATTACCAAGTTTGTCATGTAGTGTGTTTTGGGCCTTATTCCAGTAGGATTTACTGGTGTTCTATTGGTTCCCATCCACCAGAAAACATCCCAACACATTACCAGTAGAGACCATTATAGTTTCCATTAAAACCAATACAATTCTTAATAAAACCATTCGACCCATTAGAATGCATGCAATGGTTTCTGTTTTTTAAAATGGTCCTTATATGTCTAAATGCTATTTGTTGATTATTTGATTAGCCTTTTTAGTTACATTTCCTAATTTGTTTGTTTGTCTAACAGTCTCCTTTGAGCTCATACTTTGTGTCCTACATTGAAATGGTATGTGCTTGCTCATCGATTCTGACTCCTCTGTTGATAAAGCCTCAAACTGCATTCTTCTAGCTGTATACGCTGATACTTGCGCCTTTAGATGCTCAACATTTGGACAGATGTGAATCACAGATCTGTCAGGGGTGTTCGCGTAGATGATTTTTTTCCAAGACTGAAGAATCTGGTTAAAATAGGTTATATTTATTTAATTAAACAGTACAGGCCACGTTATTGAAAATATTGACGATCAAAATATTACATTTTTATATGGACCTCCAGTGTGTATTATTATACACCTTGTTTTTAGCTGTAATGGCACATTTGGATGGAGAAATACAGCTTCCCAGCAGCCATCCTCATTTACCTGTTGGTTAACCTGACCGTTAGCATCCATGTCCTGAGCCTCATTCCCTTTAAATGTCTGTAATTCGATCAGCCACCAGAGGCTTTTGGTTAACTTGGTCACAATAGGACAGTATGCAGTGCGAAATGCTAGTAGCTAATAGTTTGCTCTGTTCGCACAGAGGTCAACTGTGGCATTGCCTTTCATTTTCGGTTCAAAGGAAGATAACCAAAGGGATTCATATCATTTTGTTGCAAAGTTGCCAGGAAGCGTAGTAGCATACAACCCTCTCAAGCTTACCAGTCTTAACAAAATTACTCTCTGGTGTAAAAAGCGAGTCCACCACCACAAGCCCAGCATGTTTGGACAAAATGTGAGATGTCAACTAATTTGACTTTATCGTTGAAGTGGGACATCCATAGTATGCCGATTCAGATCTTCTGCATATTTGGAAAAGTGAAGGACGCGACTCCCAATGATTTTCAAAACCCCGTCATGTCAGTAGCTCAAATATTCATTCACATATGCCCATGGACTGAAAGAGCTGCATTAGCAGAGGCATTTGACCTTATATTGTGAAGTCAAATCCAGCTCTGCAGTGTTTTGTCTGTTGACAGAGCATAAACAGTAGAAGTGTGATTTGTCAAACTAAAATACAGTTTTCTTTGACCTGTATACTTGCCTTTACGTTTTTAGCGTAATTCAAAGTCAAAACTGACCGTTTAAATTGCAGTTTGTGAATTTACTCATTTTCTTTCTCATTTTTTAAATAATACAGCAACTTGACCATTGTTATCCATAACAATTGCCTCTTAAATACAAACCTACATGTGCAATGTGTTCTGCTGGAATTCTCATTTCTTCCTGAGTTTATTTTACAAACAATAAATTACTTAAGAGTGATGCAGAAAACAGACTTGATCTCTTTGAGGGTGGGATGTGAGGGGCCGGGGGGCGAGGTGGTTTGATGGGACTCAGCTGGTCCCATGGTTCCTGTGATTGTGAGGAGGCAGTACACTGTGTTCGGCGTTTAGCCCCTCAGAGGAAATCTCTTCTTATTCTTTTTTTAAACAGGAAGTTGTACTGAGGAAGTTTCACTTCTATGAATGAAATCAAAGAATCGACTTCACAGCAGATGCAAGATCTGGGGTGGTTTTGCATTTAAAACATAACAAGCCTTAAGAAGGTGAACATTTCTCTGATGTGTAATTTAAACTGCACGCTTGTATAATGTAGCTTTACCTCACAATTTATCCAAAGGCAAAACAACCTGTCGAATTGCTGATAATGCAAAACTATTGTCAGATCGCAGCAGAGGTCGTTCAGTGGCCTGCGGGCAGTATGTTTGTTTCAGCACATTGGACAGAATAGCAAGATGATCGAGTAGGGTGATAGCAAGTGTCATTATGTACAAAAGTCTGCTTTTAATACACTGTTCCAGAAAACAAGCAGTCAATTTAAAGATTATCATCATAGCTAGGCACCTTATCTGTTCTTACATGGGTAAGCTGGAAAAAACTATACAACTATAGACCAATTTGCAAGATGTAAACACTGGTATAACAGTACTTTTGTTTTTTTAATCTTACATATATAATAATGGTATTTCATATTTTGATGGTTATAATAAATGTTCTGTTGGTTGTATTCTGTTCAAAAGTCCGTGGGGTGTTTAGTTGTTTAGTAATATTGAATATAGCTTGACATATTTTCTCTTTAATGGAGCTGTTAAGAGCTCTTTTTGTCAGGATTCATTAAAAGCAGTACATATAAATGTTGAAATGTAAAAAGTATGTTTTACATACACAAACATTTGTATTAATCATCTTTAAAATTGAAAAACAAATGCTGTGCAGAGACTTATTTTTTAAGTGAATCACATTGATAAGTCTGATTGGTGACTAGTTTCTTTAAAACGTACCTTTTAAATCCAAGGAAATCCATTGAATTTTAAATAAGACAATGTAATGCACATCAGTATATGTGCGAGTCAGAAAACAAGGCTCACACACCTATTCTGCAGTCACATAACCCAAAATAAAAGTGAATAACAATAATGGCAACATTAAATATTTATAATAGATATCATTAGCAAAATCGTTGTAGATGTAGACATTTAATATATAAATATATTACTCAGCATTAGTATCTATCAACCATAAATGGACATGTTGCTTCAGGCCTTAATCATTTATTTAATCATTACAAATAATGTAGAGAAACTGTTTTGTTATTGTTTGTTATTAATATTTTTCTTCTGGGTGTAAACCTTCATCTATGAAATTAGAAAGTGTTTATTTCAAAGGGATAGTTCACCCAAAGATGAAAATTCTGTCATTAAAATTTCTCACTCAGTTGTTCCAAATCTGTATGCATTTCTTTGAAAGATATTTGGACGAATGCTTGTAACCAAACAGTTCTTGGACCCCATTGACTACTATAGTAGGAAAAACAAAGGGGTCCAAGAACTGTTTAGTTATAAGCATTTTTCAACCAAACAAAGACATGTATACAGATTTGGAACAACTCAAAGGTGAGTAAATGATGACAGAATTTTTATTTTTGGGTGATCTATCCCTTTAAAGTCTGTTTCCTATAATCTCAAGAGCTTTGGTTAGACATTTAAAGGATTGATTTCAGTCTTGTAGACCTTTCCTTATGTTCTCCTTTGTTTATTGAAAGCAGCTGTCCTCCTCTGTCACGAGGTTACAATCGTGTAGTTTTGGCAACGGGAAGAACTGGGGCTGAGATGTGTGGGTAACATGGCAGAAGAAAGGAAGATGTAAAGCAGTACAGACTAGAAAGAGTCAGTCTCTTGAGCTTTGATGGATCATTTCTCACTTTTTCAGACTTTTCCTACCCAAATTAGTCATACTTCATCAATGACCTTTTTCAGATTACCGTGAGCTACCTCAAGACCTTAAAATTAATATTATTAACTGTTAGTCAGCATTACTGAGATGGCAATGAAATGAATGGCTTCTTTTCATCTAATATTATGCGAGTAGTTGAAACACAAGCTGCATAAAAAACCATAGTGCTAATAAACAAACAAATGCGGCTCATTTATTTTGTGAAACAACAGTATAACTGGCAGCAGTTTGCCAGTAACTTACTGTAGATGTATATTTATCTAATTTATTGGCAACAATTTGTTTAAAGATAATTGAACATTAAACATTAACAAGTCTTTATTGTTATAACAAAACTATAAAATAACAGCATCATGCAAGCATTTCTGGAAACCTAAAATCCTCATAAACCTTTTTCAGTTTTTTTTCTTCTGATTTTTGGTTCCAGAAATGCTGTTAAAGGCTGTTATTTTATAGTCTTTTTTCAGTAAAGATAAAGACTTATTAATGTTTCATGTTCATTTATCATTGAACAAACTGTTGCCAATAAATTAGATAAACATAAATCTACAGTTAGTTACTGACAAACGTTTTACAGTGTAAATAATGTCTGTTAAAGTAATTCAGTGTAATAAAAAAAGCTGAGATGCGAGTGTGCGGTGCATTTAATGCTTTAAGTTATGAAGGACAAGCTGAGACTAGCATGTTAACACATGACATCCTTCATGCGTTTGAATGTTACGGTTGCCACAACAGAAAGTGAGAGAGATCCACTTCACTGCACTGAGGAAACATTTCAGCATTTTTTTATCGTCCCAGTCTGTTTTATTATATTAGCTTTAATGCTGATGTGCAAGGTTCATAAATCTGTCGGAATATCTACCTGTTCTCACCATTCTGGCTGCGTGTGCCCTGTTGACAAAAAAAGCTTAATCCAGAAGCTAGTCTTCAAAACCTGGTTAGTCTAGTCTATTCTGCTGGTTTTAGAAGGGTTTCTGGCACTTACAGCTGGTCTGGTTATGGGACCAGCAAACCACCTTGAGCTGCTTATTAACTAGGTAAAGTGAAATTCTTTATCAATACAGTAGCTAACACATTAGGTAACAAACACTGACGTAAGAGTAAGAAAGCTAATTTAAGAAGGCAATTGTAAAGGTAAGGTCACAAAACCTGTCTTGGATTCGTTGTTGGGAAACAGTCGAGTGTCAGATGGTTGTCATGTGTGAGTAAGCTGTGTGAGCTGGGCTGGTGTTGTCCTCTTACATTCTTGAAGTTTCAGATAAACAGCACATAATTCAGTGCCATGGTCAAAGCCCTCTGTTAGTTTACTATTAATAGTGCCTTAACTGTTTGTTCACAGGGCTGACAGGAGACTGCTAAAATTTCCTGGGAAAGTAAATACCTGCGGCTCTCATTTCAGACAGCTGGTTACGTTGGACAAACTCTCAGCTGTTGGATACACCCAGACTTTACTAGGGTTTCTTTTTTACCATTGATCATTATTCATATTATCACGTAGGTGTAGCAACTCCAGGGTCTTGGGTTTAAGTCCCAGGCTATGTATATACTGAAAAACAGACTGTAAATCCTGAATGTGCTCTACATGGGAACCACCATGTGTCAAAATGCCAATGTAAATGTTCAGCACTCACGGGGTGCATACATCTAATGATATGTTTTTTTGTTTTACAGAGCAGAGAAAACAGAAGTCCTCAGTGATGACCTGTTGCAGGTGAGCAATTTCCTTTTTTTATGTCTATGAGATAGTGCTATGTTTTTTCATGTTTGTTGGCTCTTATCCTTCTTGCTTTAAATGGTGGGAAACTAGGAAAAGTACAGAAAGGTGAAGTCATCGATGTTAAGCAAATACATTCCAGGTCATTTATTTTTTTTACATTAGAATGAGCGTGTTGGTATGAATAGCCAAATTGAAGCAAACTCACTTGCGTCACATCCCCCGGCTGAGTTTTTGCTTTTGAACTGCTTGTGTTTTCCCTAGTGAAAAAGGAAAAGTTTTGTATAACTGTGAAATAGAAAAGGTTTAGGTTTGAAATAATTGGGATATGCATGGATAAGACATATTTCATATTACGGTCATTGGTGAGCCTTTTATCACAGTAAACAGTATTTTTACGGTATTGTATTACATCTTCATTGTTGTTCACAATGATGTAATTCCTTTTTAACATCAACAGATATTTAAAAATATTGAAAAATTAAAAAAAGTAGTTGTAACTAAATAAACATAATTTTATGTTAAACATAAGATCAACAAAACATCATTTTGTAAATTATTATTTATATGTATTACATATAGATTTTTTTAATTGGACACGCGCCTGGCTCGAAGTTAACTTCCAGTCTGTGTTTGTTGATCAGTCTTGCTAGTGACTGTTTATATTTAATTTAATTTATATGAATATTTTATTATATACAAATTATATTAAATAAACAATTTGTTGAATTTTATTGTATATTCATTTTATTAAATAAAAAGTTTGTTGAATGGGTCATGTAACTTTGCATTCAAGTTTAGCCAAGTAACGGCTCTTCTACTGGTAACCCAAAATAATACTGGCTAGACATACTTTTAACTTGCTAGCTAATGTCATTTACTCTATTAGGGACTATTATTTGTGCATGTGTACCTGAAGTTAAGTTTGGGCCACAAAAGCGTGCACAGTAACATTTGTTTATGTTGTTGCTTTGAAACTGTCTATATGTATTACGCAATGATTTATAAATGGATAAATATGTACATGTGATTTCAGAAAAACACAAAATGATTCTAATATGTTAACTAGATTTATTTTACTGTATTTAAAATTGTCGACAGTAACAATATTGTGCAAATTAATTTGACAGTAAGCAGTATTATTGTTTTTTGGTAACACTTTATTTTACGGTGCCCTTGTTACATATGTTACATGTACTTACTATAGTATTTTAATATAAATTAGGCATAATTACAAGCAACTAACATAAATCCTAACCCTAACCCTATAGGAAGTACAATTATTATTACTCAGTACTTAAATGTATAAGTACACTGTAACACAGACACCTTAAAATAAAGTGTAATAGGGCTGGGCAATTTGGCCTAAAATCTAAATCTAAATTTGTTGTTATTGTGAGTGTACAGACGTAAAAGTAGAACCATACGAGTTTCTAATAATGTCTTACATATACGTGTACGCCCATAAATAATGAAGTATTTTAAGTCTCTTGCTCTGATAAGAAAGTGAGGTAGCGGCACCCGTCTACATGGATGTTAAAGGGAAAGTAATCAAAATAACCAACATTGGAAAATTACGTTGGTTAGAGGTTCTGAATGTCGGTTTCGATTACTTTACGATTAATCGCCTAGCCCTAAAGTGTAACCTGTTTTTTTATTTATTTTATATTATTATTTTACCTGCCAATGCTGATATTTCTTTTTTAAGGCATTTAAAGCAAGTGTTTCCACTTGTGTTTTTGACAGCTTGTTTTTTTTATTGACTGACTGTGTCTAAAATTATCCAAAAGATGTTCGGGCATATCAGGAGGAATCATGTCGACATCCCCCTTGGCATTCAGAGTCTGTTTCACAGCGGTATCCCATCAGCCCATTCGCAGCTGTCTGCACAGAACATTACACAGGTTTTTCAAAGTTATTACAAACCCAGACATGACTCGTCACGCTCACAGGCGCATTCTGGGAATTTTTGGGGCTAACCTGAGTTACTTGATCCAAGCGTTTCATTCTCGATAGTGGCATCCTCCCAATTTGAACTGCATCCAGGTCTACCAAATCGCTTTTCCGGAAATGCCTGGCGTTTTTTGATTCTGGCAATGACTAATCGGCATTATACTGGTATTTCCCCGCTCTCTGAACACGGTGTAATACATTCCATACGAAACAAATACAGCGTTTTGTTAGCGAATGTTTAGTCTGCTGTCGACCTGCCAATTTCTATTCTGTGATGGCAACAGGGCAAACATTTAAAGACCTCTCACACCAGATGATCCAAACAATCTTCGAACAGGATCTCCCTCAGCAGAAAAAGAGGCGACAATAACAGTCAGTGATTCCCCTTGTTCCTGTGCCAGGTGGCGGGTCTCCGCTTTCCCATGCAGGAGATGCCTGAGCGGAATGTACGCTTGACCCAGCTGTGCTGGGACCGCCGCGGGGGGAGCGCTATGACGTAAAGGACACAAAGATGTGAGAGGAGGCAGTTATCTCTTCTCCCAGCCTGTGGAATTTCTGCACTGGGCTGTTTTTGGAACATGAGTGAATATTTTTTCGCCTGTCGTTCTGATCTCTCTTGTGTTCCTCACTCTTTGTTCAGACATACCGCTCGGTTCACAGCGTTCTGGAGCGACATTCCTCGTGTGGCTGTGTTAGTGCTGACTTGTATTAAAGCAGACACGCCCTTCTTCCATCAACAAAATCACCTTGTTAAAAAAGCTTTGACAGTGATCCTCCCCTCTGGTAAGCCTGGCAAGACCTTTTAATACAGGCCAAGGAAATAAAGTCAAGGAAATGTACAGGAACGCTTTGTTACTTTGATGAAGCACAGTGATGCACTCTTTCCCTGTTTTGTTGTCTAATGTTATATTTTCAGCAAGTTGCTTGATCAATACCCTTTTAAAAGGAATAGTTCACGATAACACCAGTACCTGGTTTTACAGACAAGGCTTAGGTCTAGTCTCAGACTAAAATGAATGTTTGGGCTGTTTAACTGAAAATTACATCTTAATGTATATCAGTGTCTTTGTTTTGTCTCAATGCACACCAGCAATATTTTTTCTAAGGCAAATAAATAATATAAAACTACAACAAATCATACATTAAAGCATGCATTTTAAAGTTAGACTTTGAATTTTGATGTCAATTCCACTATTGCACATACACATATATTACACACAGTATTTAGTTTAATTACATCAGAAGTAACTAATTAAATTACAGGGAAAAAAAGTAATCCCTTACTTTACATTTCAAGGGAAATGTAATTAATTTACAGTAACTAGTTACACCTAAAACTGGTTGCTAAATAAACTCAAATTAGTAATAATAGTAATAATCTGGATAGATTCGTATAGATTACATTCTTTTATAATGGATGGATGGATGCTCTTCTTGGAAAAAGGTAAAAAAGCCAAATATTATTAAATATAACAACAATTATGTTTGGCTAGAGAAAGGAAATCATGTTTACCTAGGATGGCATGAGGGTGAATCATTAAGTACATTTATTAAGGTAAATTTAATTTTTTGGTGAACATTTTTTTTAAATTATTTTCTCACTCTGATGTCATTTCAAAGAAAATATTTTTTTAAATGTTGGTAACCAAACAGAATTCCCCCCATTGCCTTCCATTGTATGGGCACAAAACCACTGAGACATTTCTCAAAATATCTTCTTTTGTGTTCCACAGAAGAAAACGTCATATACTACATGTATACAGTGTACAGATTTTTTTTTTTGGTAAACTTTCTCTTTAACCGAGTTTCACAGACATATTCAGCAATTCAGTTGTATTAGTCATGTTTAGATGTGTGATTTCCGCAGTTGTTTCACATGGTTTCATCACTGAATTTCTTGCATCACTGAGTTTACTGCAATCCAGTGTTCCATCTTTAATTGTTGGAAAATACATTTCTGTTTTATTTGTGTATAATATTAGGAGTGTGTTTCTTTCCAGCAATTTCCAAATGTATCCAATTGTCTTCATTTTCCCCCATGGAAATGAATAGGTTACTGTGGTAGCTGGGGTTTGCTTTTTTCCCCAGCAAACCACTTATGAAGCGCTACAATGTATTAAGCCGAGTAATATTTGCTTTTTTTATTCTGTTAATTAAATTGTTTTACTATTCTGTATTATCTTTATGCAAATGTTGCATACTTTATCCAGTATGCCAACTTTTTACGTAACAGAATGATCCCAGATCCTTGCTGGGCAGATGAGTTAACTTACAAAACACATTCTTTTCTGCTATGTCATGTATAGTTTACATGCTTCCACTAGGAGTGGGGTAATAAATCACGCTTGATCTCACCCCACCTTCATGACTATTAAAAGCTCTCTTTTCATCTTTTGCTATTTGCAACTCCTCCATTCCTAAGATTTAAACCTGTAAGACTATCTATTAGCAGAGCAATGCTGAATGTATACAATCGGTTTCATGTCACGGAGGTTTCTCATGCTGTGTTACATAACTTGCTATAACAGGTTGTGTTTTAGTTTTCTGCTCTGCATTGGGCACTGGTCGAGGCTCAATATGGGTCACGGCCATTATTGATGTCTTGTTTTGTTCTGCACAGATTGAGCGCCGCATGGAGCTGGTGCGAGTGGTTTCGCACAACACGCACAAAAAAATGGCCGGGTGTTTGCAGGGCCAGATCGGCACAGATGCTGAGAAGAGACACGTAAGGGGCGCACGGGGCTAATGACCGCAATACGTGTTATGTTTCTTGATTTATGTGCTTGGATTCATGTGTAACGTTGAACAAACCTGTGTTTCTGTCACAGAAAAAGCTTCCGCTGACGGCTTTATCGCAGTCCATGCAGGACGGTGGGAGTCAGCTGGGGGAGGAGTCTCTGATTGGGTGATTAGATGACCTCAGTATTAAATGGATTTGTGTCGATTTTGTTTAAGTTATTAATGGTTTAGCTGATTGTATCAGTCAAGGGGTTTAGTGTTTGTGTGGTTGCTTCTGAAAAGATCCGATATTGATATGTCATTTATCTTCTGGGCAGGAAAATGATGGATTTGTGCGGAGATGCGGAGAACAGACTGGCATCTGAGCTGATGCAGCACGAGGTGCAGATTGAGAAAGAGATCTTAGACCCTCTCAATCAACTAGCAGAGGTATTGTATGGACAGTACAAACATATGGAAACTCTCAGGACGCTGTCATCATGTCTTTCTAAATACAAATGTCTCTTGTTGTTGTCACAGCTTGACATTCCTAACATCCTGAAACAGAGACGGCAGTTAGCCAAGCTGGTGCTGGACTATGACTCTGCCCGAGCAAGGTGAGGTATCTGTCATATGGCATTAAGATAAGGCCTTTTATCTCTTTAAGTAAGTAGAGGTGAATCAGAAATCCATTGTTGCATATTTTGTCAAATTGTCATATTCCATGTGTATTTACTTTCATAGTTTTCTATGACACTTGCATAGCAAAGTCATTACAATAATGAGTAATATGTCCATTTATCAAATGAAACTGTCGTCCCCAGGTGGTTGCAGGCGACCAAGTCCATAATCTCAGGAACAAACACACAAGCACTGACAGCCAAAGCAGACTCACTTAAAGAAGAGGTTGATGAAGCTATGAACAAAATGGAGCTGTGTAAGGTACTGATGTATACACAAGCCTCAGCGTGCCTGCTGTTTTACTCTTTGAGTTGCTAACTTATGGATTTTACACCCAACATCTAGGCATATAATATTCAGTTTCATTATTAATAGCCTATATTTAAAATGTGATCCATAAAAATGATAATTAAGTCATTTACTGACATTAGTGGTCTGAAGCTACAGCTTTTTATTGTAAAACAAAAGAAGAAATGTCCTTGCTGCTGTCCTTACATTGACACTGACTGGCACCCGTCGCTTAAAACTGTGACAACGGATAAAAATGTATCATAAAAACTGGAATGTAATGTAATAGCAATTGTTAATGCTTGAAACAATGGGCACTATTATATACAGTGTGTAAATAATAACAAGATCATTTTGGGGTGAACTGTCCCTTTAAATGAAAAATACAAAGCTGTCAGGTATAGTTATGAAGACTGTAGGATTAAAATGCTGAATTAAGACATCAGTTTGTTTAGTCCAAAGTTTGTCTGCATAGACATACCTCTGGTAAAAACATGCTTTGGTTAAAAGGAAGAAACTAGAAAACAGAACCATCAGGTGGATGATGAGTATTTTATGATGCACTGGTTGTCAGGGCAGACAAATCACGGCTGTAAATATAGAGACATGAAATAGTTTCGCACATGTCTCACCCCATTCAGTATCAAGGCTCAGTGTTTCTGTAGCTTACCTTGATGGTGATCACCCCAAAGTAAAAAATCGTTCTTTATTTACCCGCCCTCATGTCCTTTCAAACTTGTATGACTTTCTTTCTTCTGCAGAACACAAAAGAAAATATTTTGAATAATTGACTTCCATTGTATGTACACAAACCACATTTCTCAAAATATATTCTTTTGTGTGCCACAGAATAAAATACAAGTCATACAGATTTGTAAAGACATGGGGGTAAATTGGTGAATAAGAAATTTGAATTTTGGGGTGAACTGTCCCCTTAAGGAGATGTACAGATGTAAATTTAATGGTTTTTATACAGTCATATCTTGTTCTTTATGAATCAAATCACAATTTTTCATTCTTATGTTGAATTTCTATAGCCACAATATTATTGTATAAGAAATATTTATTTATGTTGTAGGATCAACTCTCAGCAGACATGTACAATTTCTTCTCAAAGGAGGCAGACTATGCCTGCTATTATGTTATGGTAAGAACCTTTCTGTTTACATTTTCCACAGGGTTTAGTATCTTAGTTGCTATGTTTATTCCTGTTCATTTCCATGTTTGATCTGCCTATTGTTCATGTGTATCTCTCTCTCCTCAATGTGTGTTCTGTTCTCAGTTATTAGAGGCACAAGCGGATTACCACCGAAAATCTCTCACCTTGCTAGAGAGCGTCCTGCCAACCATTCAAGCTCAACAAGGTGACGGCTCCGTTTTATTGCTGTGTAACTGACAGGACTATGAGCATAATGTATGGTAGTCTGCTTTAGGAAGTCACAGAACAAACTTCATTGAGCTTTTCCGTGATGCTCTATTGGGACCATTTTCATGCGGCCCTTGAAGCCACTTTACTGATTTCGCTCTTGTTTGTGCATCAAATTGAGAACAAAAATATCAATTGAGCACTTAAGTGCTATAAATTATTGTTGTGATGTTTTCATGCGAGCACACGTGAGTCAGATGGACTTGTTGTCCTAGCTCATGAGTCATGAGTAATATTTCTCGCATTGTTCAGCTCGTCTGAAACTTGGAACACGTAGACAGCTCGAAATGGACATCAAGATACAGTATTTAGTCAGTTTAGAAAGAAGATGAATCATGTATGAATTGTATGTAAATGTATGCATTTTAAAGAGAGAGATCACACAAAAAATTCTGCCATAATTTATTCACCCACATGTCGTTCAAAACCCGTATATGACTCTTTCTTCTGTGGAACACACAAGAAGATATTTTGAGAAATGTCTCAGTGGTTTTGTGTTCATACAATGCAAGTCAATGGGGGCCAATGTTGTTTGGTTACCAGCGGTTAAAATATTTTTTTTGCGGATGTGTACCGGAAGTTACGTTTGGGCCAAAAAAGCGTGTATGCGCAGTAACGTTTGTTTTTGTTGTTGCTTTGAAACTATCTATATTAAAGAGTAACTTGTCCCCTCAACAGATTCATGGACTGAGAAGCCAGCGTTTGGTACAGCCCTGGACGAGCACCTGAAGCGCAGTGGTAGAGAGATAGCGCTCCCATTAGAGGCCTGTGTCATGATGCTGCTGGAGACTGGAATGAAAGAGGAGGTATATGACTGTGCATCTGTCATACACACCAAACACTGCTTAGTAAAACTGTAACTTGAATACTGTCCTGTGTAGTTAGATTTACTAACCAGATGTATATTTCATTTGTGTTTTTCTTTATAAATAAAAGAAAATGTTTAACGCATTCCTCTTGGTCTTCCAGGGTCTTTTTCGAATAGCAGCAGGAGCCTCTAAACTAAAAAAGCTGAAGGCAGCACTGGACTGCTCCACTTCACAGCTCGAGGAGTTTTACTCAGACCCACACGCTGTTGCTGGTACAGCTTGTTCTGCTGTGTGTATCAATAATATATTGTGTCATTTACATCCTCCTAATGTTAAATTACTCTCCTGCTTTAAGGGGCATTAAAGTCATACCTGAGAGAATTGCCTGAACCTTTAATGACCTACCAGCTGTATGATGAATGGATACAGGCATCCAAGTAAGCTATTCTGCAATACTGATAAGAGTTTTGAAGGAGTTCATTTTTGTGTTGATAATTTTTGTGTTTTGCTTTGTCAAGCATCTCTGACCAAGATAAACGGTTACAAGCTTTGTGGGTCACCTGTGATCAATTACCAAAAAACAACAAGGCGAACTTCAGGTGGGTTCTGGATGTAAGCCAAAGAGCTGTTCTTTCATACAACTACAGGCTGGTGAATAAATAATAATGTTGCACATTTTGAAAAGGATTGTTTGTGATGTTTTACAGATACCTTGTTAAGTTTCTTGCTAAGCTCGCACAAGAGAGTGACGTCAACAAAATGACCCCCAGCAATATTGCCATTGTCCTCGGACCCAATCTACTGTGGACCAAAACTGAAGGGTAAGAATGTTCATTTGAGGTCTTGCAATCACATTCATATGTATAGCGGCCAACTGCTCCCTCCATCGCTCATCCCTCACTTTCGAAGCACTGCTGTTGCTGACACAGGACAAAGATGTCCTTTTGCTCCTTTCCAAAGGAGATAACGTATTTACGAAATGCGCTCTGTAGAGCAGTTTGTCCGTTAGGACTACTGTAGAAACAACATGGTGAATTCCATGTATAGGTTATGCTCATAGTTATGCATATTTTATTACACATTCTGATTGGCCAGTCGCGACATTTGCAGGTTTGTTATTCCCAGAAAACAACCGCTCAAAACTAATAACACCGTAATCCGGATGCTGCAAATCATTTTGACAGGTACAGTTTAATATTACACAATAAATATGTTGTATTTTTAAATGACTAATCCAAATTGCCTGTTTGTGACATTTGAACGTCGTTTCTTACCTTAAAACCGAAAATAAACGGCTTTTCCTCGCGGAAGGTCCGCATAAGGCTTGCCTGTACATTATCCCTTACATATTGCATTTCTGTCAGAATAGATCCTCCTAAATATTACTTACAGAACCTTTAATTGTAAGTAAATTCTTTTCTCTGTACTCATAGGAGCCTTGCTGAAATGGCTGCTGCAACTTCTGTTCATGTGGTGACTATAATTGACCCCATCATTCAACATGCAGACTGGTTTTTCCCTGAGGGTAGGGGCCGTAAAGCTTGAAAAATCTAGTATTACCCAATGCGAAACGATTGCGAGTTAAGGTGACCCAGCCCGTTTTGATTTTCTTTTTCGTTTTTTCTTCAGATGTGGATTTTAATGTATCCGGTATGTTTTCAATGCCCGCACCCCTGCCGAACAACGTCAACCACCTGGCCCCACCCGATTATGATTCGGGCACTATAGAGAGGAAGAGACCTGGTAGCATGGTTGGCCCCGATGGTGAAGTACCTCGAAAAGACAGGTATTCACATTGATATTTCACACACAGTCTGCTCGGTTTCTTTCTAGGAATCAGTCACTCAGATTATTTCCTTTGCTTCACAGAGATCTGCAGTTCAATTGATTTAGTATTCGATTTAATTGATCATTCATTTAAATGAACGGTCCAGCTGTCAAACGGATCAGATTATTCTCACCATTAACCATCTCGGGTATTGTCTGTTCTACTGATAATTGTCTTGCTTTTCCTTTTAACCCTGCAATGTATGTGGGTTATGAAGAGCTAAATTACTCAAAATTAAAGCTGCAATCTGTACGTTTTGTCTCTTTATTGCCATCTCTGTTTGAAACATAAAAGTGCAGGGTCTTTTAGGTGTCAAATGATGTATTGCCTGAAAACTCAAATGACAGATTATTATTATAAGATTACTGTTGCAAATCGGGACTAGGCATGTGCCGGTATAGATTTTGACGGTATGATAGTCGGGACGGAACCCTAACAGTTCTAAGATATTTTTATGTACTTGCTCAACCTGCTTTTTGTTTAGCTTCTAACCAAAAAAAGGTTTCATTGTTGCAAACTTTTACCTCAAAGTACATTTTATGCGCAATTAGGGCTGTCAAATGATTAATCGCATCCAGAATAAAAGTTTGTGTTTACATAATATATGTGTGTGTACTGTGCATATTAATTTTGTATTTATAAAAACATAATCATACATGCATATTTTTAAGAATAATATAAAATATAAACATAAATAAACATTTATATATAATTTAAATTATTAATTAATATATATAAATACATCTAAATATTTCCTATTATTTATATGTGTTTGTGTTCATAAATACAAAATGAATATGCACAATACATTTTGTTAACACAAACTTTTATTCTGGTTGCGATTAATCGCGATTAATCGTGATTCATTTGACAGCCCTGCTTTAAAGGCGCAGTTTGGGATTTTTAGCGGCCACTTGTGTTTTAGTATAGATTTGCAAAGTAAAAAAAGATGCCGTCAACTGAGACAGCGGATAGAAGTGATTCAAGCAACACTGTCATGTTACTTCAAGTGAAATTACAATACAGTTACTTCAACTCAGTATTGACCAAGCTGCCTCTACGAAATGCGCTCTGTGAGCCCTCCGTTTAGGGCGGCTGTAACCAAACATGGCCGCGCAACATGGAAATACCACATATATAGGCCCACGCTGTATGTAGATATAGGCTATTCTAAGGTAATAAAAACATAACTGTTCATTTCGTACGGTCTTAATACACCTCTGAAGAAACAGTTTTGTATGTTATATTGTATTTCTGTCAATAGATCATACAAAAAATCAAGTATTGTTCCTTTAAATAAAATGATGTTAGATGCATAAATGCAAATATTCTGATTTAATGAGTAAATTAGCCCTTTATGTGTGTGGGGAGGGGCGGGTCTTTTTTCTGTGGTGTCTCTCTGCTGGGAATTGTTTAGCACTCGTGGTGTCTCTGCTGTCTCTTCCTGTAGCTCTGCTAATAAATTAACGGACCACAATCCTCGTAGAGGCTATACTGTACCTAGAAAGCAGCACGCTTCACCAGCCTTCCAACCCCCACTGCCCCCGGTGGAGGCTGCAGGTACTACATGGAGTCAGCCCGTGGCTGAACTCTTGTTCCAGCAGCCTGCGCAGGCAGGTCTGGGTTTAGAGGGTTGTCAGCCTGGGCTGGCTCTGGGGATGGCTGCCCTGGCAGCAGCACAGCAGCTTCTTGCCCAGCATACTGAGGAAATCAGGTAAGACGCCTGTGATGTGCTGGACCCGTGCTGTGCATGAATGAACTACACATCCCTGCATGCACTGTGTAGTAGCCATGGAGGGTAGAAAACATCCACACCCTTTTCCACCCTCAATCACATGTTTTTACAATGATCACTATAATAATTTAATACATTAATATTATAAACGTAACTATTAATAATAAATATTGATTAATAATTATTCAAATTCATTTGAGTTACCATATTTTTTATTATTATTATTATTATTATTAAATAAGACATTATTATTTACATTAAATACAATTTACATTATCCAGGAACGCTCAAAATATTTAATAGTCGATTCCCTTGGACTTGACATGTTGACATTGGCTCAGCCAATGCTGGGAGTTTGGAACATGTTCACCCAATAGAAAGTAGGGAGTTGTTTCTGCGACTTGTTTAAAAACAATTCGTTTCATTCATGGAATTCACATTAGACAATATTTTCATTTCTCAGTTCGAAGAGCCGAGAGCCTGCGTCCACTCCTCCAGCTCAGCGCAATGGCACTGGAGGATCAGGACAGCTGAGTGTGGGGACCCCTGTGGCTGGATCTACAGGACCCAGTCCTCACATGGCCCGCAGAGGTAAATGCACCTCCCCGATGTGTTTTATTTGAGTATAATTGCTACAAACCTCAAAAGTGTTAACTTTATCTTATTTTACACAGGTACAAAAAAGCCCGCCCCGGCTCCTCCTAAACCAGCCAACCCACCACCAGGGCAACCCACCAATCAGGCACCACCCCAAACCTCTACAGGCACCCCTCAATCCCTTAGCCCCTCCACTAGACCGCTCTCCAGTTACTCACCGACCAATCTGAGCCCCACACAACCACAGGCTCAAACCACCACAACTCCACGACGGCACTCGAGCAACCAGCCTCCAATTCAGGCGCCCAACCACCCGCCCCCGCAGCCCCCCACGCAAGCCACGCCCCCTCCCCAACCCAACGCTGGTGACCCAGGAGAGGACCCTTCTCCTCCGAGCACTCCCACCCCACCAAGCACCCCCCCACCCACGGCAGTCTTTCACGACAGTCCCGGACCCGCCGCTCCGCCGGTGTTTCAGTCAGGGTCTCTCCCTCGCCCGAGGCCGGTTCCTAAACCACGCAACAGACCCACCGTCCCCCCTCCGCCTCAGCCTCCGGCGACAGGAAGTGACAGCAATGGAATTTGCAACACTGCCTTCAAAACAATGGGTGAGACATTTTTATTTCCATCCATGTTTATTTTTGTGTGTCTGTTGTGTGGGGTTTACTGTAAAGGCTCGTTTGAGATGCCTTGAAGATAGATAAGAGTAGGTGGTTGCAGTCTGGGAAGGAACTAAAAACAGCAGTTATTCCAACTTTGTCCAGGAGACCAGCGATCAGATATAACACTCATGTTCTTGGTTGCTAAAGAATTTGAAGACTAAAAATCATTACAACACTATCCATAATTTCATAAACCTGTTGCTTGCAGATTTGGGGATGACTTTTAAAGGTCTAAGTCGAGCTTTCGTTCCTGACATCGCTGTTGAGAAACCTGTTACCCAACTCAAGGACACAGATCTGGACACGGAGAGCACCGTTCTTTAAAGAAGGCCTTGAATCCGACACCCTTTCCCTTAACCAAAGGTTTGCTTGAAGGACTGCTCCTCACATCATTACCAAAGTGTTTATCATCATGGCTGTACTCCTCTAATACTCTCTGCTTTGGACAATCGACAAACAGACGCCCCCAAGATGTAGCACACCTGTTTAATGCTGCCCGTTTATTGTTACGGCAGGATAAAAAAAAAAACGTGTTGCATAAGGAATGTTAACGTGAGGGACTTGTATGCATGATGATGGGGTGAAATATTTGGATTGTTGTGAGGTACGTGTAGGTGAGTCTTAAATGGCCTTAATAGCTAAAGAAAAGCAAATACTCAAATGAAGCTGTAAAGACGAAAACTGTGGCTTTATAGCTTGTGACTGCAGGTCTCCAGTCAGCACGTTTCGGTTTGGAAACACCATCAGTACATTCCTAGAAGTTAATGTCTTTTTTCATTTTAGATATTAGCTACACGCAATATATTGGTTTAAGGTATATAAAATGCCAAAGAATGATTTTTTTGCCTTTCACAGCTCATGATGTCATGCTTGTCATAGTGGGGCATTAATATGACTGGACCGAGATAAAAGTAGAGCATTCCTCTACTTTTTGTAACAAAAATACTGATCTGCATATGTCAAAGCAATTTCCTATTGGACATCAAGTTTTGTGATGAGAAAGGTCAAAGCATGTACTTTAGTGATATTCTGCTATGGAAATTATATGTTACGGCTTCGTTTGTATGTTTACTAGGACAATGTTGTATGTTTTTTTGTTTCCCTCTTTTACCGCAGACATGGTACCAAAGTGGGGAGATTGTGCCACTTGGAAATTCTTCAGCTGTATTTTAGCTAAGAGCTGACATAATTGCTTACATTTTTCTTGTATCATTTTTCTCAATACAGTTATCAGTATAAAAAAGTTGTTTTGTTGAGATTGTGACCTAAACATTTTGATACAACGACAAGATAAATGTGCGTCTGATCGCAAGAACCAACAAACGCCTACGACTAGCACTGCTGATGCACAAGCTGATATACGCTGCTCTCCTTTTTCATTTTTACTCTCACATGATTATGATCTGTTTTCATCCGAGAGAAAAATGTAGGCAATCGTGACCACTGTTAGCATTTATGTTTTTCTTGCCTTTACCGTGCTGCCTTATCTAAGTACACTTTACAAGAGCTTGGAAAATAAACCGACTTTACACTTATGAAACTGTAAATGTTGATGGTGTATATAAAGAGGTTAGAGGCTTTGTGCCGGAAGACTTTGTCTTTAAAGAATTTGAAAAAAAGAATAAAAACTGCATGGTATTACTGCTTCAAAACAGAATTAAAAAAGTAAAACAGGAACTTGTTACAGTGTTTCAGTGTTTGCAAATGATTTGATTTTTCATCTGTTTTTAGAGGAAATATGGCAGAATTTACAGGAAATCAGACAATTTACGAATGTATCAGTGTTTGACTGCAGTATAGCCATCACATTGACTATGAATGTGCATCAGAATAAACATATTGAAATGCACAGACCACTTTAGTGCAAGGCCACTGGTCTGCACCTCAGGCCCTAAATATAACAATAAAATAATGTTACTATTGACTAGTTGCTCCTCTTAATCCATCAAAACTACTGAAAGACGAGCAATTTCAAATTGACATCAAACCTATAAAGTGAAAGTAAATTAAAATCTCGTATTACCTAAAAATCAATAATTTAACATAGAATAAAGTTACTTTAGTGTTAGATCAGTGAAATATACAGTAAGAGCTTTTATTAGATATATGACTATTATATAGACTTATGTCTGTTTTTTTAGTTTGTGTGATATATGTAATTGAATATTATTTGTATCATTTTCAAAGGGAGAAGTGGGTTTTGGGAAGACAAATTCAGACCTTATTATGTAACATAAATGCACAGAGTACAAAATAATCACAATATGATTAATGTCAGCAAAAGCTTGTTTATTCAGGCAAACCCATGAAATTGGACATTTCATTAAAATGCAGCAATATGTGGCCCATCAATACTGAAGCCAATATCAGGAAATCACTAGGTCTAGTCACGGCAACAAATCGTAGACAAATATTTCAATAACAGCTAATTCATTTGGTAAAACGGTACTTAAATATGACAAATATTGATACATAAACAATGAAACAGTAATACGTTACATAAATAGAAATACTCTGCTACATGCAAATGCAAATTGTAAGTTCCCTTTGATAAATCGTGAAGGTTCTGACAAAGAACTAGAAAAATACATAAATGTTGTTTTGGAACAAAGACAGGCAATAAGGAAAGTCATGCATTTGTTGAGAGTTTTGAGTCAAAGCTACATACCTGGATATATGATAAACAGAACATAAACCATAACAAGATAATTCATAGATGACAACTGACTTCATGATGTAAAACCTTGCACAGATACTCATGCGAGGTGTAACCATTGTATCACTAAACACTTCTGGATGAGGAAAAGTAGCTCAGTTTCTTCATTTATGTTCCAAAGTAGGTGCAGTTATATGATGTGAAATGAAAAAATACTGTGTAGGTGTATTTGTCTGTTGAAATACATTTGGCATGAGAATGAGAAGGTTAAACATTCTTTCACATTGGTTGTGCAGTTATAGTGTTCCCCTGACCAATGTTTACCAGTGAGGGCTTATAAACCATTCCTGGAGTTCTGAACAATAATACCAAAATATACCATCAAAAATACCATATCTAATCTGCTTCGGTTATATTTCTATAATAATTCAGCTATATTAATAGACTTTATATAAATATGTATATATTCTTTATTCTAAAGTTTAAAGTAAGGTCCGTTTCCTTCCACGCTATCAAGTTCTCTGTTTCACGGCACATGGGCATTCCGGGAGAGCAGACGCTGTTAAACCTGCTTTCACCATGCTAGCGGTGAGGCTATCCGGGGGCTTCTCGGGTTTTCTGTTCCTTGCATTTCATTGAGTGCTCTCTGTTAACACAAACACAATAAAAAAATCACAATGTTTAATCTGTTAAAGGAAAACGGTGCATAATATTGTGGACTAATCCTCATTTATAAAAGGAATAGTTCATCCCAAAATGAAAATTCTGTCATCATCATGTCATTTTAAACCTGTATGACTTTCTTTCTTCTGCAGAACACAAAAGAAGATATTTTGAAGAATGTTGAAAACACAAAACGATTGGTCCACATTGACAGGTTTTGTGTCCATACAATAAAGCGGTTTTGGTTACCAACATTCTTCGAAATATCTTGTTTTGTGTTCTGCAGAACAAAATCATACAGGTTAAAAATGACAAGAGGGTGAGTAAATGATGACAGAACTTTCATTTAGGGGTGAACTATCCCTTTAAGGATTTTTGCAACTCACCTCAAATTTGGAGATAAATTCAGCAAAGATGCCAAAGAATGCTTCAGTTGTTGTGACCTTGCCGTCTTCTCCGAAGTAAGAGGCCACTTTATTAAACTCGTCCATAGCTCTTTGCTGCAGAGAGTCTAGTGACTGCACAGATGGGTGACAGTTCTCTAGAAAGCTCTAATATGTAGGTCAAGGGGAAAACACACAGCTACAAGTTCAGCATAAATATTTTAAAACATCAGGATAATAGACTATAAAGTCATTTACTGTACTATAGCTAAAATGTATGAGGAACTACCTTAGTTTTACAAAAGCCTTTTATTTTTGCAACTTACAGAATATATATATATATATATATAGGTAATATATGAACATATAAGCGTTGAACTCTATTGGTGGATACACTCATAACTGCAGCGAAATGATCCTCTGCAGTCGCTGGGATTTTCAAGCAGGCGGTTCTTATTTCCTGGATAGTAGAGTGAAGGTCGCTGAGATCAGCAGTAATGGTCCTCTGATTGACTGTGTGTACAATGAAAATGTGTTATAACATAAATCATCATCAGTATGTTTAAGTGACGCCAGTTAATATTAGTGTCATTTTGCATTGACAGCTTACCTTTGGCAGCGAGTGGCACTGTTATGAGGTCACTGGCGAAGCTGAGGAGTTCTGGGAAGTGTTGGCATAGTGATTTGGCAAGAATGTGGAGGAAGGTTGACTTTCCATCAACTGTTTTTGTTGTGTTTAGCTGGAAGAAGTGGTTATTTTAATACAATTAATCTCATCTCTTGATTAAGCAAAATGTAAGACAAATATCAACTTTTACTCAATATTAAGGTATTTCGTTAAAAACGGTAACACTTTACAAGAAGGTTGTTAATGCATTAGCTAATATGAACTAGCAATGAAAAATTCTTCTTGACAAGTGAAAAGTTCATGTTCATTTCAGCATTTGCTAAATCTGTTAATGCACCATGAACTAAAATAAATAATTACATTAACATTAACTAAGATTAATAAATGCTTAAAAACTGTATTGTTCATTGTTAGTCTATGTTAGCTAATGCATTTATTCATATTAACAAATACCTTCTTGTAAAATGTTACCAATAAAGCAATGGTCTCCAATTGTCAACATACCTCAGTAAGAAAGTTAATTTTAAACCCTGTTGTTTTATTCGTCCTGGGCTGACCATTATTCAGATAATTTCCCATAGCTAAAACAAACTGGAAAACATACACAGCAAGTCATTCCTATTATTATGTACGCTCTTCAAAATAAAGGTTATGATTATGGTTCCATTAAGAACCTTTACCAACTTTGTGTTTTACAAAAGGTTCTTTGTAGTGGAAAAGGGTTCTTTAGATTATAAAAAGCAAGAAATAAATGGTTCTTTAAAGAATCCTTGAGTATGGTTCTTTGGGGAACCAAAAATGCTTCTTCTGTGGCATCACTGCGAAGAACCGTTTGTAGCATCTTTTAAAGTGTATAAATAAAAGAATATTTTTGTAATTCACCGTAAATCGAATAAATGCAGAACTATGTTTTAACTTTGTGATGCATGATGCCTTACCTCCAGGATCTTGGCCAACCGTTTGCTGTTTTTGAGCTCTAATGAGGCTTTGTAGATGCACTCATAAGCAGCTCTCATTTCTTCTGTCTTTTCCTGCACGGTGGTCTTGAAAAGAAGACTTCTGAGTCTGGTCTTATACTCCGGCACAAGCAGCATCTGTAGCCCACACCCACAAAAAATCCATTAATATTTACAAAAAAACACAAAAAGCCCCCGAAAGTGTGTCTTTCCCGCGTCTTAGAAAAAACCTCAGGGGTACCTGTAAGACAAACTGGTCGGGCTCACTGAGCTTGGCTGGGTCTTGATCGTAATTCTGAAACTGTTTGACCTCCTCATCGTCTGGGGCATACAGCAGCAGTTGTTTGATGTGCGAGGGTTCCAGACGCTCGGTGCTCATGGTCATGAGAGTTTCTCGCAGTTCCGTCGGCGACAGCTTCAGATGTGCAATGAGGATAGCTGAACAGGGCATCCAAACATGGTAAACTCGTCGAGAAAATTGCTACAAAAACACCTCGATAACCTTCTCCTACGCATGTACGTCACATGACAAAACCTGAGTCAATGATTCCTCTCGAACGTAACCTCAGTCATACTCACAGGCGTTGTAGGCCTTTTTATGGGAGAGAATCTCTACCACGTCTTTCTTTTTCAAGTTCTCGGGCAGGAACGTGGGCTCTGGAAGAGAGACTAAAACATTTAATGACAGTGTAAGGATGTGCTCTCGTGTTACCGGTAGTGGAGACAATAAACTGTATGGCGGGTTATGAGAATGAACGGAGGCTGTGAGAAGCCAGTAACTGGATGAGAACGATGGGGTCCCATGGATACACAAAGGTCTCCATGAGAGATGAGCTGAAAAATCCAAAAACAGACAAGGTGATTGAATACATTTCACCATTAAAATGATAAAAAGACGCCACATGGTGTATGGATGAAGGCAGAACTACATATTAGGGTTGTCACGGTACCATAAACATATCTTACAATACTATACCAGTTGAAGTTTCCCACTACCAAGTAGTATCACGATGAATTTAGAATTCTACAAAATAAACTACATTTTCTTATTACACAAATCTCAATGAAACATTTTGTATTTACTTTAGTCAACTATATTATACTGTACACTGCAATATTTTGCAGTAGCTATAGTATAATTACTTTAGATAAATTCAATACACAGATTCGTTTAGGAGAGAAACAGCACAAAAAGGCAGATGTAAGTGTTTAAATGAATGTTAATACACATATACAACATTACTTATGATACTACGATACTAGCGTTTAAAAAATAGAGCAGCATCACAGGTATTTTGAAGCTTTAGCATCATAATGCTACAATAGCACCGGTACACTGTGCAACCCTACTACATATATTGTTCTGTAAAGACAAAATATATGTGGTTTAATGTCTTTTAATGGAGAGGAAAGATGATGCATACATCAGGGTTGCCAAGTCCACATTCCTTGTTGGGTTTTTTTAGGTTGTTTTTTTAATACATGGGTTACTAAAGATCACTTTGCATGATAAAAACACTGGTCCAGAGTCACTTTTGGTTAAATTTTTATTTCTTTTATATTAGAATTTTACATATGAAATTAAATCTTAAATATTTGTTTAACATTTTGATTTGGTTATTAATGTTCTGTTGGTTGTATTTTCTTCAAACGTTTTTATAGTGTTTAAAAACTGAAACAGGAAGTTCTTCTGGACCAGCATTGAACCAGCATTGCTTGAATTTTTTGAAGTTGTCTATAAAATGGTTATTTTAGGTATAGAGGTGGTCAATTTTGAGTTTTGGTAATTGGCTGGGGTCATTGGGCTATTTTGACTGACAATTGTGAGGGTTTTTCTGATCTGGCAACCCTGTTCATGCAATATTTTATACAACCAGGTTAAATATCAAGAAAAGAACTTACTGGAATTCCTCTGCGTGCCGAAGTACAGATCCAGATCAAGGTACTTCACCATGTCGCTCAGTTTGTGATAATCAGGATCATCTCCTAGCTAGCAAACAGACATCGATGGATCACATGACCTGTGCTTACACCTGAACCTGTGCTTACACCTGTTTGTTACGCATCACCGACTCACCTGTCCCCAGATAGTTCCTTCAGAGTTCTCCACCTGCTCCCACCGTAATCTCTTCACGCTCATGTGGTTGTTATCAGACGCTTTCGGGCTGGGTTTTGGTAATGGTGGAGGATCGCAAGGTGGGGGTAGAGGAGGAGGAGGTGGTGGGGGTACCTTGCTTAAAAGCGTACCTTCATATGTTTGCTGGGAAGGTTTGGAATGGTGGCTCTGTTGTTTGGTCTGGCTGGGGGACGTTCTGGCGACTGAGGTCTGATGGCTCTGGTAGATGGATGGGGTGTGATGTCGTAGGTGAGTGTGCTGTGTTTTTGTGTGCGGGGGCTGAGGAGACGTGTGCGGGGAGGACTGCAGGATGGGGTGGGCTTTAGGTTGGTGCAGCTGGAGAACTGGCTGAGCGCTGGGTTGGGGGAAGGAACGTCGAGGATGGGTATGCTGGGTCCTGAGTTTGTCACTGGCTGGCAGAACCTTGTGCAGGGGGGGGCGGTTAGTGAGGAAGGGGCATGGTGGCGGTGGAGGCGGGGGTATGATGGGGTGGTGCTGGAAGGCTGGGGGAGGTTGGGGTAGGTGTTCAGGGGTGATGGGAAGAGGCGAAGGAGGGTCCGTGAACTGGAGGGGAGGCGGAGGGGGCGGAGGGCTCTGTGGGGGAGGAGGGATGTGGTCGGAGCCTGAGGAGTAAGAGGTGGAGTCATCGCTGCTGCTGTGATCTTCACTGCTGGCGCTGCTCAGTTCATGAGGGAGCATGTTCACTTCCTGTTCATCCTGGAAACTCATCTGGTGATAAAACACAAACAGTGGACCTCATTCACGTATTTGTGCATCAAAATGGGTTTCACAATGGGTAGTTTTAGGAACTAAGTTATAGGAACCATCCACATGGGCGGTCTCCTCCCCAAAAAATCCCTAAGAAAAGTATTTTTGTAACTCTAGTTACATTAGGGTAAACAAATAAATGATGTGCATTATACTGTAGCTCAATGCAGAATCTGCATCAAACTGTAGACTATATGTACAGGTAATGAAACAGCTGGCTTATAAGAAGTCCTGTGTAGTCTAGGCCCATATAAATGCCTTTATTGTGTTTTAGCTTGTTCCAAAATAGCTTTAATTTGAAGATCTTGCTGTGTGTGCTTTCAGGCAAGAGTGCATCTTTAGAAAGTGCAAGTGCACATGCTGACTTAGACCATTTTTATTAAATTCATTATTTAAATAATTATTTTTTTATTTTTAAACACAGGATAACTACTGTAGGCAACCAAACTTAAACAATGAACTTCATACCCAAAATAATTTAATTGTCCTTTAGTTTTATCAGACCAGGCCTAAATGTAATCGTTTTAAACTCTGCGTGTGTTTGACACAAACCACAAACCTCCTCATAGTCATTCTCTCCTCCTTTAAAATCATCCACGATATTGACACGGTGGCCCAGCTGCTCGCTCAGAGCATCCAGGAACTTGTCGGTGTCTCTGCTGCGAGGTGGCCGTGAGAAGGTGAAAAGTTTCCTGCGGTGGGGCAGAGGACTGGGGGTCTCCTCAGAAGGTAAAGGGGAGGCAGGGGGGCTGTCCAAACTGACATAAGGATTGGACTCCACACTGCCTGGAGAAGGAACAGCCTGCTGGTAAGGCTCAAACTGAGGGCCAGGAAATTCAGTCCACGATAGAGAGAGACCCGACTTGCGGTTACCTGCAAGAAGGAAAATCATGACAGACATTATTGTGCACCAGGAAAAGTAGATATATTATTATAATATGGTCTAATGTTTTAGAAAGATAAAGACTTAAGACATGTTACTGCTAATCTTAAATAACATCTACATAAGCAAGCATATTTGCACAGCTTTAAAACACAGGCAAATGAAGTACACTGCATCCCCAAAAGTTTGTAGACACCTGAACAACGCACCCACTTGTGCATGGTGAGCATTTAATTTCCACCCTTTTTTAATTTTTTTTATCATTTAATTTTCTGTAATACAATTAAAACCGTTGTTCCTCTATTGCAATAACAGTTTTTTATAAATGTTGGGACACGTTGTGAGGATTTATTCAGGAGCATCAGTGATGGTATCTGTCTCTGATTCATCCCAAAAGTGTTTGGAGGGGTTCATGTCTGGACTTAAACAATTTCTTTATAGATCTCATTTTGTGTGCGGGGACATGTCATGCTAGACCAAAAAGTCCCGTTCTTTGGGGGGAAAAAAGCATTTTATGTCCTTTTTTGCAATGACTGTAGCTAACAAATTGTTTATTTGAAGTTGGTGTCCACATACATTTGGCAAGTAGTGCTTCATAATAATGGTCCCTAACTTTATTGAATGCACCAGGTGATTTTCATGAAGATAAGCATAGAAATGTCAGAATACCTGTGTTGCCATGTGTGAAAGACTGAGTGTATGTATTATTCTCTGCATGGCCCATGCTGACAGCCCTGGGCGAAGAGTGACTCTGGAGACTGTTGTTGCTTTTCCCGACATACATGTTCCCAAGCTCTGTGTACACTCCTGACATCTACAGGTCGGGTCGTGGATACATAAGATGAAGCATGATTTGAACAGCAGTAATGGCAATGAATTTGATCATCTGTAAAAGGTACCCACGTGGCTGAGATCTGGGGATTCTGGGAAGGAAGTACCATCCCCACACTGTCTTTCCTCCGGAGTGGCAGGGTCAGTGAATGTTCCTGAGACACAAAAAGAGTGCCATCCAGAAACACAGCATGTGCATGGAGGAAAGCTGCTTGCCCTTCAGGAGCTACTGCATAAGAGCCTGAGGACAAGCAGCTTTAGCAGTGGATCTGGGCGGTGGGCGGCTGAGAGGCGTACAGAGCTTGCAAGCAGTTTATATCTTCGCCTGATGGATGTTTGGTGAATCATAAACATGATTGAGAGCAGTTTCGACTGCTATTTTACCCCATATAGGTGACAGAATGGTATGAAGAAATCTTATAATGATAGCATAAATAGTTGATTTAATGTTGAACCAACGTTAAATTGGTTATTTTCAACATCGATTTACATTAAATCAATTACCTTTGCTACCGGCTATATATATAGTATTCTATATAAACTTAGCAGTCTATATCCATTCTATATAATCTTATTTACAAGGTCCAAAATTAACACTTCAGAGAGTGGAAAAAAGGTAATTTTGGGATTTTGTTATATAGGAATAACTAGTCAGTTAAAGAAGAAAGGAAAAATCAAACAAAACTTTTATATATATATATATAAAATTCACCTCATTAGAAAACTAGTACATGAAAATATATTTACGGATAATATTTACGGATGCTTCAAGATTTTTTCTCTAGAACTTAATGTGATGACATGTGAAATTGTATTCCATACATTTTATATTTAAGAAAACAAATAACGTATCTTGATGTTTTGGCGCGAGACATTTGTTGTCACCAATATGAAAGGAATAAATTCCAATTGTCATAATCTCTTATTTATAATCTAATTTATAATACTTTTATTGATAAATTATCAAATAAAATTATATATTATATTAATAAAATATATTTAAAAATAAAATAAAATTATATTAAATATATTAAATTATAAAAAGATTAAATTACAACCAATTTGTTGTGGTGTGGAACACATTATGTGTTAAATATATTAAAAAGACAACCCAAAGTGGAGTTAAAAGTAACAAAAAATGTGTTGTTCTTAACTAGAAACAGAAACACAGAGAATAGATTGTGTTGTTTTTAACAGTTTTTATATTAAATGTATTAAGTCATATTTATAATTCCTCCACCATTGGCCACTTTTTGCAAAAAAGTTAACTTTGGATCCTGTTTATTATTAATACATCATGACGTTCAGAGGATGACCTACCCATTCCGAGATGAGTGCCGATGATGCAATCATCAGAGCTTCTCTCCCTCACAGTGTTTTTGTGAGAGGAACCCGACACTCGCATGGAGCTACTGCGTCTGTGTGTATCTGGAGCAAGTTCTGGTTCTGCATTAACACACAAACACAAACTCACAATGCATTTAAGACAGAAACCCTCTATAGAAGGCTGATGATCACGCTGTGATCTCATGGCACGGCTAACCTGCGCTTTTGAAGCCCAAGAAGCGGGCGATCTTGTTCTTGCAGTGTTCCTGTTCCTCGTAGGTCAGCAGCTGGTAAATGAATTGCCAGATGAGCTGCTTGGCCGGAGTGTCCAGCACTGGAAACACATCCACGATGAGTGTGTCCACATTCCTGTTTACGTGCAAGAAAGAAAAAGCATTTTAGAAATAACTGGGCCTGGTTATTTATTAAATTCGGAAAAGCCCACACATTGTTCCTCACTGTTTATGAGTGTCTCGAGGCTGAAGCTATTTTTGAATGCTTTTCACATTTACCTTGCTACTGCCAAACTGTAGAAAATCCCCTGTTGCGGCAAAAGTGTGCTATGACATTTGGAATGTTACAGCCTATGAGTGTTAATTGGCTCTTTAGCCTTTAATTGGATAAAACATTTGCCACTTATATATACATTACATTTTGTCAAATGCTTCATCGCTTGCTAAGTTACATCAAAAGACAACAAGTTGATCCACAAAAACGTCTTATAATTAGTTTCGTGTGACCTGTGCTGGAAGAAGGTCTCCAGTGCTTTGCAGATGGAGTATCTTTCTTGCAGGGTGAGGAGGTGTTCAAGTTGTTGGCTGAAGGTACGGCCATGCACCCGGATGCTGGGAGGCAGGATCTCAGCCACCCACTGCAGCGAGCTGAGGGCCGGAGAGCGTGAGCGGGGAACTGTGGGCGTGTCCTCCGGCTCTGAATCTGACAGTGGATAATCTACCGGACCCTCCTCCACCACTAGAGTGGGCATGGCACCGCTGCCCTGCAGCATGGACACCACCTTCTCATGGGAACAGTTCCTGGACATCAAACAGTGGCAGTAAATTAAAAAAATGAAGAAATGAAATAATATACTGCATATTTCTACAGGCTGTCACATGCAGTAGAGTTTCACAATATTACAGCAGCAACCATCGTTACGATTTTGTAACGTATAACGTATACATGTTTTTACCACAGTAGCTGTTGTAATAACACTCTATGTTATGAAACTGTCAGAGCACCACACAAAACTGAGCACACCTCATGTCTAGTCCATTAAGGAACAATATCCGGTCTCCCGGTTTCAGGCCACATGCCTCAGCTGGACTACCTGCAATGAGGGAAAAATGGTTTGTCACTGAAGTGAACCCTCAGATACCTGCAGTAAATAAAACATTCAAATGATCAATGTATATATCAAAAGAGAGAGATAAAGATGAATAAAGAAGAAATTATTCATAAACAGATATGTATGCCAAAGAAAACTATAGAATACATCATGTCTGCATGTATTGTGGCTGTAGTCCAGTGTGTGTTAAATTTCAACAGAAACAAACCTCAGGAATAAAATAAAGTCAACTAACAGCAATGTGAAAGAATGCAAAGATGCATGAAAGGTGTAAAAAGAATCAGGCTTATTCCATCATATTCATTTTTGAACTGATCCTATACATGTACAACACTAGTATTGTGTTGTTTAAACATAAATAAACTTTTTTGTTATTATAGTTTCAATTTTCTGCAAATAAAATGAAAATACAAAAACAATATTTTCATCAGGAATTTGGGAGAAATGTGGCACTAGTTCACAGAATGAAAGAAAAATGGTCATTTTAATTAAACATACCTGGATAGCAAATTCAGAAAAACAGTTAGATTTTCTCTTTTTCTCATGTATGTATGTATGTATATATAAATGTATTATTATTATTATAACCTGCTGACTTTGTTATACTGAAGGCATTGTACAATATATTGATTGTATTGATATTTTTTCAGAATTTACTACTGATCATTTTTGCTTAATTCTGTGAACAACTAACAATATTTCTCCCAAATGTCAAATAAAAATATTGTTTCTATTAGTATTTAACATGAAAACTGGAGAAACAGGTCAAAATAACAAAAAATATGCTCTGTATTTTTTCAGACCTCAAATACATCAAAGAAAACAAGTTTATATTCACTTTTAAATGATACAACAGTAATATTTGTATGTATTTCGTAAAAGTTCAATCACAATTTTCATGTGTCTTGTCACGCTGTCATTTTGTCCACAGCTGTATTTTGAAACAACGTCCATGAAGTAAACTGCCTGTATATTTATTTTGTATAATGTTTTATAAAAATAAAGACAACTGAGCGCAAGTTAGGTTCCCTAAATAAAAATCCAACTTTTCCCTGAATTTAATAGAAATGAACAGATTTATGTTTCTCTAGAAGACAAATTACTGAGATTAACAGCATAAGTGTAAAACAGCACGACTGAAAGTGTGATTTAAGCACAGATGCTCTGACTTTCATACGTGACTATGCATCTATTCTGCACTGTTTAGACATCATTGTTTTGCTTTAAATCATCACATCAGAACTGGTTGTTATGGTTCATTGCTCAGAACTCTTTATTAAAGAATCCAATAAAATTCCCACGTAAAAAAATAAATAGATTATCATAAATGCATCAGTTCACTAAAAAAGAGGGCACATACTATACACAAAGCTGTTGCTGACTTGTAGGTAACACCGCTGTGCTGTGTAACTGCTGGTAATTAAAACATTTAAACGCTCAGCCGTAAGTCTGTGAAGGAGTCTAATCTGTTTTCTCATCACGATCCTGGACTCCTACTTTGTTTTCATAAGCATCCCCACACAGGCGGCTGAGTCAGTGTTAACCAGCCTCAGCACAGGCCTGAAGTGGGCGATCGTCGTCATGCAGACGCTCACACACTCATCGCCCTCCCATCAACTCAGAAAACACAATCATCCAGACTTCAATACAAGCCAACCCAGTGCTTGCCTCATTAATACAACAGCCCACTCCTTCCTTCTTCACAATGATCCAAAAACACTCGACTCCCCTTCCACACCAATCACTAACCCCAGCTGTGCTTGGAATGTGCCTTTTTATTTGATCCTACAGGTCCGCTTTCAAAAAATCTACAGTACTCGCTATTGTAGCTTCTATATCGTCCAAGGGTTGCGAGGTGATTTGAAGGGAAGGCATTTTTAAAAGCTGATTTAAAAAATTCAGTTATTTTTATACAATTCTAGATCTGTATCCTACATGTCTGGCAGATTTTAGTCTGCGTGTCAGTAGAGAAAAACATCCACAGGCTCAGATTCAAAACACAGAGGCTCATCGCTCTTCTACTGTGATCAATAATGTATGATACAGTAGCGAGTGTTTAAATGCGGACGTCACCATTACACATGATCGCACACACCTGCTATCACAGAGTCGATCCACACGGGGGCGTGGCCTCTCAGAGTGAACCCAAAACTCTTCTTACCCCTGTACACACGGATGGTTCTGCAGAGAAAGGGAGAGAAGAATTACTGACTGTATGGTAAGAAATACTCATATAATGCCTGTTGTGGTTGCCAGACTTATTGTCATATTTGCTAAGAGGTTTGTTCGAAATGAGTTTGAGCATCCAATACAGTTTGGGGTAGTTGCTAGGTATTTGCCAACACAGTCTCATGGAAATCGCCATTTTACAAGGTGACTAATTCATATGATTCATACGATCTTATGCGTACATTTTAGTACAATTTGCTTTCGTGCCCAGGGGTGGGGTTAGGGGAGGGGCTTCAGGGAAATTGCAGCATTGTTTTCTTCCAAATTGTGATGTCTATCTGAGAAAAATTGCTTCTGGAATGAGGAAAAATGTGGGGTGGGGCTTAATGTCTTCTTTTAGGAATCGATTGGATTGTTGGAAATTAGAAGCCCGGCAATTGGACAGTCAAGTCCCACCCCCAGGCTGAGACGTACTCCATGCAGAGAATAGACATTCTTTAAAGGATGAGTTAATATTTTTGATGAATGATGAGATTACGAGGGCACATGAATTTTACAAAAACAATGCATGGATAAATTCTTTATAATAAACACTTCCATACAAAATTGTCCATTTTGATTTCACGGTGACTAAGTTCGCCCCTTGAAACTTGCTACTTGCTGTGCGGTATTGTTGTCGCTAGACATGGCTCGCCTCCTCGTTCCAGTGAGTCTGCAACTTTTTTACCTGTTTTTATAGTCCACCAGAAAAAAAATTCTGCTTAAAATAAATAACAGCACACCTACCTGCAACAAACTGCACAATATGAGGTACAGTATTTAATCTTTTGAAACATGGGATGAGTTATGCACCGACAAACTCAGCTTTGCGGATTAAAATTATTCACTTCACTCATATGTTTGAGAGTGGCCTGCGATAGGTAACAAAATGTACAAGCATACCGAAGCGTCAAATAAGCGTCTGTTTTAATGGAAGCTTCTCACAGAAAACATGACATTTTATTGAAGAGTATAGCCTTAGCGGTTGCTGTGGCAACACCTCAGGGCGACACTGGAATCGTACAGTAAATAGAGATAACTACAAGCAGCTCAAACACGTTCTTCTTGACGCAGTGGCATTTTTACATAAGAAGGGCTGTCGGTAGCAAACAGTGGAGGCAAACCAACAAAAGGCATATGAAAAATCGAGAGAAGAGCTCTGTATGGATACTACATAAGGACCAAAAAAGCATTATTTATTAAAGAGCAGATGCTTATCAGATACAGTCTACAGGGTGATAGCACATGTAGTATTTAATAATCTAAACACTCTGGCTGATACTTTCCTGTGCTAGTTTATATTAAAAAATCTCATGCTGACTACCAATTGGAGACAGACTTACTGCTTTGATTTCTAATATTAAGCCAGTATTTTAATAAAAAAGTAAAATAAATCTATAAGCATTGATTATACATCCACTCAGCCAGTGGATGACCATATGAAAAAACACACTTGTGATGTACACAGTATGTCTGCATGTGTTCGTACGAGCATGTTTAAGTGGACTCATTGAGGGATCGCATGAGGCACACAAACAAACCCAACGGTGCTTCTCTCACCCACCCACACATGAAGCCTCCCACATAACACACAATGTTCTGTGCGCGTGATGAGATGGGGTAGACTTCTTGCAGCAAGTGCTTACAGATGAAATTATCCCTTCAAAACCAGCACACGATGAGACGAAATCGATCACATACATTTACAAAGGAATAAGACAAAAAAATGAACATATCAACAGTGAGATGTACGATACATACCTCTGGTTGGCTCCGGTGGCATAGTGGCTGGAAACCATGGTGACGCTCTTTCGAAGGCCACGCTCGGGATGGGCCGGATCATCGCCCGTGTCTCTGGGTACAGAGCTGGCACGCTTGGAGCCCTGCGGACGCTCGTGGTGATCTTGACTCCGGCTGCGACGGAGCCTGTTTTGGGGCTCGGTCAGGCTTTTACTGCGACACATGCGGTTGAGGAGACTTTGTGACACGGCCTCGTCGAAACGCTGCCGGTGCTTTTTGGGAATGAAGATCCTGGCAAACATGGTCACAGGAAGGCAACAGAAAACAGAGAGAGTTCAAGTCAGCTACGAGGAGCCATGAGGAGATTGTGTAAAGGTTGTTAGTTGAGATCAGTCAGTCGGAACCAAAAGAAGAACATTCAAGAGCAAACAGGTCCACCAGCTTTGACACTTGCTCGAAAATCCAACAGGAATGAATGTGATCACGTTTTTCACACACGTCGTGAGGAACTCCAACATGTAACAGCTTCTCCGTGTGCTGGCTTCATCTGAAACTCCCACTCCAAAAGCTCTGCTACAGATACCAGAATCCAGCAATAGCAAAGGTGTGGGAGTACATCACACTGTTGCTCTCTCTCTCTCTCTCTCTCTCTCTCTCTCTCTCTCTCCCCCCTTCTCCTTCTTCCCTAGCCTCTTTTTGTTGCTGTTCCTGTTGTTCTATCTCCTCCAAGAGCATCACGTCTCAGACACAACAAATTCTTCTACTTGTAGCATTACATTTAAAATATAACCATATGCAGATATGTACTGATATTCAGCAGTTAAACATCTAGAACTGGACAGAAATGCCAGACAGGACACAAATATCATTTTAATAGTGATCCCATCACCTTTATATTAAAATGTAGTATAAAAATAATACAGCGTATGAATGTCATAATTAAATGATGTGGAAAAGCTTTTTATGCCGCCCACCACTGTAGTTAGAAAAAGCGTGAATGAGAAGCTTGAGCAAATATAACCTCAGTAACCTCAACAAGTGTAACGTCGCCGCACCGCCGCCTGTTTTGTTTTCCGAAGGTGATGTACCGATATTAGCATTTAAAATTGTGCCGATGAAATGAAAAGCATATCCATTTTCTGGGTCATGGCACAAATTCTCCTGATATTAGTAGGTCTGTATTAGTAACGGACAGATTTTATTGCTTTAATAAGGCTAATGGCTTATGAATACCAAATAAATGCATAACAAACTGAATATGTTTTCTTTTCCAAAGCCAATACTGTAATATTTATTATAAAATGTTATTTTTAATGAAGTCTGACTCCAGCTTTCGAGAAGGTGGTGAATTAATTATTATAATGCATAGCATTACAGTTCTTCCTTACCAATTCATTTAGTTCACAAATCAGTTTCGTTAACCCTACAGTAGTATAAGGTAAAACACGCAGATTCGACGCAACAGAGCACACACACTAAAAAACATGCGGATTCTATGCAATCACAACTGTTTAACTAGACATAATATTTAAAATATATACAGTTTCACAATAACAGCTCTCTCCTCATTGTCTGAGTGACAGTATAGACTAAAACACACCATTATTCCAGAGTGCAGAGTTGCCTCAGGTTGACATTATTATGCTGAGAGAAGCATAACTGAGCAGCCAATAGCTTCACTAATGGTTGAAGCTTTAGACAGCAGAGAAAAATGATATAAGAACCTTAAAGAAATAGTTCACCTAAAAATGAAAATTCTGTCATCATTTACTCTCTTGTCATTGAAACCTGTATAACTTGGACACAAGTCAATGGGGACCAACAGTTTTGTGTTACCAACATTCTTCTAAATCTCTTCTTTTGTGTTCTGCAGAAGAACAAAAGTACAGGTTTGAAATGACGAGAGGGCGTTTACATTTTTGGGTGAACTGTGCCTTTAAGAAGCCATTACAAACCTTACAGAAGAAGCAAAGTACCACAATAATCCATAATGAATGTTTTGATGGACATCATACATCTGAGAGCAACAGCAACTTTGAGCTTTTTAGAAAAATGTGGACGAAACACTGGCTGACTAAAGTTGCATTTGCGATGTGAAATTCGTTAGACGGGTTTACAGATGGTACCTGCTGTTTTTAACCAAATAAGATCTGCAAAAGAACACATATAACAGATGTTTTCAGTGAGTAAACCTGACTATACGAACAGCCGGAGAGTTATACAATCACAGTAGCAAAAACACTGAATGTAATTAATAAGCCACAGTAATCTACAGTATTACTGTCACACAGCATATGTGATATAAAAGCACTTCTCAAAGAGTGTAAATACAAATATATATATATATATATATATATATATATATATATATTTATATATATATATCCTAGACAGATCATTTGATATGAAAGTTTCATTAGAACAAGATCCAAGCACTTACCAAAAGCAACTCATCTTTCTGTTGTTGTTTATCTCGATTACGAAAGCGGATGAAACAGGTGGCTTCTTATGAAGACAGATTCAGAACACTAGGTAACACTTTAACCCAGAGGGATGTAATTGAACATCCTTTCCGTCACTAAGAACCCTTGACTGCTAACTATCTGGGGAACACTGCCAGTCTACAGTGACCTGCAGAACATCAGAACTGAATAATGAGCAGAAAATCCATGAGATTCACAGGAGGAGAGAGAGAGAGATAATGTTGTGATGGAAATAGAGAGGTGTAAAATACTCGACATGAGGATTACATGAGAAAAATGATATGATTTTACTGATGATTTACTAACGGCTATGAGCAACAAAAGTATTGTTTCGTCTCGAAAGCAAGAGTTTCAGAAACGTTTCAACAGTGTCACAAACTGGGCTCAGATTTGCCAAGATTTGAACTGAAACATTGCTAATAAAACTTAACAAAATCCAGAAGTATTAAGTAATATTGTAGCAGAAAATTAAGAAAAATGGGATATAATGGAAACAGATGCAATCGAAGTGGTAAAAATAAGTAAGTCCAAATATTCATGTGCATGCTATTTTTTTCCAAGCAAAGCATTTAATTTCCTGATGAATAAAGACAAATTGTGATGTCTTTTCTAAATAAAAATTGCAAAACAAAACTAAATGACAGCCTAAATGTATCTATTCTATGGAGTCAGGTTGCAGCCTAGTTCAGGGATTTATAAAGATGATAAGGATCATGGCTTGATGCATCTTTAATGCCATCTAAAGAGCACAGCTCAATTGAATTTGGATCTGGCTAATGTCCCAGTATGCCATCGCAAGCTGAATCTACAATCTACAGTCCCAGACAGACGAAAAATCTGACCCAGTTTTGTTCGAATGTTAGGGAGGAAAATGTATTGACTAATAGATTTTAAGTACAAACAGTTTAAGGTTCATTTAACTAACCATGTAGATCCACAAACACTACATGGTGGCTTCTGGTGGCAGAAAATAGGCGTAATTCATAGTCGTCTGCAGGTATGTGCATAGGTATACAAGAACATTCTTCCATAAAAAAAACCATTTGAATGTAAACTATATGGTGATGCCCCCTGGTGGCCTTCAAACTGTCCTGCAAGGCTAAAGACGGCAGATAAAATCATCTGGGTCAGAGACAGAGGTTAAAAATTGATGAGCGCTGTGCTGTAGGTGGTGTATGGAGCTGCCATGGCTACCTGATGTTTAAGATGAGCTGTTGCTGCTCTTCGGTTGTCAAGATGTCAGGGAGAACGGAAGCAAGCCAATCCACCTTCCTCTCAGCGGCGAACTGTTTCAATACGGCAAACAGCTTCTCCTTCACCTCTGGCTCATTTTTCAAAAGCTCCTCAACCTGAAACAAGAATGATGCCAGTTCAGACAATGTTGTGCTTTTTTGATATGGCATAAAGTCATAAAAGTCTATTCAGAACTGAAATGCAAATCTCTTCAGGATTTTAATTGTTTTTCCTAGACAGCAATGAAATTAAATCGAGAGTAAATGTCTGCTTTTATTAAATTATTACATTAATTGTGTTTCTGTTATTTTTTTCATATATTAGTCATATTATGAAAATGCAAAATTGACACCATAGTACATCCTCTTATCTTTGAAAAATGGTCTAATGACCTCACCCTTCTGTTGAACTCCAGTGCCTTGTGTTTGCGGTCCTGACGCATGACGTCCGTGCCTTTCTGAGGTTCCTCCATGCTGCCACTGCTGCGTTTATGTCGACCCATACACAACACCCCCAGACGCAGCGTTCGGCCCTGAGAGGCTTTGATCAAAGCTGCTGCCATCTCATGGTGCTTCACAGGGATCCCATTCACCTCCATGACATAATCTCCAGCCCTGAGACCACTACGGCCAGCTGGGGAGCAGGGGGAGCAATCCTCCACCAGCAGGGGGCAGTCTCCCACTATAGTGAATCCGAAGCGTCCATCGGGGCCTGGAGTGATATCCATCTGCAGACAGTAAATAAAATGAAACATGCTCCCTCAGACATATACAGAAAATATAGGTCTTAGAAAAAATTCTTACTTGTTGGATGCGTGAAACTACTCCAATACTGGGCGGGATGTTTCTTTGTGACTGGGCCAGGGCTATGACCTCTTGACCACTGAGGCTGGAAACATTCTGGCCTTCGATCTCCAAGACCTGGTCTCCAGGTTGCAGGCCGGACAGGTGAGCACTGCTTCCCTCCTCCACAGTTAGGATGTAGCTGGGTCCATTCCCCCCTATCTGAAAGCCAAACTCCTCCGGCCAGCACTGGTTGGATGCTGGCATGGTGAGGACTGTGAGAATGTAAAAAAAACATTCATGTCATGGTTATTTGGTTTTAACTAGACAACTGGGGGTTTACGAATACTTGTATACTTATAAGTATACAGAAAAATCTTCATGTGACTCATCCTGCTCACACCGTAGACATGTATACTATATTTCATATATTCTGTCATCATTTACTCACCTTTTTTTACCTGTATTTTTTACTTTCTTCACAGAAGAAGATATTTTGAAGAATGTTGGTAAACAAAAACGTTTGTCCCCATTCACTTCTATTGTATGGACATAAAACCAGTGCAAGTCAATGGGGACCAACAGTTTTAGATAATTTTACTATTCATTATTATGACTTTATTATTATTTGTTGTTTTATTGTATTCTATTCCCTTAAATTCGGAAAATTGGAATATATCTATATAACTAGACCAGCACTAACCATCATAAACCAGCACAGCCTTTTCGGCAGGGTTCTTAATTCAACTTGAATTTCAAAGGCAATCTCAATTCAGATCTGAACAGCATAACACACAACCAGATCTCACTTGCTATATTCGCTTGCTCCCAGACACTATAAAACAATTCTGTGAATTTCAGCTTGTCATAAAAAGACAAAGTAGTGCAGTCTCAGATAAAGAGTCCTGCAGCCTTCACTAAATGTGGAGTCTCAGCTGACACATTAGACCTCCCAGTATCATTGACCTCATTGAAAAGAAACAGAGGCTTCCAAACCATCCGATATCTGAGTACAGATGTGCCTGAACGCAGCATCAGCAACATGAGCATGCACTCACAAGCAAAAGCAGAACACATAAAAATACATTTTATACACATCCTGAACTGGTACCACGAAACTCATCACAGCATCAACCTAAATGCACATCCAAATAGATTACAGAATATATGCAACTTACAAAAATCTTTGGGTGGATTGCGAGGGCCCGGCTTGTTCTGCCGTAAGGAGTATCTCCCTTTCTTATTCTGAAGAAATTTCTTCATTTTGTCGCAATTCAACAAGTGTCAAATATTACGTTGCCCGAGGACAAAATGTCCGATCCACGTCCTCTATCAAATCGAGATCCTCCAGCTGCACCTCACCACTTCAGGGGAACCGCCTTTAAAATGTCCCCCGTCATCCCGTGGCATGCAAAGCATTGCCACCTAAAAAAAGAGTGCCACAGCACGCAGTGCCAGAGTCTTCTCGTCTCCGGGTTGACTCTGCATCTCTTGTAGTTCTGCCTGCAGAGCTCAAATCTAGAAACTGGGACACCTAGCACAGATCCTTAATGATTCTCTCTCCAAAAAGGGTAAAGTGAGGCCCCATTTCTCTATAAATACCCTCTTCCTATACTCTCTCTTCTAGCTGTCTCTCCAAGGGACGAAAAGTAGCCCAGCATCAGCTTGGGGATCCGACAGGACGATGGTGGATAATTAGAACGTCTGAATGCACTGAAGAGCGCAGCAACACGTCTTTGAACAGGAGCGGGGCTATTTAAGCTCTTGCTCTGGATTAGACAGATTAAATGCTGCCTCTCAAGATGTCTCGTGCCACATGGCAGGGATACACGCCGTCATGTATCCGAGGGAATTTAAGGGAAGGATTGATTTACTGAAGGAGTTGACGTACTGAAGCTCAGGTGCGAGCAGGGTCTTCCAGATGGTTTCGACCCAGGGAGATCATAAAACTCAGCACGCCGCAGGGGAAACACATGACATAACTGTGCCTCCACAGTTACAGAGTTACATACAGTATGGACGTGTCAGTAATACATGTTATGTTAAAGGCTTAACCAGAGGCGAGTTATACGCAGGACTGAAATCAATTATTTAGTGCTAATGCTTGTATGTCCACACTGTTTCTCATTTAACATCTCAACTTACCGGTACAACTGAAAACCAATTGTGTATATGGAATGATCTGTAACATTCAGTATTTTTATGCTTTTCCGCTTAATTTGACAGTAAATACTATATCATTCATCATGTGCTTTGCTTTAACTGTGAACTGAAATTTGCTTACTATTTTTATTGATTTAATCTATATTCTACTTCTAAATGCAGAGTATAATCAATGGGAAAGGTGAAACTAAACATTAAATAATAATAGTTGTGTGTTAGATAACACTTACGTGGATTGTTATTTCACACATAACAATGAACAACAAGCACATGATCCATACAAGATATTTACAGAGGTTTACAAATGGACACATACCTTAAAAGACAGTAACTCCTTCGTTTGCTTAGTAGGGTGCTGTAAAAGGGATTTTGTGCTATACCTTTCCTTTGAGACATCACCACTGTTGTCTCTGTGCAGGTCTGTAACACGATAACTAACTTCAGGAGGCAACAGATAGAAGCCAATGGCAACCCTCAATTGAAAACCGTTATACGCTTAACGTTATATTAAGTCACCTCTAAAAATAAATAGATGTAATTTTTAATAAATGTAATAGATTTGTGTTTACTACAAAAACTCTTGTGGAAATATTAAGTTCAAGTTTAAATATTAAAGAATCGTTATAGTGTTAGGCCTATTGTTTGATTAATAATTTTAGTTCATAAGCAATTTATTAAATATTCAATGTTATTAAATAAATTATTTACTACACATTTTATTTATTTACAATAAAATCCAGTTAATTTGATATAGAAGATTCTATTTCGATAAAGATGTCTGACAGAATGAAGCAATATCAAACACAGAACCAACACCTCCCGGGAAAAGAAATTCAACAAAAGCTCCGCGACTTTTATTTTGACAGCGTAGTTGTTGTAAATTCCGTGTTCACGTCTACTTCCCGACCATAGTTGCGTTCACTACAAAAAAAATCATACAAAACGTCGGAGGATGTAGTTCAGGTAAATAAAGATAAAGAAAATTAAATAGTTTGCCATTTTCTGTGTACGCTGTAACAACTGTATCACATAATGTTTAAGGGAAGTTCAATACTTGGCAATAAAGCTCTTTCTGATTCTGAAACACGCTGGAATAGTCTAGTAACAGTTACTTGTCTTACCTGTTCAGGTATACTAAACCGTTTTAAACAAAGAACTCTTTCTAAACATGTAACTTACATGTACAAACACAAGTAATAAGTGAATTTAATTCTTCTCAATTATTCTGCCCTGCCCAGGTAACGTTATTTGCAAATGGACTTCCTCGCCCTCTTTGGTGTATATGTGGCAGTGGTGCTCACCTGCATTGCTCTGGTTTGTAAATACTCAGGACATCAGCAGACTCCTCTCGGTCAGCTCTTTGATACGGTCACGGGGGTAAGAGCATTTGGATTATTTCCACAAGCTTTGTAAGCATGATTGTGTGTCTGTTTATAAATGATATTCACATGTTATGTCTTCAAGGTTGTGTCCCCATGGATTCCTCAATGCCTACAAAGCATTTGCCACAGAGCTACGCACAGATTGTTTCATCAGAGGTATATTAAAACCGTATATTAAACATTTCTCCTCTATGGATTTATTAACTCTATAGCACAGCGCTGTATTTCATTTCTGCTCATTAAGTACAGTAATACTGTGTACTGTATTGTATTTGATAGGCGTCAACATGTTTTAAAACTCACTTAAGTGAGTTTGTTGGGAAATAATAGCATTACAAAACTGTTGAGTTCATTTCTTCTAATCTTTAATGTTTGTTCCCTTCACACCAGGAATAACTTCTTCCTATACATGCATCTGTTACTTGAAATTGCTGTGTATGCTGAATTTTCCTATGAGATTTTTGGCTTCTGTTTGGACATGGGCACAAGTTTAAGCAGCTTGTGTGTTCCATACATCCTCCTTGCATTGAAGTCCTATCTCTTCTACCTGTGTTGTAGCAGAGATCCAGGTTGGCACGACTGATGACTTGTCTCCTTCTTGATCATAAAATAAATCAAATCAGGTATTTCAATTTCAGTTTTCTTCTCAAGGCACATTAACAAAGGATAACCATACTGCACAACTGAAGGTGTACCAGTATGATGAAAAACTGTTCCAGAAGGGAATTAGGTGTCCAACTTGTGACCTGGAGAAACCTGCCCGTTCCAAACACTGTAGTATGTATTTGTCTAAGAATTGACTCCAATCCCAAGCAGCATATTACACATTTCAATTTCTATTTTACAGAAGCTCATTTATATTGCTTTTATTGTTGTGCAGGAGTTTGCAACCGTTGTGTCCAGAGGTTCGACCACCATTGTGTGTGGGTGAATAACTGCATCGGTGCTCAGAACACCAGGTACTTCCTTTTGTACCTCCTGAGTGTTTGTGCCATGGCAGGTGATATTGCAGTCCTTATAGCAGACATGCTAGTCCAAACTGTTGCGAAAACCGGACTCCTTCATGCTCACTACCTAGATGAGCAGGGTCAGCAACAACCTGTTGGACCGCTTTTTATCATCCAGGTAACATTCACCACAGAAATGTTCTTTACTAATACTTTTCTCAATTTCATATATGTGACCCTGGATCACAAAACCAGTCTTAAGTACCATGAAGATATTTTGTACATTTCCTACCGTAAATATATCAAAACTTTATTTTTGTGAGTGGATGCAGCAAAATAGACGGAAACACATCTACAAACTTGACTCGCTGCTGTCGCTCTTTGAGAATTACCCACTCAAGTTTGGTATCTATGTAAAGCTTAGAATTTCAGCTTTCAGGTTCATCTATTCTCCACAATGTCATTACAGAGTTAAGCCAAAAGAGAGTGTTAAAACAAACCTGTTTCTTCTTGGCAACGCCCTGCTTTGATTAACGATTTTCTCAATGTTTTGATTTTTTTGCACCCTCAGATACCAGTTTTAAATAGTTCTATCTCGGAAAACCATATATCAATAGAAAGCTTTTATTCAGCTTTCAGATAAAAGATTTTGAAAAATTGACCCTTAAGACTGGTTTTGTCGTCCAGACTCCAAAATCACATATTTTCTCAATATCACTAACATTTTACTTTTTTGCACAGCATCTTTTCCTGACCTTCCCCAGGATCGTCTTCATGCTGGGGTTTCTGGTATTTGTCTTTTTCCTTTTGGCGGGTTATTCAATGTTCCACATGTATCTGGCTTTGGTAAATCACACCTCCAATGAATGGTTTAAAGGAAAAGGCCACAGTTGTCAGCACTGCTATCCTTCCTCGGGACACCGCTGCAGAACCTCATACAATCCATTCAGAGGTTTCTATCACAGGGGAATCCTTAAAAATTTGGGGGAGATCTTTTGGCCTTTATGTCCTGTTATAAAAAAAGACAATTAAGCAAAGCAAAAAAGTGTTTTTGTTTTCTACAATGTGTTTTATTTTGGTCAATAGATGTTTTTAATAAAATTTGCAACGCACAGTATTTGTACTATTTAACTCCTTTATTTGTGTTACAGTCTTTAAATATGGTTTAAGGTAAGCACACATACGGGTTAGAATATGTCCATAACAGGCGATTTTATTGTGTTACTGTCTCTTTAAATCAATGCGGAAGTTCCTCAGTAATATAAAACGTCATGTACAGTGTCAGCGTCAAACGAATGAATCGATTGCACAATCCGGCGTCCCGTTTAGTTGCAGCAAGTAGGTATCCAGTCATTCCGTATCCTCTGGCCTAACGGATCCAAACGTCAAAAGAAGATCAAATGCTATATTAGGACAGGCCGGGAACTAGATGATCGCTGTCAGGACGAGAATAACCGGAGGAATTTCAATGGCTCCATCTAAATGTACGCGCCTCAGCGGTGCTCTGACTAGACAGTTACTGGAGTCCGTGGACAGTGTCCTGTTCGACTGCGACGGCGTGATATGGCGAGGCGATCAGGCCATTTCCGGAGCCCCCGAAGTTATCAATACACTAAAGAAACACGGGAAGCGGGTGTTTTTTGTCACGAACAACAGCACTAAAACCCGAAAAATGTATGCGGATAAATTAGGCAAACTCGGGTTCAATGCCACCGAGGAAGAGGTGTTCGGAACGGCGTACTGCTCCGCGATCTACCTCAAAAATGTGTGTAAAGTTGAAGGAAAGGTTTATTTGATCGGGAGCAATGCGATGAGGCAGGAGCTTGAGAAGATGAGCATCCAGCCGCTCGGTATGGGCCCTGACCCCATCTCAGGTGTTCAGATTGACTGGGCGAACGTCCCTCTCGATCGGGAGGTTCAAGCTGTTCTGGTCGGCTTCGATGAACATTTTAGTTATATGAAGCTCAATAGAGCCTTGCAGTACTTGTGCAATCCTGACTGTCAGTTCGTGGGCACCAACACGGACACGAGGTTGCCTCTGGAGGGTGGAAAAGCAGTCCCGGGTAAGCAAATATGAGATTGCTTTAAATGTGTGAATAACCTGCATGTCGTAAACAATAATGTTATCACGATAACCTTGCAGGTACAGGCTGTCTCCTAAGGGCTGTGGAAACGGCTGCACAACGCCAAGCGCAAGTAGTGGGCAAACCCAGCAACTTTATGTTTGACTGCGTGGCCAGCCAGTTCGGCCTGAACCCTGAGAGGTGTCTGATGGTAGGAGATAGACTAGACACTGATATTATGCTCGGCTCAAACTGTGGCCTGAAGACCCTGCTGACCCTCACAGGAGTTTCCACTGTTGCGGATGCAGAGGCGAACCAGAAGAGCGACTGTCCTCAACGGCAGAAAATGGTGCCTGACTACTATATAGACAGCATTGCTGATATTCTACCTGCACTAGATGCCTAGACAGTGTTTACCTAAGATTTATCCACTTCACTAGAGAATATTTAACGTGGAACAAAGTAACCTATTTTAACAGTTATCGCTTTATTTAAATATAAAAAAAAATTAGTTGATACAAAGTGACACATTCACTCATTCTAATCATGTACAGTTATTTGCCATTACGAAACTGTTGCCATGTTATCAAGGGTTATTTGAAACAGGACTACCTCTTTTTGGAGTTTCCCATTGTATTTTACTTTCGTTGATTTGGTAATATAAGGGCAATATGTTTCCTTCTTGTGTTGTGTTTCACTGTTTTTAATTTGTCTGAATGAATACGCGTGTATAACCACTGAGCAACATTTGTGCACGTACAATGAAGTCATATTAATATATTGAGAAAAGTGATGTCTGATGACGAGTAACACTCAGGTACTAAAAAACATGTCCTTATAACACAATGTGTGATATTTGCAATTCTATTTTGCACTTTACAACTTGTTACTCTCAACACCATTGACTGGTTTTCGTTCTCACCATCAACTGAACACACATTTATTTTATGTGTCTGATCAAATAAAACAAAATCATTTTAATGATGTGAGTTGTGATGTTTTTATCATGTATAAAGATATAACAAATGTATAAGTGTAATGCAATGTAAGTTGCTTTGGATAAGAGCGTCTGCCAAATGCATGAATGTTTTATTCTTAAGATTGGAATTGCATGTACAGTTATGAAAAAAATTAAGAGACCCCTCCAAAATTATTTTCAGTATTTTACTATTCAAAAGTATTTGGGTAAAATGATCATTTTGTTTCATTCCGTGAACAAGTTCCAAATTAATGTCTTAACATGTATAGGCCTATTTAAAGAGACTTAAATATATAATATTAACGCTAATATTAAAAAAATTCAAGAATAATTCATTAAATCAATTAATACTTAATGGAATTACACACATCGCTGTTGGTTGACTTTACAATACGTCACTCCTGAGGTTTGCTTTTGTTGAAATTCAACAGACATTGGAATGAAATGACTTGTAAAAGTTTGCATCGGTCCAGAGCTGTATATTTTGTCACTATGACCACAACTGACGTTTTTAAAGTCACCTTGGTCCGTCAGCAGCTTTAGGGCAGAGGCAGTCGATGCTTTAAAATCTGGCTCGATGTCGAAAAGCCCTGTCCACAGCACAGTTCTGTCCCCATTGTCTATTGTCTGGGAAAGGGGTAGCCAGCCAGTGGGTTGGACTACCTGGAGCGTGAGGCATGAGGTGGGGGGCAGAGGATGGCAGAGAGTTGTTAGAGAGCTATAGCACAGTCTCTCTTGGTCCGTCTCAGTCATGACTATCGCCTAATGCAGTAAAACGTGAGACAGGTACTGAGGAGAAGAAAATAAAGGCCAGAATGGTGAGGTGCTGGAGGCATTCAGAAGCAAGCTTGGAGGACCCACACTGTATGGTAAGATTTTATTTCGTTAAATTCGGATATATTACTGTTTACCATTAGTGGAACACATACTTCAGATTAAAACAAATATGTCAGTGTTTGTTGAACTTATTTTTGTTTTATGACATATAATAGGACTGTAACTTCAACTATTGTATATACAAAGCATAAATAGTTTTTTTTTTTTATGTATATTTGTCAGTAAGATGATTTCATGTTTAGAATTTTTCTCATTGGCTTTTTCCAGCACTGTGGTCCCATGAGTTCTTCTAGAATTCCTCACAAAGTACTCTGGGGGAGTCTTGCTGCCATGCTGCTCATTGTTGTCATTGGCCTCGGTGTCACTGCACATCTAGGGCTACAGCACAAGACACAAGTAAGAGTCAACAACATGTCAGGACCATTTCTAAATGTAAACACTATGTATATAGGCTTCAATAGTGATCACTTGATGTTTTTCTATACAGTCTTCACTGCACGTTGTCAGAATCCCTGATCACACGGGTGACTTTATCAACCAGTCTGCGCTGATCGACAAGCACAACAATGTCGTGACCTATTTCGTGACTTCACATGTCAACCAAACCTCCATTGTGATATTTGATGTGAGACAGGTAAGGCCCTTTTTCCCTTGTAATGGGACTCCACAGATTAAACATTTCCTCCGAATGTCAGTTACATTGCTCGTATCTCTCAGGGGATGGTATGCTATAAACCTGACAACCAGGACAGCTGCTTTCTTCGCCAGATGGAAAGTTTGGATTATGAGACTGTGGAATCTCAACTGAATAAGTCAGAGAAACAGGTAAAGCATTTTTACCACAGCGGATTATAATTCAGATCATGGATCTTGTTCACAAACAGCCTTACAAACTAATGCTTCAAATATAATGTGCATTTTGTCATAATTTATTCACCTGTTTGTCATTCGAAAAGTATATGATTTACATGATACATTTTGAAAAATGTTGACATTGCTATTTTTTCATTCAATAAAGGTTTCACAAATAAAGATCCTGTTGAATAAACATTAAAACCCTGCACAAAACACAATTGAAAATTGGATTTATGGATTTAATGGCTATAATGGGAATAATGGGAATTGTATTGGTTTTAATGGAAACTATACCAGTGTCTATACTGGTTTCTCATGGATTCTATTGGTGGGATGCTATCCCTGCTGAAAAAAACAGAAAGCCAAACCATCACAAATTCTGTGGTTAAAATATCATTATGTATAAATATTTCTGTCATTTACCCTTTTGTTGTTCCAAACCCATTCCTGCTGAAAAAGTAATAGAAACCCAATAGAAACCGTCACAGAAATTCTAATGGTTTCCATTAAATTACCATTACGAACCATTAGCTTTTTCCATTAAAACCATTACAAAATTCAATTTTGTAGTGTGTTTTTGGGCATAATTCCAATAGGTTTAACATCCGATCAATAGTATCCATATACCTTGGCAAAAAAAACCCTGCTGAAAAAAAACATAGAAACCCAATAGAAACCATCACAGAAATTCTAATGGTTTCCATTAATATACCATTATGAACCATTAGCCTTTTCCATTAAAACCATTACAAAATTCAAACCATTACAACCGCTTTAATGGTTTCTATTGTTTTTTTCAGCAAGGAATAGAAACCATTTAAATAGAATTGTAGTGGTTTTAATGGATACTATAATGGAGTCTACTGGTATGTGATGGATTCTATTGGTTGGATGTTAAATCCTATTGGAATAATGCCCAAAACACACTACAAAATGGAATTTTGTAATGGTTTTAATGGAAAAAGCTAATGGTTCATAATGGTATTTTAATAGAAACCAATAAAACCATTACAACTTCTTTAATGGTTTCTATTGGAATCATTGAATCCTATTGGAAAAATGCCCAACACACTACCAAAAGACATTTTGTAATGGTTTTAATGGAAAAGCTAATGGTTCGTAATAGTAATTTAATGGAAACCATTAGAATTTCTGTGATGGTTTCTATTACATTTTCAGCAGGGATGGGTTTGGAACAACAAAAGGGTAAATGAGAGAAAACAGAAATATTTAACATTATGTTAAACTTCCCCTTTAATGCCATTCGCAAGGTCTTTGCCCTATGTACAACCGCATAAAAGCCATCAGGGGATCTGGTTGGCAAATTGACTGACACTTGAACACAGCACCACCCTGGTGCTCTTAGGTAGATTAGAGAGCTCTTTTGGCTTCATTCACCTCTGCGACTCCAGAAAAGGAGTAATGGACCGCACCAGCTCAGGAGATCTTAGTGCTGCCGAGTCCAAATTCCACAGACAATCTGATCCACCTCGGCTGGCTCGCGTTACAGGATAGGACCACAGGGTGCACAATGGCCACTCTGTTGGCTTTTTCCTCTTATAAGTCACTACTGGAAAGACAGACTTCCCTTCCACAAACAGAGGAGAGACCTGTGCTGGACACGCTTCTCTCAGCACTTAACAGGGAGATTCAGTGCCGGGTTATGATCTGCTCAGAATGGATAGGTTGTCACAGGTGAACCGATAAGTATCGCTGTCCAGCACTTAAAATCTTGGTTTTTGCATCATTGCATTTGATTAAAGCCATTTGAAAACTTTTGGAAATTCAACCCGCCCACCAGAAAAAAATATTCATTATACTCAATGGCCTTTTAAAAACGTTTGTCGATTTTTGCACACAATGAGCTATTGAGAGATGTTAACTCGTTGTCACAGACTCACTCGGGCATTACTTCACTTTAACAAGTCTCTATCTGATCTCTCATTGGAGTAAGCGGTGTAATTACAAATGCCTTTTGTACCAGAGGAAACACTCAAGACGATGGAGAGCTATACAGTCAATGTAACAATAAAGTGTGTATCACACCATCACAGGATTATTTACATTACAGTGATGTACACTAAGATGTGTGATGATTCTCACAGGTCAGTCAGGTGTGGCTGGTGGGAAATGAGACTGAATGGCACACCGAGTTTTTGGGAGTGTTGCCCAGCAGTCGTGTTGATGCCTCCATCCTCCAAGAACCTCTACAGTCCCTCTGCAAACAAGCCTCTGTTTATTGGACTAGAAGATCTGATGGTAAGAGTGTGTGTCAAACCTCAAACTATATAAGAATGAAACTATACATGTTTCCTTTTTTTTGTAACAAAACCAGGGGTAATAATGAAATTCTTATGTAAAACATATATTTTTTTACTATTAACCACAAAATCTGCATTTGCATGGGTTTAAAGCAGTGGTCCTCAATCTGGGAGACCCGAGACGGAATGGGGGGGGGATGTGGGGGGTGATTTGGGGGCACAGCTTTTTGGGGCATTTTCTGAAATATAGAAATTATTTTGTGAACAAATTAATTATTTTTAAGATTTTAAGTCTTTTTGGGGGGCACAAAGCGATGCACCCTACACAAAGGGGGACTCGCAACGAAAAAGTTTGACAACCACTGGTTTAATAAAAACAACTTTGTGCATTAAAACCATTTTGTGGTTAAAAATGGACTTTTATGTCTATTAAAGCTACAAAATAAATGTGTATTTTGTCAAATAAGTAAGATGAACTACACCAAAAGCAATAACAATGTCTACGTACATCTTATAAGACATAAATAATTAGCACCTTATGATAAATCAGATTTAAAGGTCCAGCATCTGGCATCTAGCGGTGAGGTTGTAACCAACGGCTCAGTCCTCTACTCCCCCTCCCTTTCGACAATGTCTGTCCAAATATAATATGCATTATACACAAAGTATTTCCATGAAGCAGAGGGAGAACACGCATCCTCAATTGTTCAAAATATTAAGGCAGTTATCTAATTTGAATAAAATGTTTAATTTTCCAATAAAAGATGATACATTTTTACGATTTGTCACATTTATATACTCTTAAAATATTTTGGATAAAGGATGTACAGAAGACGTTGCATAACAAGCCAAGAACATGCAGAGATGCTCTTTAGAGAGCGCGGTGTGACAGAAACTTAATCCAATTCTCCAGCGAGTTGTGACCTTTTGTAGAGTCGCACCACCCAAGCATGAACAAGGAAAAGAACATTGGGCTGTTTATGACTGCCGTCAGAACATCCATAGAAATAAAAAGCTCTACATTTCTTTTTTCTGCAGGTCCTGGGAAACAACGACTTATTTACTTCTGCATCGACATCTGCTTCCCCAGCAACATTTGCGTATCCGTGTGTTTCTACTATCTGCCAGAGTGAGATTCCACTGGCTTTGACCCGTTGAGTGCCAGGAAGCAAATGCTTTGACATTAGCGACAGCAACTGCAGAGACTGCACCAAATCCGGCAAAGAAGGCGGAACCATCGTGTCATGTGATCTGCTGAATCCTTATGTTCATCCTTTCTTGTATTTATCCCCATTTTTGCAGTGACGTTTAAACATGACTTGGCTCAAAGACTCCAGCTTGTTTTCTCCTGTAACCTGATGCAGATGAGTAATGGCAAACACTGTTGGTCTACAATAAAGCACCATTGTGTTAAGTCAGTCAAATCTTTGAATGAGTATAATTTAAGGATGTGTGGATCAGAAATATTTTATTTTGCACAGCTGATGTACAGAAACAGTGTATATGCATTTTAATACACATTTAAGATTCTAACATTATTTTTGTGTTTAATCATCAGTAATCTGAGGTTACCGTTAATGCAAGAAATACTTCAAAGTTTGCACGTAAATGCATGAAACATTTATTTAATACCGTAAAAATGACCACTGGATAATAGATGCAAGTGTCAAAATAAAAGTCCTTGACAGTCCTTTTAATAAGCAGACTGCATATCATCCGAGTACACTGTCGTTGAAGGCCAAACACACCACGGCTTTCTGATGGCCGCTGTATTCACGCTTGATCTCTCCTGTCTCCACACACCACAGGCGAGCGAGGTTATCGGAGGAGGCTGAAAACCGGATGGAAATTAAAATAATTAAACAAATAAATAACCATGTTTGTAAACAACAGTAGTTTGCAAGTGCCCACCTGTAACTATGTACTGTGAATCCCCAGAGAAGGCACAATCCCACATCCATCCTCGGGACGTCTCTCCTGGGTTGTTACTCTTAATACTCAACTCTGTCATCAGAGAGAAGTTTGAGGTTCGCCAGATTTTACAGGTCTGGTCAGCGGAGCAGGTGGCCAACAATCTAGTGAAGACAAAAAAAAGCATCTGTATAAAAGTAGTCCAAAATATCTTCTTTTGTGTTTTGCAGAAGAAAGAAATTCATACAGGTCTGAATTGTAAACGATGACAGAAAAGAATGTTATTTGGTTTGCTTTTACAGGTAAAATGTTAAAACTTACGTGGAGTCTGGGCTGAACTTGCAGCGTAAGGAGTAGCGTTTGTGGGCAGGGATCTTTGTCTTGGGTATCAGCTGCGTCACCTCATCCCCCATTCCACCAGCCAAATTCCACACATAACAGTTGCCCTATAGACAAATCAAGCAAATTTGAGTTCAAACCCTAAATGTATGTGTATAAGTAATGCTATAGTGAAGAGTCAATGCGCTTACTTACCGAGCTGTTAACTGCTGCCATATAACTGGCATCAGGATCGATGTGAACTGAATTGACGGACACATCTGGTTCTGGGATGAGCTGTTCATTGTGGTCTGTTTTTAAATCCCAGATGTGGATGACACCACTTTGGTCCCCGACGATTAATTCAGCCTAAAGGAAATGATTTTTAATAGTCTTGCTTGTTAGCAGTAATCACTATTATTACTAAGCAGATAATGAAATATTATACAGAGACCAGCTGACCTGATTGGGATGAAGACACACACAGTTAATAGGTGCATTGACTTGGAAGATTCGTTGGCACTGGAGGTTCCTTGACCTGTATGTATACAATTGAATGTATGCTTGAAAAATACACCTCCTAGGTCATCTTTATATATAGAACGAACAGCATTTACTGTATGTACCTCAGGTCCCAGATACGAGCCATGCAGTCTTCTCCACCTGTGTACATCCACCTTCCATCCTCGTGGAAGCCAACTGATGTGATGTTCTTGCTGACGCCATCGTAATTGATCACCGGGTTTGGATTATTTGAGTTTAAGTCATACATGCGTATGTGTTGATACCCTGAGAAGAAAGAAACAGGCCTTTTTGCCCAATCTATAGCTTTGAGATTATCTGTCTCATGTAGTTTGTGAATCTGAACTTACCAGCGGCAGCAATCATGCTCCTGTCAGGCGTTACTTCAAGAGAATTAACTTGCTGTTTAGGAAGTTAAGGAAATGTATCCATTCTGCATATATTCAAACTGTGTATCTGTACATTATCTCAGTGGTACTCTTTGACAAACCCTTGTTCATAAAGGATACAGAGTCTTGGTGTTGGACAGTTCTTGTGCATATTCCACTATGAGCCTGCCAGAATCTGACGGTGTGATCATATCCAGCGGTGGCCAGTATGACCGGATCACTGCCGACTGTACCTTGATTCACATTCATGATGAATTCAATCCCTGGTGGAAAAAAAAACAAATGCCACTGTAATCAGCTGTTTCCCATTGAAACCATTACAATTCCTTTTTGTAATGTGTTTTGGACCTTAGATTCAACAGGATATTTTATTGGTTTTCATCAACTAGATATCATCCCACCAATAGAATTCAACAGATTACCAGTAGACACCCACACACAGAGAACATTATAATTTCCATTAAAACCTACACGATTGCCATTATAACAATTAAACCCAGCATTGATGGTTTGCAATGTGTTTTTGGGTAAAGGTTTGCAAGAGAACGATTCATGTCGTATTATCTTTGAGTAAAAGCTGTTTTTAATTTACAGTTATCGCAAAAAGATGACAATAGAAACTTGCGGGGTCTGACGTGAACTGCAACTGCTTAGTATCTAACAGAATAAACTGACAAACCTGAACATAACATGTAACGTAAAGAAATGCTCTTACCTCTTGGCAAAGGATGCACTAGAAATCCGAAGAGCTAAATGTAAAATAAAACAACCTCAACAGCGAATATCACATTATTTACACTGATGTCAAACGTAGACGTGCCTCGTCCAAAACCGTCCCCACAGAAACATCGCTCAAATAAAGATTCCGGATGCAAAGTACATTATTTGGTTTTACTGTATAATTTATTTATATTTATACACTTGTTTAATTGACAATTGACACTTTTCAAAAGAAATAAATAATACATAGATACATTAAAGTTTATTCATTTACAGAAGCCTATTGCAACAAAATGATATCCAATGGAGCAATGGAACAAAATGTCAAAAATAATTTATATACAAATTTGAACTACAGAATTTAACAAGCAGTAGTTTATTTAACTTGAGTCAATATGAAAAAAACAAACATGCTGTTTAAAACTGCATTGCAAAACAGCCACAACCCACTTATAAGGAAAGGTTTTGCTTAACTTCCACAGGGTCAGCGAGGGCACATGACAGAATGCTTGCCCTCATTCCACTTTTGGTTTTCGGAGATGGAAGAACCTACAAATATAAACAAAATGATTTGCAAATTCATTTAAAAATAAGATACAAGTAGGGAAAATGTCAAACGTGAGTCATTAACCTTCAGATAAATTTTGCATCTTTCCAGAAGCAGCGTCCACTTCATAGTTGTTTTTTGAGACTCTGACAGATTCAGAAACTCCTCTGTCTGTACAAATAGACATTTTTCTTTCACCTTTTACAGTACACACATATATACCAAATATTCAATACAAATTTTTAGAGAATAAGTTATTAGGTCATTAAAATGTTAACCGTGTATGAGTCTATCACTAGAGTTACTAGGGTCACTATCAAGGTTTTAAAAAAATAAAAAGGAAAGTACAGATGTGCTTACTTTACAACCCAGGGTTTTCTCAGCGACTGTGCCTGCCAGGTTGCACGACTGCAACGTCCCAGAATGATCACTGATATCCACCAGCAAACCAAAGCCTGAAGTGACGTGGAGCTGTTGTCCCTGACTTGGACAGGCAGGATTGGAACAGGTCTGACTTTCCTCGCTGATTTGAAACTTGCATTTGGCACTAGTGTAAAAATGAAACATTAAAACTCAGTCTTGTTCAGAGTATGTCTTATAAAACTGTCTTGGAAGTCAGACTCACCATCTGTTGCGTATGACTTTGGAAATAGAGGAACCTAGTTCAAGCATTGTAATGAACGCATATGCGATGCAATGAAAAGCATCAGCATTTTCTTGACTTCTAGCTTTGAGCTGGCTCACAGTCAGCACATCACTAATGGAATCCACTGAAAAAAAGCCCACTTTTACTGTGTGGCTACATACTATAATACCCTATTATTTTCCTAGCAGAGGGTTAGATCACATGACTTACATGGCATACTGTCGCCTGGGAGAACTTCTTGGTCCAGATCTCCAGTTTCTAACAATGTCCTTATACATGCATACAGTTGGTTTGCCTCTGCTGTATCTAAATAGTTTAAAAACAACTGATGGTTAGAACTCGTTTAATTTTTAATGATACCTTATAATGGGAACTATTTTCCTACCAGGGTGTACAGTAATGATTGTTTTTGAGGTCACTGTTGCTATCATACAACTGCGAAAACTGTCAAAGGTGACGCGAGCATCTGCAATGAAGAGAACTAAGAGAAAACACACACATTTTCACTATATATATATTTTTTGTTAAATATTACAGACAAAAAAGACCATAAATATACATGTTAATACCTGTTCCTGTCTGTGTTTGTGTTTGTAGCAGCTGAATTGTCTCTTTATCCCAGCTGGGTACACAAAATCACTTTTCAAAATCAAAATTTCTTTTTTGCTATTATTTTATGTTGGTTTTAATTTGAAGTTAGTTGCTCACCAAACTAAAGGAAATGATTTCACGGTGTCATCAAAGAGCCATACTTCCAGTCTCTGTCCTTTGCGTCCATCTGACTTTGTAAAGAATTTCTCCTCTCCCACCTTTCAATAACAAAATCTCAATCAACTCTGGAAGCTTTTAGAATAAAAAAAAACATTACCTGGAAGCATTTCTAAGGAATCTAACCGATTGCACAGCTGCTAGAATGTTAATAATGTTTCCATCCAGGCTCTGTCCATTTGCAGTAATGTCTCGTAATGAATAAAAGTCCCCTGGATCTTTAATAAGCATGTGATATAATGGCAGAATCCTGGTCTCTATTTCTAAATCTGAGCAGATCTTAATGGTTGAGTGAGTCTCTGTTACCAGCAGCCTGTAGAGACTGAGATAAAATATTGATATATGTATCAAATAAGAGGCTGACAAAGAAATATGTTTGTTGAATGTAATTCAAAACCTTTTGATTTATTATTTACCTGGGTGTTGAGGGACAATACCGTTCTTCTTTCTCATAGTCTTTGGTCACAACAAGAGGATTTTCAATTATAACTGAAATAGAAAATTCTTCTTTAGCATAAATATGTAATCTAAAATATATGTAAAACATGCTTTTGTTTAGAGATTGCTGCTATAAATCTCACCACAGTCCCCAATCTGGAAGCGACTGCTAAGTGTTTGGATGTACTCCTCATTTCCCCATGCAGACACATTGATAAAATGTTGTGGTGAGTCTTTAATGGTAAAACTGAAGGTGAACCTTTCAGAACCAACATCTACATGAGAAAAACATTATAAGTATGATAAAAAAATAATAACAGTTAAGTCAAAAAAGCTATTGGCGCATGTGAATATATCTAAGTTTGTTAGAAGTATGAAAAGATATGTGGACAGAGAATGGATGTATATTATGTGTGATAAACACACTTTTTCTGTCAGGAAATCCTCTTGAATCAGTTTTCCCTATTATCACTCCAACCACCTTCTGAAATATGAAAAATGCATAATGAATATAAATTGTTATAGAAACCATCACATCATTATTGTTTGATGTTTGTACGCAGTCTCACCGAATGTGTGATGTTCATGTTCAGGTCTGATATTGGCACACATTTCTGCATTGCAGCGTAACTTACCGAATTTCGTCTCTATAAAGAAAATATCACACTAACAACAACTAAATAACACCCATAACGGGTTGAAATGTTTACTTTTGTAAAGTGCTTAAACAATTAAATGAGTTACCACGATGGCTAGCAACAGAAATCCTCTCAGCAGACAACCTGAGGCGTTTTTTTAAGGTAAACACGTTTCGTGGCGAATTGTTAGTTTGCTGTAGTTGTAATAGTCTATAAGTAAATCACCGTTGTTATATTCGTAAAATATAATAACCGTTATCATTCACAGCCGGAAATAGTGTTTGTTTGTTTGTTATAAAGTCGCGGGCGAGCGGAGCAGCGCACGAGCTACAAAACGGACCGTTTCTAGTACGAACTGCGTCATTTTGGCGGGTTACGTGTCACACATTACTTGTGGAGGTAAATGACCATTGCAAACACTTTAAAACCAAACAGCCTTTTATTTCAACGATTAAAAAGTGGATATGGAATGAATGACAAAATGAGACACATTCAGACTCATTTAATTAAATTATGCATATATGATAAAGAAACGCATAAAGGCCTAGAATGAACATGAACTACAAACAAATCAGACTTTGGTTCAAATGTATTATATCATCATCGTCGCAGTGCTGTAAATTATATACAAATGATTTAAATCATGTTTGATCAACTTCTTTACTTAGTGCACTTCTTACCAGAGCTTATTCAGAGTCAGACTAGTATAAAAATAGGCTATAGATTAATTTATGTCAGGATGGCCATAATGCATCTGTGTACAGGACTCCCAGTCACGAGCTTTTCCTTGTCCACTTCATAAACTGCGCATCCTGTTGTGCGTATGCAACAGTCTCATCAGCACCATCTCGCTTAGTGTTTATCAACCTTATCTGGTGACAAAAATAGTTATGAAATATAAATGATAACTATTGCTACATCATATAGAAAGCTGTCTATATACCTTTTGGGACAAACTTAAGCGAGTGGCTGAATATTCAGAAACGTGATAAGCCCTCTTCTGGTCCATCATTCAAGAACTCATGGCCCAGTCCATTGCCACACGTTCCACACAGAACCTGCATATTAAAACACGTGTGAGTATAAATGTGATGCATTATTACAGTATGCTTTTAATAAAAGCTGTTTTTGTAGCCTACCTTGTAAGCTGTTAATGTTTCCATAATTTTTGTTACGCTGTCTTCTCGGATGGTCTCTGTGAAAGAAGGCCAGGGGGAAGAATGTTCATATTTGGACCTGCTTGAAAACAGTGGATGTCCACATTGGGAACAAACATACATTCCTGTAGATAAACAATAAAGAAATATCATATACAATGTTATGGGACAACTTCTTTTCTACCTGTTTGTGTCAAATGCCATTGTTTTCTTTGACATCATACAATTATAACAAAGTTGATTAGCTGTATGGCGTTATAACAGTTCAGCCAAGTGTACAACAACAGTTTCATCATAATCTCTCTAACACCGCAGGTTGTGCAGAGTAAATGAATGAAAGCCACTACTTACCAGGATTGAAATGATCTTTATAAAACTCTTTCCCGAGAAAAGAACAAAAAGACATTGTTTGCCAAATGATCAATATCCCAACAACAGAGGATATTTACGAAGAGCAAATGTAAGGACAAGATGTTCCGGTCACGTGACCCTTACACAATTTGCTGTGCATGTTCCCTGAACGACCGCTAGATGTCGCACAATCATTTTCACAAGATTTGAGTCGAAATATTAATTAGAATGCATATTAAAAACATGATTTTTGAAAATCTTTAAAAACAGATTCATATATTTTTGCAAATGAATTCTTCATGTTATATCTTCAAAACATTTTGGGTAAAAACAATTCACAACACTAAGCTCCCCTTTGCTTTAATGGCCACATGCACTTGAGCTGAAATGGAATTCACAAATTTACACCAAATCTGATAATCCAAGTTATTTTAGAATGTTTTAAATGGATCAGTGTCACATTTATTGGGGATCTAGTGGTGCATACTTCACTTCATCTTAATGACACTTTGTTTACATTTTTTATCCTAAAAATTTCCATTTATTTCCAGGTTTAAATGACATTTTGAACCTCGCATGCAAAATGTACACAATGTGGCTTACTGACGGATCATGGTACGTAGGAGCACAGTGTTACTGAGTAGTGCATTATAGAAATTTTATTATGTTATTTATTCTGGTGATAATTTGCATGCACAAAGCCTGAGCTGGAAGAAAAGGGATTTTGGGTGAGAGGAGATTTTTGTTCGTTCCAAGTAAACAAATCACTTATTTTTAGTCTTTTCTGTAATCTAAAAAGATATTTGGCAGGGTTTGTTCACTCATATTTGCAGTAGTGTTTAAGCAACTCTGGAAGTTCCAGCCAGTCCAAAGCCATTCTGTGAATGATGTGTTTCTGAATGGTCTTTCTGCAAAGTGTCTGCAATGAGGCAACTGCAAAAGAAGGACAGAGGGAAGGAATAGTTTAATTTGTCACATTTCAAATCATACAGTTTATATGAAGGTGAAACGACTTACATCCATATTCCACCTGCACAATCCGGACACATTTCGTCGCTGCAAATACATCCACGACAGCATATAATGGCTTATTGGTTGAGATTCTCTTTGCAGAGGCCCCCATGTCTTCACCGTTGATGATGATGTGCATGTCGGCAAAGCCTTGTCCCTTAGGCACATAGACAACCCCTATGCGACTGCGACGTGCGGTAGGAGGTAATGCGTTGGTTTTGTACAGGTCATCCAGGATATGACTGTACCTGCCAGGTCGACTGCGTCCCACCAGCTTGTCTCTGGGTATGCACACATTTTCTATATACAGGTGAGTGTTGGTGAAAAATGTTTTAGGCTTGTTCTGCATCTCAACACCACCATTTGGTTGTTCTCCTTCCTCTCCTGCATCCTCAACAACTTTATTATGGTTTCTTGTTATAGCAAATACCCAGCTGTCTCCCATTTCCACAAGATCAGGCAGAGAGTATTCTGGCACAGTTTCCAGCATTCGGGGGTCATGTGCAGTTAGTCCGATCCGTAAATGACCGCACCAGCCCAGTTCTTTCTCTTCAATCTCCACAAGGAAAATCTCTCCAGGGCTCAAGGGGTCTTTACTGAAGCAGACGCCATTTGCAAAACTTTCCACGCGGGTGGCCTGAGTTCCCGAATGGTCAAGTCTCACGTTTGTACCATGAACTGGGTGGAACTCCATAAACTGTCCCAAAACAGCTGCCATTTTTACAGGTTTCAAAAAAATAAAGGAAGGTTTAAACAAATAGTCTTTAAAATAAATAATCAATTCACATGTTGACTGTCCTTTTCTCCAGGAGTAATCTTCGGTGAACGCTTGAGCAGACAAACCCCTCCACCGTATCACAATCACTTGTGCTTGTTTAAGTTTTAGTCCTGAAGGGCTGACTATTTTTGACCTGCTGCATGTGTCATTGGTGGTTTAAAATAGATGGCAGGATATGCTGAGTGAAGACAAATGGCTGGGAGGAGTTTAGCTGCTCAACTGCTCATTGGGAATTCTTTCCAAATTGTAAGAAATAATGGTGTGTGTTTTATTTTAAAACTATGAGAGTACGAAGTGAGCTTGCTTTGTGTATTTGTGTATGTAAGTCTGTCTCTTCTCAGCACAGAAAGATCTGAGCTTAGGAGGGAGCTCCATGTTGCTTTATGTAGGGCGAAGTAATTGTCCTCTCTTACCCCACATAACACAGTATGATAAGAGTAAAAATAAGTTTAGAGATAGTGAAAACTAGAGTTCGCTTTAAAAATGTTATAGCCTACTTATGTTTCTGTGACTAGATAAACTTTATTAATATTTATTATTAACAGAAAATAATCTCTTATGGACTGTTTCATGAACATGTTTAAGGTCATCAGATGTTATGTTAGGCTACGTCTTTTTATGTGAGTGGATGTCGGGGCAGATTTTTTTTAATCGAGATTAAAGTGGACCGCAGCCACGCTTTCTATAATCAGATTGAGAAACTGCGGTTCGCCAGATCACATCTGGATGGAGCCTGTGAGGGGGAGGAGTCAGTTTCAATCCGTCCACACAAGTGCACCGTAATACACCAGTGATGTAAGAGAGAAGTGTAATACTGTAGTTGAAAACTACGAGTATCGGTTCGGTGGGCGCGCGCGCGCGATGTAAAGGCACAGATCTGCACAGCCCTGCGGGCGCAATGAATGCCATCAGCTCTCGGTGTTTAGCATCATAACATCTCATGCCAAGCTGTGCGCAGACTTATGAATCATGCAAGACGTTTGAAGAAAGTGTCAGCAGTCTCCTCTCTGGGAATGATTCACAGAACTGCAACTTCATGTTACTGAGAAAACGCAGTTGTTAACTGTTTGTTTGGAGATCGGGAGATCACGTGGTGCAGAATTTAGGTAAGTTACTGATTCTGAATGTGTCTCATAATTAGGAATTCTTTCAAAATGTCGTAAAGTTATTTACTCAACTAGCCTATTGTTTATGTATTCATTTATTTATTCGTCTTATGAATTTCTTATGTGTTGCCCTATAAAGCAACAATCACCTGCTGTGTTTGTTATTGAATGCAGCAAATTAAACGTTATATTTCCTGTCAGACAATAACGTTATATTTCTACACTCTCTTGATCTATATCCTTTGCTTGGCACTGGACTGTCTGAATGGTTAATAAATAGAATCTATCTGGACCATTTGCAAGACTTTAAATCCAGTTGATCTGATATTAGTGCTGTTAATCTGCACTGACATTTTAGGTGTCACAGATTGCCAGATGTGTACAAACTATAAAGGCTACAGCACAAATGTCCTGATGGTTGTTTCCAGTTTATTTATCATAATAATGTATTATATAATTACTATATATGTACAGTATACAAATATATATTTAGCTTGAAGCTCTGCTGTATAGAAATAACAAAACTCGACTTTCCAAATATAAAAGTTTAGTTTAGATAGGAATACATTTGTCAGTGTTCTGCATTGGTTTACTTTTTCGTTGCGTTTCAGTAGGCTGTGCTAAGTCATGTATTCATTTCTTTACTTCATATTTCATCTTATCTGTCAAAGCTTAAAAAAATGGATGGACAGCAATGTTTCACACTACACACTATCTAAAATCACAGCTTTAAAAACAACACATCACTCAGCATGCTGTTTGTCTGCTCATTCCTTTTGAGAGAAAGTCTTAGATTATTGCAAACTGGTTATTACAAATGCACACATTTATTAAAGATCATTTTAAAGACAGAACGTTGATGGTTGTCAGATGATAAAATAATACAGTAAGAGATGTAACTTGGCACTTCCTCTCAGACTCATGGTCATAGTAATAAAGGTGCCTTAAGGTTCTTCACAGTGATGCCATAGAAGAACCATTTTTGGTTCCACAAAGAACCATTCATTAAAAGGTTCTTTAAGGAACCATCTCTTTCTTACCTTTTTATAATCTGAAGAATTTCAGAATTTTATTAAGAAAAGCCTTTGGTGAAACAGAAAAGATGTTAAATGTTCTTTATGGAACCATTATTTTAAGAGTGTATGTGACGTGCCCTTCAACAGTCTTTTAGTTTATTATTTCGTAAGTCCATTTTGTAAGACATAGAGATTAAAAAGGATGCCAGTTGCTGGGGAATTGGTGTCACAAGGTTACATAATTACAGTAGCTAGCCTTTAACTTACTTTTAAATGCCTTACTTTACCTAGAAAGATAGTTGGAGGTTTTTGCAGTCGGTTGACTGATCTAGAAGAGTCTCTCACTGTGGTTTTCTTTCGAGATGTACTCAGTAATACGCTAGTGACATGAGGTCACTGATTACAATTAATAGTCACAGGAATGCATTAACCTCATTCAATCAATCAATAATCGTGTATGATGATAAATTATGAATGAATTCATGATCATTATTTTAAGCATGAAATTGGCTTGTTTTGTTTCTGAGTGAATAAAGAATTGTAGCTGGAAGGTGTTCATGGCTTTTGGGGAAATTCTGAAATGTAATATCAAAGTGAAAATGCATATATGCAGCATAATCGTTCTTGTTCCAGTACTTTCACTTCTACACAGAGTATATTACAAACCAAAAAAGTGCATGAGATAAGGAGATTTCTCTTTAAATCCTCATTTGTACACTTGTGGCACACTCAGAGAATTTCATAGTATGCAGACTCCATTACCAGGGTTTACTTGTAAAGAGAGATGAAAGATGTTATAAAATATAATAAAAGATATTTTGTTCAAAAACATTGTGGTGGTGTTCTGAAAACTGCTCATTAAAGTTGAAGCAAAACAGCTGTTGTTTATATATCCAGAAGGCAGAATAGTTTCATCGTCTGTTTTCTGCTGACTCATATGTATTTTGCTTGTGCTGTCTAGAGATACATCATGGCAGGGATGACAGGAAATGAAGGAGTCCACATATTGCCCCATGGGATCCAAAGGCCGGGTCTACAGCCTGAGGACACAGTACACACAGACAAAAGGGGCATCGTGATCCAGCTGACTGGCACAGAGGGGGAATGGGACAGTCTGGATGACAATGACCTAATTTTCACCTTAGATTGTGATGGCCAAAAGTCACTCAGCCCCCTCCCGAAGAAAAGGCCATGTTCAGTAGACATTCAGGCTGAGGAGGAGTGCGACCTAAACTCGCCCGCATTCACCGTTCCTCTCTCTCCTTCTTCGCCGGGCACCCTGGGAGACTCTTTTACCCTCGGCTCCGGCTTTCTATCACCTACCCACCGGCCCTTAGCTAACCTAGTGAAGTCTTTATCTACGGAGTTGGAACTAAAGGAGTCCTCTCTAAAGCCCAAACCACTTCTCAACCTCGTCAAGTCGATTTCCACAGAGCTTTCCTGCAGCGAGCCGGAAGTGTCTCAATCCAAGTCTGACTCCAAGCTCAACCTGCACCAGTTGATGCAATTCACCCAATCTAAAATCCGCAACGGCGACTCCCGCACCGCCCCTCCATCTCCGGTCAACCTATCCCCAACCGAGCCCAAAGCCAGCTTCTTCAGAATGGAGCTTGAGGACACTCGACGCAAGTTTTCGGAGGCCATGCAGGAACCTTTGAGCATGTTCAGTAAGATCATGCGTGAGGACAGCGTTGGCAGCCCCAAGCACCAAAGGAGCACCGGGTCAATGGACTCTCTGAGCTACAAAGGATTTGGAATTGGGAAATCGCTCACAGACTTGACCGTAGGCGACTCGCCGAAGAATGTGAGGAAAGCAGAATGTGAGATACTACCACAATGCAACTGGCCTTTGAAACACCGCAAACGGTGTGTTCAAAAATCTTGCCTTGCCTATGATCACCATAGTAGACAGGATGACTTTGCACACATCATGGTGGAGTCCAACACACATGGAACAATGATCCAAACCACAGATGTGAATAGAACCGATCAGCAAGGTTTGCCAGGCGATGTGGCTGAGCAATATTCAACTCCACTTCCTAAGGGTCTCGTCTATGTCGCATTGCTATCATACTGCTACTTTATCGTTCCCTTGTCATCCTATTGTTCTGGTTTATTTTTCGGGTTAGCATTAGGATTAATGTTGGGACTTTTGCTTATCCGATGGGGCTCCACCAGACGCCTGTCCACCAAGCATCAAAACAGACTAAATTTCATCCCTCATAACAGCATTCTCTTTGAGCCCATACAAAACAAAGCTCTTTGCGGCAAGGTGAGTTTGATGCTCATTTGCAGTCCATGTTTAATCACAGAATATGTGTGATACTTTGCGAACTTGAGCAAGTAAATACTGGTAATTTAAGTGCTAAGAAAAGCAACAGAACAGCACCCCAGGTATCTGTCTCGCAGACTGTTGTTAAACCAAAGCTTGCATTTCAGTGTCAAATCGTACATCCTGCGGGAATAGAGTCTAAAGTACTGTATGCATTTAACATCTTGCCGCATTTCTCCAAAGATTCGGCAAGTCCCTCATTACTTCTCCGTTCGGTGATTAATCCGTCTGATGTCGAATAACACACGCCCACTGCTTGACACAACCAGCTACAGCTTGTATCCTGATGCTTCACTTCTTTAATTTGTGTCTCTGTGCTACTTTATAGTGAGAAATCAGAAATTAAAATAGAATTGAACAAAAATATCTTTCTGTATCCATAGGGCTGGATGAATGAAATGTACACATATGATGTAGAAACCTACCATCCATCCCTCATGCATTCGGTGTATGCGACATTGGAAGGACCCTATTTGCGGCTTGACTACCCCCGTAACAACATTCCCCACTGGGCCGCCTTTGATGAGCCCCGCTACGAGACGAATTTCACCCGCTGTCGGATATTTACACTCACTGGCAGCAAGGTTGGTGTATGTACTGATTTTAAGCTTTTAAAAGCGCACAATAGTCTTCTGTGATAGCGTGACACAGTTTCGCTCATGGCCTCTAAACCCAACTGGCTTGAATTTGAATGTGCATGAATGATGCGAGGATGCCACGTAATATTAATGAGGTTGTTGCCTTGGCAACAGGTATTTCTTTTGCCATTGGCATTGGCACGCAAACGAGTGTGGAACAGGAAGTATCCCATCTGCATACGTTTGGCGGAAGGAGAAAGAGCAGTGGAGGAGGAGATGGTTGACGAACAGGGGGAGAACCAGAAAACAGAGAAACCCATTGGCCATCCTATCACACTCTTCCTGTTTGGAAGAACAGGGCGGGAAAAAGTGGAGTGGTTTCATCGACTGCTTTCTGCGTCCAGTTACAATGAAGAGGACCACCTTGAATCCGTATTTGGTAGGAAACGTATGATCAATAATAATGAAATAGAATCAGGTCAATTAAACCAACATACAAATCAAACAAATAACTTAAAGGTGGGGTAAGCGATTTTTGAAAACTGTTGTTGTTATTTGAAAGTGACAACAAAACACACTACTATGCAAAAGGAACACGCCCCTTCCTGCATTGCTCCGCCCTTAAACGTGCTGTGTAACGCAGGCATGAAATGCTTTGCTTTATCATATCTTATACCACGCAAATAATCATGCAAATGAATAAAATAAACAAAGACGACACAAGTATATACAAGCAGCGCACTGGTTCCAAATAAACAATGACGCTCAAAACTGCGAAGCTAATATTACAACAACAACATATCTTGGTTCTGACAAACAGCAAAAGCAATGATACTCACATACTGATCTGAATCAAAGCAACCTCCTCAGGGGATTTTTAGACGATCTTTCTCTCCAACGTCTCTCTGCTGAAAAGCCTTCACCATAGTATTGCTGCGGGTGCTATCGTATCTCCACTAAAAGCTTCGCCATAGTAGTATTATTAATATAATATTAACGCGGGTTATGGGATAAGATAATAATAAGATAAGATAATAAGACATTATTTCTTCAGTCTTGCTAATGCCAGCTTGCTCTCTTTCCTCCATCAACATGCACGGACACGCCCCTTACTGCTGATTGGCTACAAGTTTGTTTTGGTACTCAGCCCGACTCAGTTTTCTAAAGCGTTTTTGAAAAAAACTAACCCCACCTTTAATGATAATAAAATATCACTGTATAAGTAACACATAGGACAGTTGTTTTACTCTGCAGATAAATCTGTGTTGCATGAGGAAAGCCCCTCAGATCTGTCACATGGTGATGAATGTAGCAAGAGCATTGAGGATGTATTCCACAGTGACCCGGTTGGCAAAATAAAGGAGAACATTTTACCAGACTATACTTCCTACATGACTGGGTTCATCTTCTCAGACTATGCAGGTCTTCTGACAAGCTCTTGCCATAGCAGCAACCAGAGTAGTCCCACTGACAAAGAGCAGGTAAGGTGTAAGAGAAAATATTTGAGTCCATGATATATTTTAATGACATTGACTGACATAGTTTTCATCTTCTAAAAAATAGAAAAGCACTAATCATAAGTATATTGTTACTGCATTCTTTCATCCCTTTTTAAGCACAACTTTTGCTGCCATGAGGATGAAGCAAAGCCTGTCTGGTTGAATGCTCTGATTGGCCGAATATTTTGGGACTTCCTACATGAGAAGTACTGGGCCGATCAAGTTGCAACCAAGATACAACGAAAGCTGAGCAAAATCCGGGTAAGGGAACATATTTTTGTAGTGTGTTTTGCACATTATTCCAACATCCCACCAATTGAATCCAGCACACCATTGGACACCATTATAGTTCCCATTAATCCAATACAATTCCCGCATTTACGCATTTGGCAGATGCTTTTAGCCAAAGCGACTTACATTGCATCATACTACATTTGTTTCGGAATATGTGCAATCCCTGGGATCGAACCCACGACCTTTGCATTGCTGGCACCATGCTCTAACCACTGAGCCATACTATATCAGTTAAAGAAAAGTTATTTATTCAGCTGTTTAAATAATTCAAGTAAGTAGTGTATATATGAATGCTTCCAACCTGTATATGTGTCTGCATGTAAGTTTTTCATCTTTTACCACAGCTGCCTTACTTCATGGATGAGCTGACCCTCACCGAATTGGCCATGGGCTCCAGCATGCCCCAGATAACAGGCACATCTCCGCCACAGGTCAACAGCAGAGGTAAACGTGCGATGCTCGTAAGAGCCTCTTATAAAAGAGCACATTAGGTCATTCATCCATCAGGACTGCCTGAGCGTATGTGTTGTTATGTTCCTGCACTGAGCAGTAGATGAGATGTTGTTATCCTGCTGTAATCTCACGGGGCACATGAGCGCATAACATTACATCGCTTTTCTCAGCCAATAGCAGTGCATCTGAGCACGTACGCATGTATCTGTTTAACACACTCAGCTGTATGGTGATAAGCTTACTGTAAAGCATATTATACTCACGACTTATTTTTATTGTATGCAGCCCAGAGTGCATCTTTCACTCTCTGCCTTATGATCTGTGTGTTATGTAACACATAATGACATTTGGCAGAGTCTGACTTTCATAGCATTTATGGATTTATAATGTGCGCTAATAGATGTGTGAGTGTTTTATTGTGCTATGATTATATATCATTTTGTATAATCTATGATCATATTTTTTAATCTCGACCTGACATACAGATTACGCATTGATGCTGTCTATTTGGCATCATTTAGTGTTAGTCAGCACTAGAATAGATTTTTTTATTATAAAGATATTTATGTTATAATTTATGTTATTAAAGTCTTATTGTTTTGTTATCAATAATTTTGAATATCTGAATGTGTCAGACATCTTACAGGTACAGGTTTGAATGTGTCTCATTTTTGTGTCCTGTTCCCTCCATTGTTTCCCATCATCTCTCTGCTTTTGCTCACTTAAATGGCAAAAAAAATGACAATTGTCTTTGTTTGTCAGGTCTTTGGTTACATTTGGAGGTGGAGTACACAGGGGCTCTGCAGATGATTCTGGAGACCAAGATTAACCTCTCCAGACTTGGAAAGGAGGGAGTACTGGAAGCAGACACAGAGTTGGAGACCATCAATGATTTGTGAGTTTGGTAGATATTTTTAAGAATAACCAAACCAAGCTCTTCATTGATTTCCAACAAAACCACTAAGACATTTCTCAAAATATCTTCTTTTGTGATCCACAGAAAAAACAGGTATACAGTATACAGGTTTGAACGACATGTGGGTGTATAAATGATGCTGAAAATTCTTTTTTTGGGCTGCCCTTTAATTTACAATATTAACAATGGGGGATCAGTGGGTGGCACTGTTACCTCTCAGCAAGAAGGTTCCTTGAGTCCTGGCTGAGCGAGAATGCCTTTCTTTCTTGAGGTTGCAAAAGATTTTCTCTGTGTCAATGTGTATTTCCTCTGGATACTCAGGGGTCCCCGCTGTCCAATACATAGTGAGCTAGACTGAAGACAATAAATTGCTTTTAGGTCTGTCTAGGTTGCCATCTATTCAGGGGTGTACTCTGCCTGTGGCCCAAATCATAATTATATTGTCTAGCATAGCAATATAGTATATAGTCTACAAATATGAATATAAAATTGTTTTATAATAAAGCTTTTCTGTGCAGCAACAGGTCTAGACTCTCAGTTCTGGCTGACAGTGATGAGGAATCTTCAAGTGCAGGATCCTCTGATGAAGATGACATTTCCTCTGCTGACACTCAAGGATCTTTGGCAGAGAAAACCCTGTCTGCTGCTGAGGGGTGAAGACTGTTTACTCAGACTTTTACTGTTAATTTAATGGAGTTCTCCTAAAATAAAACCTTCTCTTAAGCACAGATCTGTGTGAACGAATAATCTGCTTTAGTGAGATCAATGATGCTTTTTTTACTAAAAAGAAAACTATGTTGCTACCAAAATCCTAAATAAGTTGTTACAAGCCTAAAATAATAATTTGAATGTACTCTATGTGAAATGATTTGAAACCATATTGTGTCCTCCTTGTATATCGCCTGAGACACCCCAGTGGGTCTCAGTCCCTTAGTTAAAGGGACAGTTCACCCAAAAATGGAAATTCTCTCATCATTAATTATTTACTTGTCATTTAAAACCTGTATGACTTACTTTCTTTGACAGAACTCAAAAGAAAATATTTGAAGAATATTGGTAACAGAAAACCATTGGTCTCCATTGACTTGCACTGGTTTTGTGTCCATAGAAGCCATTGTTCGATTACCAATATTCTTCAAAATATCTCCTTTTGTGTTTTGCAGATACAGGTTTGAAATGACAGGAGTAAATTATGACAGAATTGTCATTTTTGGATGAACTGCCCCTTTAAGACCCAGTGTTTAGATACCACCTATGAGGTCAATGTTGTTCTATTATGTATTTAAGATATTATTGTACTTTTGGTTCTTTGACAATAAATCATCATCACTTATTAAAAATAGTTTTTTGCTCCCCACAGAGCCACAGCAGGTGGCAGTACTAGTAGGCGGATTTTGCGATTTGTTGACAAGATTGCTAAATCAAAGTACTTCCAGAAGGCCACCGAAAATGAATACATCAAAAAGAAATTTGAAGAAATGTCCAACACTCCTCTGCTGCTCGCGGTAGAAGTTCAGGAGCTCTCTGGAACACTTGCTGTCAACATTCCTCCTCCCCCCACGGACAGAATATGGTATGTGCCATTCTGTCAAAACTGACATGCATGTGGCATCGGGGAGCGAAGCTTTGCCTAAGCTCACAAGATGTTTACAAAGATTATCTAGATTAATCATGCTCCTTAACATTTGTATCATTCGCTCTTTGATTAAAAGTTTGACATAAGCTTGTAATTAAATTTCAATTTGAGATTTAAGGATTAGGATCAAGTTTAAAGCTGTATTAGTGAAATCTTGCGGCGTTGGGGTACAGCACAAGCCCTTAGACTGAAGTATACTAAACCACAGCTAAAATCTTATGTAATATCTTTTAATATGTCATTTTAAATCATAAACACAATCATAAAAACAACACTCATTTCATGAGTTACACTTACACCTGTTTTGTGGCGTTTTTCTCAGGTACAGTTTCTGCTTCCCCCCGAGGCTTGATCTAAGAGTCAGACCTAAGTTGGGAGAGCGAGAAGTGACTTTCTGTCATGTGACCGAATGGATCGAAAAGAAGCTACAGGATGAGTTTCAGGTACATTTTAAGTTCAGTACTCTTTAAAGAAACATTATTTGAATGCCAAGATTAAACCCTGTTTTACATAAAATGTTCTTCTAATTTCCAGAAAGTTTTTGTTTTGCCCAACATGGATGACATATACTTGCCACTGATGCATTCTGGGATGGAAAATGCACAGGTTTCCTATTGTTCATCTGTTGCCTCCACTGAAAGGTGTGATCTGGAACATACTACAGAATTACAGTAGTGCCTCCTTGTGGACAGACATAAAATACACAAATCAATTTTATGAAACATTACAGCACAAACTGTCAGTAGCTTTCTAGTATACATAAGCAACAATATACATCAAGCTGTGGTTTGTCACATGTACAGTAGCTGAAGGTTGTTGTTAAGCAAAGCATCAGGTGCTTTATGGCTTTCTTGAACTGTTTACCACATAATACAAATATTACTGCAAAATTAAATGCAGTATTTTAAGCAAAATTAAATGTGATACTTTTATTAGAAGATATGGTCCTAGACATGTAAAAGTAACAAATGATTATTGTTGTGTAGTAATACAAATTGTAGTTTTGAAGTTGTGAATCATGAATAAACCACAGCTGTTGACCAACTGGCATCAAAGTAAGTGAACTAGCCATTTTATAATCTCACACACATCTCATCAGCTCATTTTCGGTCATATAGTCACTTTCGTGCCAGCCTATTATTATTTTTTTGCCACATTGGCTTACTTTTTAAATCATTTTATTACTTTATTGTATTTATTTAGTAAAATTGTCAAATTAAATACAGCTTAAGGCTGTGTTCACATATGCTTTATTTTTTTGACAAAAAAGTTTTGTAAAAAAAACAATGCTCACAGTGTTGTTACAAATAGCAGCCGGCAACGTTCTCAGGCGTATATTTTTGTGCAGGAAAGCAGTTCAGAGAGACAGACTTTATATGCAGAGGAATATTAATCATATGTAGCTATTACTTATAAACAGAGAGCGTCTTTGCAATAACTAATCACATATTTAAAAACTACAATACTAATGTCTTGCTAGAAATGCAATAAAAAAAGTTATTGAAAGGGAAAACTATGCCCCATTTAATTTTTTTGACCTATCACCTTCCTCGCATCTTGTTATGGAAGCGACCGATCTCGCTACTCGCTTGTCATTGGTTAGCTGTGAAAAGATGCGTGTTTATTTTTCAGAAAAGTTCAACTTTTTTCAGCTTAAAAAAAGCTGGCGCTGGCATTTAAAAGGGCGATCAGGACTTTTTTGAAAACACGGTTTACTCCATAGGATTATAATGCTAAATAGACGCTAGCAGCTTCAAGAACTCAAGTGTGAACACGGCCTAAGGCATCATTTTAACACAAAAAGTTACTTCAAGATTGTTATTTCCAACCACATGCAAACTTTAGATTGTTTAAAAAGTTTTGTTTAGGGTTTATGCATTAGAAATACTACAAAAAAAATTTTTTGTGTTCATATTTTCTAGAAACTTGTATACATTTGTAATATTGATGTGCAATACAATCTGTGCTGTCTACTTAAAAACAGGACAAAGACAAATTTCACTGTTTCTCTGTTTTAGCAAACAGGCAAACGTTTAATAAAAATGCACATGCATACAAAATGCTGAAGTTCTGTATAACAAGTGTTTTCACTATTATAGTGAATGTTATGTAGATCTAACTCTTGAACTGTGATGTCTGCTGTTGTTGGGACTGGTAGAGTTGTGGCTGGTGTTAGTGTTGGTCAAAGCATTGGATCCCTGCTGTGCCCCAACCTCCAGATCACCAGCCTCCAGATTCTCACACAGCAGGTTTATCTGCCTCTTTATTTGAGCCATGCGACTCTGCATGCGCATTATCGTCCTGCGCAGGTTGGTTGCAACGGCCCTCTGCTTCCTCCGTTGGGTTACAAAGCGTTGATGTAACTCTCTGTAGCAATTGTGTTGGGCCTGATTCTCACGGATAAGCATCGTGCCACAGCCCATGGGACACAGCTGTCTCCAGTAGCTGCAGCTCTGCTCATGGGCCTGTGCGTCTTTTCTCATGACCTGTTCTCCACAGCCGTCATACGGGCAGAGCTGATGCTCATATGGACAGGTAGAGATGTGCAGATATTCATTTGAAAGTGGGAATGTAGCTCCGCAGCCATGCTGTTGGTTTTGACACTAAACACAAAGACACAATTGTAGAAAGTTTACATTTGTACTTTGAAATAATTTAAAAAGAAATTTAAAAAGAAACCTACCTTGATTGTTAAACGGCTGATGGATTTACTCAGACGAAACAAAACAACCATTTGGTTCTGGTCGATAGACTTCCTACAGCATGGGCATTTCACCTGTCTGAAATCACAGAGACTTTAAAGCTTGCTTAAATATCCAGTTATTTGCTTTACAATTAATTCTTGTTGAATTGATACCGTTTCATCCACAGTAAAATGCATTCTTTGCAGAAGACATGGTTGCATGTAAGTCGTACAGGACAGCGTAGAACCGCTCTACAGATGACACAGATCAGATCATGGTCCGGAGTATCCACAAACTGCTCCACTTCATAGCCTCCACTCTGAAATCACACAATATAAAATAAAATGTCATGTTTATTGTCATATCAACACTGTAAAAAACAAAATTCCATTAAAAAAACTTTTTACTAGGGCGCCAGAAATATACTGTAAAAAAAAAAGATTTCATGTAAAATTATTTGTTTTTAATGTTTTATTGTAAATTTGCAGTCTTTTCCCTGTGATTTGACATGAAAATTTGTAAAAAATATTACTGTAAAATTAAGTTCTTTTTACTGTGAATGCTAAAATTAAGTAACACATAAGAACAAATAATAGAATAATTTATATTATTATTTTAAATGTAATAATCTATGTAATAAACTTTAAAGGAAACTCACCATTTTTCACTGTCAGTATGTTGAACGATACAGCTGATACATGTGATGTTAAAACTTGAGGAGCTAGAAATAAACTGATCATGACAGCACACAGCTAAAACATGCCAAAGAAGATCACTTGACCCATGATGATTCAGAAATACATGGTAGATTTCCCCACGTTTCCATTCTAGTACACGTTACAAATGTGTATAGCTCCTGACAACTTTTTACAGCATCCACTGGGAATCTGTTTTGGTACAATCTAGGTTTTGCTTGTTAGACAATAGCATTGCTATGGAAACTACTGAACTGTCAATGGCTGCCTGCTCTATAGACTACAAGCCCTATTCTGTACACACAGTGCAGAGGTCTGAATGGCCAAAGAGAACACAGGAGCACAATGCAGTGTATGCTAAACTGTGCATGGCTATAATAAATGTATAAAAATAGTACGTTACTAGATGCCCAGCACCAAATGTATATGTTACTCTTTTGTCATTAACCTTACCAACAACTGTTTTTGGAATAACATTGTACTTGACATTCTGTGTATTATAGGGAGTCTAAAAAGCTTTTTGCAATACAGAAGACACCAGGTTATACTGGCCACCATCCTTTTTTAACTCTCTGCTTGGAATATTATAGAAACATTATCAATGGTTTATATTTACCTCTAATAATAAATATTGCTTTAAATCAGCCTAAATCAGCTACTTCCTGTATAGTAACTTCAATAAAAGAAATTTTTTTACCGTACAAACTCAACAACAGAATAACTTGTATATTTACTTAAGGACCCAATTGCTTTAAAATAATTTATTTTTGCTTTTCAAAACTATTTGTGAAGTCTTTGGCAATAAACCTGTCAACAGGCAATAATAAAATAGTTTTTCATCTTATTATGGCATGAAAACAGGACCCTTTGACCATGTCGAGGGCAGAGAAACACACATTGTCTCCTGTAAATGCATTTTCTTCTAATTATTTCTAAACAAAGTATGGTGAAACGTCGGCTGGTGAAAATGTAAGTTTAAGGATCTTTCTTATATTTTATAAACGGAATAGTTAGAATGGTTGTGCACTGTGTATATGCCTGTGTGTGCGTGCGTCTGAATTTCAACACGTTAATCATGTGAGAACAGAAACACTGAAATGGTTCTAGTCTGAAACATTTATTGAATCTCAAACATTTATAACCAAAAGTGCAGATAAATTTTCCATTATGGAATACCATTAACTTGACATACAAATAAAAGAATATCTGAATATACCTTAAAGTAAAATATCTGTGAAAACACAGTACAATTGTTTATTCAAATAATGCTGTAACTAACTTTCCTTAAAGTTATTTACTGTAATATTGAATTGATATAGCCCCTAAATAGATTACATAAAGATTACAATAAACCAAAGTGTTACAGTGTTTCATCATGTAGGTGAATCTTCCACCATGTAAACCATACACAAAAAGAACATAGAGGTTACAAAATGCTATGAAAGGAAACATTATACTACGCTTATAAACGCTTATACTTTGGTTTCCTCTCACCTACTCCTTTATGCTCTACCTCCGTCTACCAAACCTGCTCTTTGAGGAAACAGACGGGCAGAAGTCGCCAGAGCAGCTTTTCGGGTGTAGGTCGTGCAGCGATTCAGGATCTCTTGAGTTTGGGGTCTGGGTGGTACTCTGGGGGCCATGGCGGCTTTCGTAGGATGGCTGGATTCTGAGATGGTCGGGCTAGACTGACCAATGGAAATGCCGCTATCATTGGCGTCTTGCTCTTTATTCGGCTTTATTAAGACCTCATCTCCCTCTAAACTGGACACGCTCGGGCTCATAGAGTCGGTGTCTGAAGAACTGAAGCTGAAATCGGTTCCATCGTCGTTGAAGTTGCTCTTCAGGCTGCCGGACTCTTCTCGTTGTTCTAGAACGCTCTCGGATAGCACTTCCAGAGAGTGTGATTTGTGAATGAAGCCGGTGGTGGACAGGTTGAAAGTGGAGCTGTGAAGTTTTCTCTGAAGAGTCTGAAAGCCGAAGATGGGGCTGATGTACGGCTTTAGGTACATGGAGGGCACATAGCCGGCCTTTCTGTTGTATCTGCAGATGGCACATATGTTTTGATTAAACGTTTTTTGTGATCAGATATTGTCCATGTATTGTCAGATGTAAACATGTATTTAGAGTATACAGTATATTCATTTCTTTGTATTAAGAGAAATCAGAAAATAAAATCATCAGTTATTTACCCTCATGTTGTTCAAAACATGTATGAACACAAAAAGATATTTTGAGAAATGGTGGTTTTGTGTCCGCACAATGGAAGTCAATGGTGGCCCTGCGTTTGTAGGTTACCAATTTTTCAAAATATCTTCTTATGGGTTCTTCAGATGAAAGAAAGTCATACAGGTTTGGAATGACATGAGAGTGAGTAATGAGTAAGGGATATCATGAACAACAGTGATTTTCTTCCCTGCTGTTTATGTACTTGTAACTTTCAGTTTCGTTTTGTGATTTGAATGATTTAGTTTCCATATAACACTTCTACATACTGATCTATTCATAAACTACATTCTTATCATTCCTTGAATATTAGTTTAGTACAAAATAACAACTGAATACCTGACGAGCCACCAGCCATTATCAGACATCTGTAACACCTCCACAACAGCGCCGATACTCAGACACAGCTCATCCTGTTTTTTCGAGGTGTAACTTCGGGTGGCACAGTACAAAGACACTGGAAAGAGAACATAGAATTAGCAAAGCTTCTTGAGAGACATCTATTAAAACGACAAGTCGTCGTAACAACAATCGCATCCTACTTTTACGAGTTGAGTCAAACTCATCTTCTTCCTCTTCCTCATCACATAATTCCAGATAAGGAGCAGGAAACCAAGCTAGACGTTTATACTCATTTTCAACAAGCCACCAACCTGTCACAACAGATAAGGACAGACTGTGAAAAACGTATCTATATCATTTTCTATATAAAATAGACGGTTTCAAAGCAACATAAACAAACGTTACTGTGCATGCACGCTTTTGTGGCCCAAACTTAACTTCCGGTACACATCCGCAAAGAATCGAGTCCCTGCAGATTATTTCTGATAACAAGCAAAGGAAATAACAAGTAAATGACAAAAGCTAGCAAGTTAAAGTATGTCTAGCCAGTGTTATTTCGGGTTAATAGTAGAAGAACCGTTACGTAAATGCGACAAAGTTTCACGATTCAACAAATTGCTTAATAAAATTAATATACAATCAAATTCAACATTATAAAATCAAATATTATTATTAACTAATATTAATATTGATAAAATAAAATATAAATAGTTACATTATTAGCCGGAAGTTAACTTCGGGCCAGGCGCGTACGTCCGATGAAAGTTCAAGACACATACCTGCTTGGTCTTTGATGAGCACATCCAGTCTTTCATCCACAGCAACCTTAAAGGGTTTGTTCTTTGTGTCCTTGGTCTCATACGGAGCCACACATCGATACGTCTTGGACACAAAAGGCTGCGTCACATTGCCAAAGCTCAGACGTTTTTTAGCCATGTCAGTTCCTCCCTTGGCAGCGGGGATGAAGTCTGACTGCAGAATCATCACGCTGCAAACAGTCAAAGAAGGATACGTAACATTTTAGCAGGTTCACCTGGCACAAATGAAACCTGGCAAACGCTATGATAGACAGTCTACCTGTTTTGGGTAAACTCTGGCTGAAGCTCTTGTTCGTTTGGCAGGAAGAATTGAATGACCTCTGTGGAATGTGATACAGTAGATTCACACTGTAACAGACTGGAACAGTACTTCTCCAGACTCTTCAGTCGATCCAAAGACTTGCTCAGACCTTTCGTCGTTCTCTTTATGTTTCTGGCTGCAAATGCGGACATGTCATTTAAACAAGAAAACAAATGCAGTGTGGACATTTTCACATAGGATGGAAGTGCAACTGTACTTATTCTGTATTGTTAAAATGTACTTTTGTTGGTGTAATTTAGTGTAGTCACATTCATTTATTAGTAGCCTATCCTGTAACATACATTTTCCTGTAGCTCAGTGAAGCACTGTTTCAACAATACAAAGGTCACCGGTTGACTTGTAAGTGGCTAACTAATGCATTAATGTAAATGTAATATTTATGATGTATCACATAAAGCACATTTTATTTAAAAAAAACACATTATGTGTGTGTGACATTAACTATATTTTGGGCTCAAATTTGTTGCCAAAAGTGAGCAAACCCTGACAAATCCGAGCAAATCCTCCCCATTTAAAAAAATACTGAAAAAATATACAAAATAAATGTTTATTGTAAAATTGCTAAAGGTTTTTTTTTAGGGTTAGAGTGTGGGTTGGGATATATCTATCTATCTATCTATCTATCTATCTATCTATCTATCTATCTATCTATCTAGTTGTGTGTAGAAACAATAAACGTATATGAAATGTCCTGTTTAGTCAACCACAAGAGAAACTGTCATTCATTCTGTACCTCCAAATCGTGGGAGCACTTCGTCCACTTTACGTAGTGAGTTTTTCACAGGGAATTTCTTTTTCAGTTGTTTCTGTTGAATACAAAGTAACGTGAATAACACGATGCGCTTTCCACGACTCATAGTCATTTTTGCTCATTGCAAATACTTTAGAAACCTACATGCAGTTTCTTGAAGTCGCGGAGGGATCTGTACACTGTCAGCTCGCTCTTGTCAGACCACAATACCGATGTCATGTACACCTGCAACAAACACAAAACTCTAATGTGTGAATATTAACAAGCGATATACATAGCCTAAGTTATGTCCATTACTGAAAGTTAGATACGGAATATATCAGAATCATATTCTCACTTTGCTCTTTTCTTTCTGCATGACTCCGATAACTCGGACATCGACGGGAAAGCGCGGTTCACTCATCGCTGACGCGGATCAGAGGAGCGATATCAAAACGAGAAATCTCTTCTTCCTTGTTGAAGCTCAGCATCCACAGCATCGATTTATAGCCGTGGCGGACCTGGGCGTGTTGTTTATCTCACGTGAAGGTTTGACTGAGTGTCGGTGCGCTCACGTGCGTTGCGTTTGGAGCCGTGCAGTGTAAATACGCCCCCCAATGAATAGCAGTGATACAATATCAGCATTGTGTTCAAATCTGTTTTTTTCTGTAGTAACCATAGTTTACAGTGGTATTTGTAGTAAAAATATGTTAGTAAATGCTATGAATACGCACTCACACAAAAGTGTGGTTTACTATAATAAAACCATGGTTAGATTTCATATTGGGAGGTCAGTTTGTTATAAAACTAAAGTCTATGTGGAAATGTAATGTGATTTCATTAAGTTGGACTTTAACATCATCAACACCATTGTTGGTCTTAGAACACGATTTATACCAGATTACATTTACACTACATCTGGAAGACACTTTCATCCTAAATCATTTACGATACACTTAAGAGATACATTTGTCTTTATGCAGATAGAATCGCCTGTTTTTTAATCAGACGTATCAACAGTGAAATAGCAACACTTTGTCACCCAGCGGGATCTTTCCCAATATGCGTAATGCCTTTTCATCCAAATAACCCATGTGGGCAGTGCATTCATTGCTGTCATCCTTTAGTAATTTGCCCATGATGACCTGGTGGTTTTGTGGGGGTGGACAGTCTGAGGGGCTTGCAGGTGTATCTTCAAACCGAGGGTGGTGAGAGGGCAGACAGTTAGAACGTTGATATGAAGCTGCTGGCGTCACACAAGCCTGTGAAGGACCGCCAAGACTCCTCCACAGAATCCTGTTCAAGGTCATCAACAACAACATCACCTGGAGAAGACCCCGACGGCACGTTTTCACCCCTCGTGTGAAAACACCAAACACGTGCTTGTCGTGTACCACCAAGTCAACGGGGCAATTCTGAAGAAAATATGTTGATTCAGAGCCAGCAGCAGTAATGAACAATAAGATGATTCTTACAAAGCGGGACCATGAAAGTCTAGGAGAAGAGTAAAGGGGGTCCAAATATTTAGAAACCATGTGGTTCCTCACTTTATAAGGCTTAAACTGACTGTAATCTGTAAATTGCAGAAGTGTTTATTTATTTATTTTCTATACAGTTATATACATGTTGAGTACAGACCATTCGAAAGATATAAACACTGCTCCAGCAGCACTTCCGTTTTTTTATTTTTATTTACATATGTAATTAAATCTTAAAGATATTTGTTTAACATTTTAATCATATTGTATTCTGTTCAAACGGGCAGTGTTAAAAAAATGAAACAGGACATTCTTCTGGACCAGTGTTGGACCTGCGTTGTTTACATCTTCCGAAGTGGTCCACAGTTTTGCATTTTAATATACAATTCATTAGTAAAAATTAATTCTTTAAAAGTTTCTGGCTGTGGATGTTATACCTGAAAATTGTATTTCTCGGAAGAGGCATGGTAAATTACAAAATGGTACTAAATGCTTGAAAAGTGTCTAAAATTGCTTGGATTTAAATATGTGTTTATATATCATTTGGTTTGGGAGGGTTCAGGAAGTCAAGCAGGTAACATTTGATCTATATTTAGTATCATTGTTACACCACTACCCGTTTATGCAAAGCAGTTTCTGTTTTATTTCCTGTAACAATTCTTTGTAATGTAACCAATGCATTATTAAATGCTATGTAGTATTTGTATAAACTAGTACAAACATTTGTTTTAATGTACAGTAGGTCTATTTAACAACTACCAACATTTGTAACACTTCTGGTGTTTTCAGGCATTCAGCAAAACTAATCATACTATTAGTATTGCTTTTACACATCTTATCATTTAGCTCTATTGGCTTCCTTATAGCTAAACATTACTCACTACCAAGCAAAGGCAGTACACAACTTTGGTCAATATTACTGTACATCATAAGTACCTTACAGTAAATCTACTAGTTTGCACAACAAGAATCTACTAGATTAGTAGACTTTAAGTACGGTAGTGTACATTTTGTATAGCAGTCAGAAGAAAATGTGAATTTGAATGCTTGTAGGGCAGATTTACCAGAATAACCTTGATTAAGTACACATAGCCTATCTACTTGACATTAGATATGATTAAAAATGACTCATAAAAGACGTACAAACATGTGTTTTATAAATAAATATTAAAATCTCCACACCTGCGAATGAATCACCATTAAAACAAAATATTTGTTGTGAGTGAAATAATGACTGCAACAATAAGACTGCTACAATAATCCCAGTTTACATACCAGCCATCTGAATTGATTTGATGAAAGAGGTGTATGTATATTTGACATGTGTACAAGTAATTCTATTCTTGATGAATGGTGGTACACAGACTAAAAGTTGTGCCGGAAGGGTTTACTTAGGTAAACTTTATTGTTAAACAAGGAAAAGAGTATATTATTTTCCTCTCTTACTGGAAGAGGTTTTGTCATGTCCAGTAAACTGCCTTCATGTTTGTTTATGGTTGTCCTCAGACCCAATTTGACAACTTTTGAAGCACCTTTTTTTTAAGAGTGTATAAAAACATCAGACAAACAAATAAAACATCCATTTTTAAAGTCTTCTATGTTCTTACAATTAGTATTTAGAATAGATGTCTGTGTGCTACTGAAATTATACACTTTAAAAGCCTTCTAGACATTTCTTTTCAGTGTATTCGAAAAAGAGTCAGAAAGAGATGATGATGTTGACAACATTTACTTGCTATAATATTTCCAAAACAAAGAGAACTAATGCCAAAGCGCAATGAAAAACGGGCAACCTGATTTAAAGAGCAACTGATATGAGTAGATTTCCTGGGCTTTAGGCATTTAATATATGAAAGGGACTTTTTGGTAATTAGATAAGACATGACCTTGGTGTCTAGCAGGACATCTATCATTTATCATTGTTAACTTCCTTACTAAAGAATGATGTGGTTACTATAGTGAAATCCTTTAGAAACCACATTGCACAATCTAGATGCACAAAAGGCCATTGTCAAACAAGATGCTTCTTTCTCTACAAATATGCCAAGCTGTGTTTTTTTTTACGGTGAACTTCCCAAACGTGACTGGGAGCTAGCACAGATGGATAGTGTCCCATAAGTTATTTAAAACCTTCTGCTTCTCTTTGTGTACCAAAAATCAGCAACAGAATATTTGAACTTGCTGAACTTGTTGGTATTTATTATATGTTTGTAGTTTTCATTATTTTATGCATCAGATCAGGTCTGATGCATAAAAAAGAAACGTTTTCATTCATTTTACCATACAACATAATTACAACAATAAAAGTGATTGTTCTTCATTTGCCATTTTAACTGTAGCCATACAGAATGTAGCCGCTGTATTTATGCTGGGGAGATGCAAACATCTCATTCATAAACATCTATGGCTATGATATTTTTTCTGGCTAATACCCTATATTGTGTTTCTAAAAATGCATTTCCAAAGCATTACTCATAAAGGAGAAACCAAAATCTTGCATCATTTGTTTTTTGTTTATTTACTTCCATTTTATGAGCTACAGTATTTTGACAGTTAACTAGTTAAGTGTGGCATTCTAAAAGCGACAAAGTGATAAAGCCTGTGAAGATAACACTTAAGAATTGATATACTGTTTATTATAGATTATTAAAGGTCTAATGTTTTCTAGATCAGCATGTCAGCTGATGCAGAATTGATGTATACAGTGATGTCAGTGAGGGCAATGTTTCTGGTTAAGATGCATGACTACTAACAAATAATTTGCTTTGGTTTAATGAAAAATTTTATAATTGTGCAACCTTGTGTATGTCCAATATCAGAAAATGTAACTTTTCAGAACTAAGGGTGTCAATATTCAAATTTCCTTAATAATAATACAGCAAACATGTGCAACCAAGAGGCTTTATTGCATGGGAACACTATAAGAAATATAATTTATAGCAGTGAGGAATAAAGATTGAGAGATTGGTCATTGGGTTAATTTCTTAAAAAGTTGAAAGTTCTTTTTGTGTTCTTTACTAGTCTATAAAGTTTTTTGGGAAGTTGCAGCAGAACAATACATTACTTTCTTTATATTCAGTCATCAGTGTACATATTCTCTATCCCTATGCATCTCACGCCTACAGGTGAAAATTGATCCATCTATTTGTGCTGGAGAGGATGCTGTGAGGAAACAGTGCTTCCCATTGAGCCACTATTTCTGAATATTCATATTACAGTATGACATGTCTTATAAAAGTAGTTATAAAACAATCATTTTCTATTCATTAGATTAGATGGACTATAAGACCTATAAATCATATGCAACATTTTCAATACAATAACTGTGGCAATTATATGTGGCGACGTAAAACTTTACTCAGTGTATACCACTGATATCTTCATCTCCCTCCCTTTTCCCAGAAAAGGGTGTATGATCTCCACAGCAAAGAATGTGGTTTTGGTTTACCCGTAAAAGCAGAGGACTGGCCAGCAGTTACACACCTCTGTTAACCCTTCTATCCTCATATATCACAAGCAGAAATTCTCCAAAGCAACATGCTGTGATATGACAGGTGAACCTACAGTATTTAGCCCAGCCCAATACACTCTTCAAAATAAAGGTGCTTAGAAGGATTTAGAAGAACTAATTTTGGTTCCACAAAGAACCATTCAGTCTCTTTCTTACCTTTTTATAATCGGAACCTTTTTTCAACTTCTTTTCAACCTTTTGTGAGACAGAAAGGTTTTTCAGATGTTAAAGGTGCTTTATGGAACAACCCCCCCCCCCCCGTTTATTTTAAGAGTGACTGTGCCAAAACAATGTGATGTCATAACCAGTAGGCCTATATTTTAGAACCCTTCATTTATTTAATATTGAGGTGGTTTTCAGGACAGGATCTAGATTAAACCAGGTCTAGGTCTTAGTTAAATTAGGACATTTAGGTAGTTTTTACAAACATGCCTTACAAAACATTACTTGAGTGCATTTTGAGACGGAACAATGTGTTTCAAGACGTGTCAGCGTGAACTGTTTTCAGTTTAGACACCTCTAATATTTTTTTTAGACTAGGACTAGTCTTAAGCCCTGTATGGGAAACCATACCATTATTTATTTAAATTGTTTACCGTAGTAGTAGCAGTAACCATAGTATGGCATTGTAGAAGAAACTACTTTCCTATAGTAAGTTGTTTTGCATCAAACATGCATGGTGACATTTCTGGGTACTAGACATGATGCTGAGTGACACAAAGACTATAAAAGGTGGAGCAATTAAAAGATGGCTACAAAGTGAATTGTAATGGAACCAGTATAAATAAGGGTGGGGATGACTGGCAACCATTGTTTGTTTGCTGTATGATTGTATGAATTATAATAAGTATACTGTACAACAGAGATGTGACAACACCATGCTGATGTGTGCTGACAATGAAAGAAACATTACGTCATTTTGAGAGGAAGGCATCTTTCACCAGAGAAGTGGTTTACATGCACATTGACTTACAGTACAGTGCTGTACATCATCAATTTGAATCTCTTTTTTTGGCATAGTATGCACTGAGTGAAGGGGTTTCTCTTCCATTATGTGAAGTGCTGCGCCGCTAATATGTTACAGTATGAATTTTGGACACTATATTATATTTTGTATAATCGGTTTCTCAGTATCTTTATGCCACTGCCGAATAAACTGCTTAGTGTTTATGCAACATAAAGAAAAAATATTCTAAAACATATTATTTTAGTAGCCTACAGTAGTAATTGTGTATTTTATATATATATACATATATATGGCCACCATAAGATAACTGAAGTTTAGAAGTCAGCATAAATCAAATATTATTTATAAAGAAACGTATTACATATATTTATATGTTTAAAAAAAAAATATATATATATATATATATATATATATATATAAAGAAAAGATTCAATTAAATTTTTTACCAGAAACGTCAACATATTTAACTTGGATGTTTCTGTGTTGAATGACAAGTGTAGGCTAAATGTTTGAAATATGCACGTATGAAATAGACTAAAGTGTATGAGGACTTTTATTATGAAAATAATAATAATAGTCGCACTCTGTGTAGGTCACAGACAGTCATCAGTTTCACGCTGTGGTCTCACGTTGCTGATTTAAGAAAGGAAACGATACCCGTAACGTGACATTAATTTTCAAAATACATTTGTAATTATCTTCAATAATAATTTGTACATGTATTTGGTTTTGTCATTGCTGAAGCGTGAAAAATAATTGGTCAAACCCAGTTAACTCCTGCTTTAGCTTGCCATGATTTTTACTTGAACTTCGTACTTTTAATATTAAGCTTCAAATAACACAATCAAATTTAAGGGATGTTGCGAAATTTTTGTAGACATCACAGACAATTTGCACAGGTAATTTGGCCATTTTCATTACGTCAAGGGCAACATGCCTCAAGCTCACCAACACGCCTCCAAAAGACAAACTATGGCAGTGCCATAACAGGTAAAATCATTTCCAAAATATGTAAATAGTGAAACATAATGGTATGTGTAACATGATGGTATGCTTATTTTTTACAGAAAGAAAGAAATTTTATGAGACCGTGTCAATATCCCAAGGTGAAGGTAAGCATACTCTAGCATGATTTAACCATAGAGCAGATTAGATCTACAGCTTCAAAGTAGACAACTAGGGATTATGCATGTTTAAAAAAAACTGTGTTCATCTGTAGGAGGTTTGTTTGAAATAAACCTTGACAAGCGAAAGCTGAAGACTCCTGGTGGGAAGCTTTTTACTGTGCCCAATGAAGCCCTTGCCATAGCTGTTGCCACAGAGTGGGATGCTCAGAAGGACACACTGAAGTTTTATACCATGCATTTAGTAAGACATTAAATTATATTGAAGATTTTGTGGTGTACATGTACGAATATGTCTAAGACCTGTTTTTGTCCATACAGACCACTCTTTGCAGCACAGCTCTTGATAACCCAACACAGAGAACGAAAGACCAGATGATCTCAGCAGCACTTAAGTTTTTGGAGACGGACACCATCTGGTACTGATGTTTACTGGTTTATCACCTGTACTACTTGATTTTTATAGAGATGGTATTTATTTACACCAGGCATATACTTGATCTCTGCCATTACTGTGTTACGTAATGACACAGATTATTTAGACCCAATCGTTTTAATACATTTCCTAATTGCATCTTATAAGTATCATGTGAAGTGAGGTGGAGTTAAGGAATCCACCTCATTTCACATGACATTTCTACCCACCTTTTAGTTACAGAGTTGATGAACCTCCAGGTCTTGTGGAACTTCAAAAAAATGAATGGGACCCTGTCATGAACTGGATAGAACAAAGGTGACCTCTACAGTTTTTGTTTGCCAACACACTTCTTTACATAATAATTACAGTAGCCACAATTTAAATGTCACGTCTGAATGGCTGTTGTGTTTAGGTACAAAGTAGTCATTGGCTCATCTTCCAGTATAATGGGCCCTCAAATTCCAGAAGAGACTAAGGAGACTTTTCATCAGCACCTTAATTCCTACAATTTTTGGTCTCTGACAGGTAAAGACATAATGGCTCTAATCAGTTTGCATTTTATGTAAATGAACTTGTTTTAACTATACAGTTTTTAATATGGCTGCAGGTCTCGAATATGTGATCACTCAACTGAAATCGGTGGTCCTGTCCTTTGGGCTGATTGACAAACACCTCAGTGTGGAGCAAGCTGTTCTTCTTTCCAGACTGGAGGAAGAATACCAGGTATGGATGCTGTAAAGTCTCAACATTTTAAAAATTGTTGATTTGTACCATATCTGTTATGTTTATGTTTACACCGCTTTGTTTGGTCTTAGATCCAGCACTGGGGAAATGTGGAATGGGCTCATGATTATGAAATGTATGAATTGCGGGCACGAACAGCTGCCGGTGCGATGTTTGTACATCTGTCCTCTGAGAGCACAGCTGTAAAGAAAAAACTGATGAGGCCATGAAACGAGGATGAATAAACAATATGTGAGACTGAAAACACTCTGGTTCGCTTTTAATGTAAGAAAAGCATTTCGCATCAAGCTACAATGTCAACACAAATGCTGTCGCTGTCTTTATTTTGAACCACAGTATCTAAGAACATGATATGAACAGTATGTATGTAACATGTATTTAACTGTTGCCATTTGCAATGTGCAAATCAAAGATGTGAAACTGTTAAGTTTGTTATTGAGAATTTTCTAAATAAAGACTTCCATGAGTCATGTGCAGATGTGTGGTTGTGTCACCTCATTCATTTTCCATTACACAGTAACCCAGACTGACCTTTTTTGTAAACATTTCCCTTGAGGTCGAAGGGGAAACTAACTATGCACTATAAACAATTCGTTATTAATAAGAAATACTACTGTACGTGTTGTAAGTACGTCATTGTGTATAGCACAAACTTTTCTGCAAAACTTGTATCGAACCTTTCCATTTGATTTAGTAGAATCCAACTCGCATACCAGCCGCTGCTGTCCCTTTAAATAGCTGGCGTGGCGTTTGAATAACAGACAGCATGTTTGTCCAATAGTATTGTTGCCCTGAATAACGCCACCCAATGGGAATCATCCACGGGCGGGGTTTGACTGTTTACTGTCTCAATGACTGTTTGACGGTGGGTATGTTGACAAGATGGAGTTCTTGCTGGGAAATCCATACAGTACTCCGGTGGGACAGTGCATTGGTATGTTTTTAATCACTAAAATAATGCTCTAAAATGGCGTCGTGACAAGTTAAGCCATATAGCGATGCTTGGTTAGCCGAGCGGATATGCAGAGGCTACATGCAGATGTCAGCTAGCTGGCTAACAGCTAATGCTCCATCATGCTAACAATTTCTCACTCACAGTTAGCTTTCAGTACGTGTTGGTTTTAAACAGTGCTTTACTTAATGGTCTAAATCTCTGTAGTTAATTGTGGAGACGAAAATGGGTAACGCTGAGTTTGTATGTTAAAATAGGTAACTTAACGTTACACTCACTCATCGACTGGTTACATTATTACCTTACTAGCAGCAAGTGACAACTGCGATTATCTCTCACACCCAGTTTAATAGCTAAAGTAACGATTTGTGGTATTGCTCAACTAGCTCGAAACTTCTCTTTGTATATAACTCCACGCTAACATATTTTGTATAGCATGCATTTCATTGCAGTTGTCATTAATGTTGATGTTAAATAGACTTAGTCAATATAATATATGGTTTGTTTAGTGCATTTTATGTAATAATATCTGTTACTATAAAAATAGTTACTGTTTTTTACCTACCATAGAAAGGGCCACCGATGGATCCCTACAAAATGAGGACTGGACGTTGAATATGGAGATATGTGACATAATCAATGAAACAGAGGATGGGTGAGAAGGAAAAGATATATGAATGAAATCCAAACAGTTTACATAGATTTCATCTGAATGGAATAAAGGAGATGACCATGAATTACTCTGTAGCTTTATGCTTGCCGACTGTCAACATTTTTATTGCTCACAGTGTTTAGTAGAATGGTAATAATGTTCAATGAAACCAATTTTAATGTGGATTTGTGGAACCTGACAATGCTTGATTCATTTATGACTCATTATTTACCCAATCATTTTAATTTCATAATGATTTCATTTTTTAATTTTCATGTGTTTTTTATCACCTATCTGATTTGTAGGCCTAAAGATGCTATTAGAGCTGTGAAGAAGAGGCTTAATGGGAATAAAAATTACAGGGAGGTGATGTTAACCCTGACGGTGAGTTGTGGCCAATCACAGTAATCCGTTTGATCATTTTTAACCCTGGCAAATGCCTTAGATTGTCTTTTTAGTTCATCATAATCGGTTGTATGTGTTCAGGTTCTTGAGACATGCGTAAAGAACTGTGGCTATCGCTTTCATGCGCTTGTCACTACCCGGGACTTCATCGATGGGGTTCTGGTGAAAATCATATCCCCTAAAAACAATCCACCTGCCATAGTGCAGGACAAAGTGCTAGCTCTGATACAGGTATGGCAAAAGTCACTTGAAATTTTGTCATAGCATGAGGGTATAACATGGCATTGAAAGGAGAGTGTCATGGGGCAAAGAAATAGAAGGTGTACCGTGGGCTGGTTACCTGATGCTCAGTAGTCAAGGAGATCTTGCTTATTCGGTGGCATAGGAGATCTGGTTACCAGGTTTGGCTCAAGTGACCAAGGGCGACCTGAATTTGCATAGTCTGTGACACCTTTAGAATAATTTTGTCCAAGGAGCACAAGGCAAGTTTAGTTTGTGCTTGCATATATTTCCATTTTGGAAAATATTGTTTGTTCTTTTATTAGTCACCTAAATGCATAGTGCAGAATACTTTGTTAATATACAAAGGTTAACAAGGCAAAAGAAGATCTGAGGACTCATGCAGTTTTCCTTGTAGTTTTTTTTAAAGATATTCCACGTACCAACTGTATTAATGACTATTCTGTTGTATATTGTTTGTCAGGCTTGGGCAGATGCCTTCAGGAGTAGTCCGGATTTGACAGGAGTGGTCCACGTCTATGAGGAAATGAAAAGGAAGGGTATAGAGTTTCCTCGATCTGACTTGGAGACCTTGTCCCCCATCCACACACCACAACGGGTAAGTGCTGGCATCATCAACATTATGGCTCCTTTGTCATATAAGCTCCCTGATCAATTTTATTCTTAGAGGGATATACCATTCTAATGTTTAAAGTCAGACCTCTGAAAATAATCAGTCCCCTATCATTTACTTAACTTATAGCTTTACCAACCCTCTTTATCGCTGCCCATGTACTTATTGTGTTGCTCTGCTGATAACAGCTGCAAAGTGCTCCAGAAATAGAGCAGCAGAAATACAGCGCTCCAGTCCAGCCCAAACCACAGCCTGGTCACCCTGGCTCGGCTCCTCCTTTATCTGCACCCGTGACCCACACTTCTCCACAGCTGCCCAATCTCCCCATGTCTGGACCCATCAACCCGTCCCCTGAACAGGTAATGTTGAACATTCATCAATATTTTAAAATCACTTATTTAATGAGATGGATTGGTGAATGTAATAATATTGTGGTTTAGATATGCAAGCTGCGCAGTGAGCTCGACATTGTGCGTGGGAACACTAAGGTGATGTCGGAGATGTTGACCGAGATGGTTCCGGGTCAGGAGGATCCATCTGATCATGAGCTGCTGCAGGTTTGTCATTCAGATTTTTGTTTTCTGTGTACAGCGTTTGCTGTTTCTAAGCTTTGAACTTGATCAAATTTGATATTAAGATCCATCTCAGGTTTGGAACAACTAGAGAGTGAGTAATTCATGACAGAATATTCCTTTTTGGTGATCTATCCCTTTAAGTCCTGGTGTAAACAGGGCCATTGTGATGTTTTATATTCTTGAATTTTCGCAAGAGCACTAAAAGGCCACTAGAGGGTGTGTTGGTATTGCAGTACATTGGTTGTTTTTAAGTTTGCTGCTTGTTTTGGTAGGAGTTGAACAGGACATGCCGGGCCATGCAGCAGAGAATAGTTGAGCTCATCTCCCGTGTGTCCAACGAGGAAGTCACAGAAGAGCTCCTGCACGTTAATGATGACCTCAACAACATCTTTTTAAGATACGAGAGGTGAAGATTTACATTTAGTCATTTAGCGACATTTTATCCAATGCGACTTAAAGAGAGATTAGGAAGCAGATAACTTAATCGTATGCTTCATGATAAAGCTGTTTAATGAGATTTAATAAAAGGCTTACTAATTCTTATTGTTTTCTGTAGATACGAGAGATTCCGATCTGGCCGAACATCTCAAGGCATTAACAATGGGGTATGTTGCAATTTATCTGTGTAATAACATCACTTTTTCCATCGCTAACATGCTTTTTTCCCCACATAGCTCGTGTCAAAGGCACAGCTCATGAATGTAATTTCCTTTCCTCCTCATTGCTTGCTTTTTGCATCACAGTTTTCTGTGAGAATGTACATTTACATTTACACTTTCATAATGTGCCGTTAGCACTAGGAGATTGCATGGTGTTATTTATGGTGTGGTTTTTCTGTTGTGTGATTTGTTTTTCTTTTTTTTGTTATTGCTAGCTGAGGGAGGCAAGTATATAAGTCATCTATTGCAAGCTTTTTACTTTTGTCATGTAGATGCTATGGAATGTTGAATCAGTGTTGGCTAGAACATTCTTCCTATGTTTCATCTTGCATGCGTTACCTTAAACCTCCAGTAGCATGTAGACTAGAATGTGGGATTCCCCCTTCCGTGCTTGCCAAACCCAACGCCTCATCTCCTGCTCACCGGATCCTTCTGGATCAGGAAATGTTGCTGACCAGATCATGTTTTTGACAGCATGTTTTTTTTTTCTTATAAAGTTTTGGAGTCAAACCCACATTTCTGTGAGCTCCACGGCATTAACAAATGACATTTCAGCATGTTTTTTTAATTTAAACTCAAAACTATGGACTTGACTCTTGTAACAGGAATTTCTCTATGACAGCAGGCGACAAAGAAATAAAAGCTATAATATTCAACTAAGCAACTACTTGAACATTTGTAAATAATTTTGCAACTTGTTATCCCAGAAAAAGTACGTCCTACAGTAAGGTACCATCAGCATCCCTCTCATGAGCACCTCCAACACTATGTCCACACCAGACGTGACGTGACACAGCAAGATTATTTAAAAAACATTTTTAATATAGAATTCATTTTAAATAACATTGAAAAAATACACTTGTACATCTGGTGTGCACACAGTGTGATGCTCCTGTAAAGCTCACTTCACCATTTTCATCAATTCTCTCTATATATATTTTTTGACTTACAAGTATTAGAATTCCTCTCGACGTATTGTAATAAGAAATTCTAAATGTGGTGAATTTTAACATCCCACTCATTAATCTTACACTTCCCTCAGACTATACTCAAGGTCTCTCTGTAGTAGTCCATCCAGTAAACCAGTGAAAAATATTCATGTAGGATTAAACAAGCAATGAACGTCATTTCGAGTGCTCAAAGTAAGTTTGCAACTTTTTGGAATCGTGATTATATTCCCAGGTCCTGAGTGAGGCTACAGAAGATAACCTGATTGATCTAGGACCGGGATCACCAGCAGTCGTCAGCCCCAGGATCAGCGCTACTCCTCCGTCCAGTCTGCCTCCCTCTGTGGCTTCAGTTCGCTCTGCTTCTCCTGTCACACTGGCCTCCAGACTGGCTGTTTTGGGTGAGTCTTGTACCTCGGGCCACTGTGTTTTTTACATTTACATACCCAGAGAGAAAAAAATATTTTTGTTTTCTCTTTGCACTGATGTTAATGAATAATGTTAAAATGAACTATTGCTTTACAGATGTCGGTTCAGAGAGTGTGAGTGGCACCTTGAGCTCTCTGGCCAGTTGTCAACCTCAAGATGACTTTGACATGTTTGCCCAGACCAGGACTGGCACCATTCCTGACCAGCGTCAGAAGTATGAAACATTTCTCTTGACATTACAAATATAAACTTAATGTGATGCAGCATGATAGACATGCTGGGGTCCCCTTAAACACAATTAAACCGTCAGGTTTAAAAATAGTGAGTTATTTTGAAAACACTGTTCTGGAAACAACATATTACTTTTACATATTAAGGTAATAATTCACCAAAAAAATCATTTTTAACTAGTGCTGGGCAATGATTAATCGTATTCAGAATAAAAGTTTGTGTTTGCTTAATATATGTCTGTGTACTGTACATGTTAATTTTGTATTTATAAACACTTACACATACATATAAGTATTTAAGAAAAATATAAAATATATGTTTTAATCGCGATTAATCGCATTCAAAATAAAAGTTTGTGTTTACATAATATATGTCTGTGTAATGTGCATATTAATTTTGTATTCATAAGCACATACACATACATGTAGGCCTATATATATTTAGGGAATATTTAGATGTATTTATTTATATTTACCAGTAATTGAAATCATATTTAAATGTTTATTAACTTTAATATTTTTCTTAAATATATGCATGTATGTATAGGCTAGACAGTTTCAAAGTGAAAACATAAACAAAACGTGTGCTTATTTGACCTCAACTTAACTTCCGGTACACATCCACAAACAATAGAGTGCCTGTAGATTATTTCTGCTAACAAGCGAAAGAAACCAAGAAAAATTGTTACTTGACAAAACTGGTCTCTCCAATATTTTGAATTTAGACTGCAATACCAAGCTCAACTGCTCTGTTCCATACGGTTTCTTTAAATGCAACCAAACTACAGGACCCATTCAACAAACTGTTTATTTAATAAAATTAACATACAACAAAATTCAACAAATCTTTTATTTAATACAATTATACAATAAAATAATAATCTAAATTAATATTAACAAAAATAAAATATATATAAATAGTTATATTATTAGACACTATCCAAACACAAACCGGAAGTTAACTGGGGGTCAGGTGTGTGCGGGTTCGATAAAACGGTCTATATGTTTTAATGAATACAAAATACAAAATTAATATGCACAGTACACAGATATATTTTATGTAAAGACTTTTTTCTGGATGCGATTAATTGTTGCCCAGCACTATTTTTAACCCATAATTCACTCACCCTCTAGGTGTATATGACTTTCTTTTTTCAGCTGGACTCAATTTGAGTAATTCTAAAAAAAAAATCTCTTTTTAGCTTTTAGTGAATAGTGCCCCTGTTTTGAAGCATCATAAAAGTGTAAAAGTGCATTTACATTTATCATAAAATAAATGTAAATGTCTTTTGAAGCGAATCAATACACTTTTTTTATGCGTATTTGGCCAAGGTCAATTGACTTTGAACATGTATAGGTGACAAAATTACATGTGTATTGGCGCCACGGTGAATCTCATTGGTTATCGCGTGTCTCAGAACCGCTGAGAGATGTAGCGTGTCAAATGTATTTCTGGGTAAACTATTCCTTTAGGTGTGAATTCGTCTGATAATAGTTTTTTTAGCATGTTTACTTACACAGTGTTGGTTTTTGAATTATCAGTGTGCCATTTGAGGACACAAAGGCTTTGAGTGGAGTGGCCCCAACTTTGGATGTCAGACAGCACAACACTGGGGTGAGTGTTTTGTGACCCTTTGTGTGTGTTTGAATCAAAGCTGTCAAGTTTTTTGTTTAATTGACATCATACTGATTCACACTAAGGTGTTACAAGCATATGAACAATTTAATTTGAAGGGATGTATATTAATGTGCAGCACATACAGTACACAGTCAGAAAGAAGTATATGCCATTCAAGCCATGCCTGAACAATACCAGCAGAAAAACGTTGGTTAAAGGTTAGACAAACTAGAAGCACTTTTCTTTTGTGTTTTTTTATTTTTGACTTTGTTTTATTTCATGAGTTGGGAGTGTGTTGTCTAGTGCAGGTTTTGCTAAATGCTGCAATTGGCCATGCATCTGTGTTTTTTGTTAAGGCTTTTGTGTTCAAGTTTTTTGGTTTGTTTATTTTGTTTTTGTTTATTTGTTTTATTTGTTTGGTTCCGGCCCATGGTTTGGGTCTATAGGCAGCTGTTGACCAGTCCTCTGTCATGGATGACATTGAGGAGTGGCTCAGTACTGATGTGGTGAGATTTCTTTTTTGTTTATTTGATTTCACATTTTTGTTTCAACTTCAGGGCTTTACACAAGCTTCTTTTAAAAAGAAATATGCCTACATATTTCTTTTTGTTTACCTTATAATTCTTGACTGACCATCTTATACCTTTTTAGGTCACTAACAATTTTTCTGATATGGTGTTTATGGTGTTATAACTGTGCTCCTTTTTAGGATATTTTTACAGGTTTCTTTTTTTTATTCACAGCCTGTTGAACAGACACACACTTGACATGCTTTTAACTCTTTCAGTTTCTATACTAATGCCTCTCTCTTGAGTGTTTATCTGGGAATGATGTTTTGGAAATATAAATTGGATAATGTTGAGAATTAAGTTTTCTATTGCTGTTTCAAAGGGAAATAATTCTAGATGTTGCATTACTTTATGTAGATTTATGTTTACTTTATGTTCTTTTGCTCTTCAGAAAGGAGATCAAGGAGAGGAGGGTGTGACAAGTGAAGGTAGGCAAAAAATATTCAAGTCATATTCAATAAGAAGTCTTTTCCTAACTTCATTAAAACGTACATTTCATATTTTGTGCATCTGCAGCATTTCTATGTTGTTCACTTTCAAACACTTTCTTCCAGAGTTTGACAAATTTTTAGAGGAGAGGGCCAAAGCAGCAGAGATGGTGCCCACGCTGCCGACGCCCCCTAGCGACGAGCTTTCTGCTACTGCAGGTGCCGCTGCCAGCGCAAGTAAAAAGGCCGGACGGTCTGAGGACGCCCTGTTTGCCTTGTAGATAAGTGTCAGCTCTTCTGGGGTGGCCCGGCATTCTGTGTGCGTGTGATGGGTCAGTCGCTTAGCAGATCCATCAGCCTCCCCTCTTTTCCTTCTGCTACCTGCATTTCCAGCACAATCAACACTATCACAGTGTTCACTGAACTGTTTCATGATAGTACGCATTTTCATATTGGACATTTTCATACTTCATAAAAAAAGTTCATTCCATTAAAAGTGCTGTATAAGAAGCTCCCTCCGTATCTCCCTCTAAAAAAATACTATTCAATGTGGGTTTGAGAGGTTGACGTCTATTTTTTTAAGTAATATTTGTGGTGTAGAGCAAGATTCATGTTGAAGTCTACTGCAAGATCTGACCATGTTTACCTTTGTGTTCTCTGTGGTCCTGCATGCAACAGCAGAATAATCCTTTTTGTGTTTCCTCAACATTCTTTAAATGGAGCTTTTTTTCTTTTATTTCACGTTGCCAGATAGTTTTTAAAGGGATCTTGGTGTTATTTATTGTGGACCTTTCAGGTGATACCTCTAAGTTTTATGTTAGCAGGCAGTTGATTGTAGCGTTTCAATCATATACACATTCAGATTAATTTTTACAAATTTCAAGGAATTTTTCACTGAACGCTAAATAGAAATTCCCATTGCCATGTTGTCCTTATGTATAGTGATTTCTAATACCAAGCTCTGGACAGGACATGGTTACAGTATTCTACTTTTTCTGAATCCAAACCGTATATCTGTGTAATGAACAAGATGGGATTTTAGGTTGTTTTCTCTTGTCGGAGGTCTAAAGGGAACTATAAAATTTGTTGATACACCAAACACCACTGACCAAACATTTTAGTTTTGGGTGAACTTTTTTATTTCGTTTTGGGTGAACAGAAAAGAAATGTCACAACATGCTATTCCAGTGGTTTTTTATTTAAAAAAACAAATTTAACAAAGTGAACATTGTGCTGTGTAATTGTTTTAGAGGGACGTGTCATGTCTGTCACATCTTTGAACTACATCGGTCGCACCAGAGGTGGAAATTATATTTCACTGGATACTTTTAAATGTTTTTTTTTCTTGGCTAAATCATTGTCTATTAGAAAGAATTGATAGGAACAATAACTATGTATTTGTATTTTAATTTGCACTGAAAGCATTATTCGCCTTTTGGCTGTTCAAAGGTTTAGAAATTTAAAATATTGCTCTTTTCAATGCTGCCTATTATAAATAAATGAAGTTTATAGAGAAGTGATGGTGACTGCAAGGCAGTTTAAATTGGATTTTACGTTGCACAACTGCAGCAGAAACGGTCTTAAGCTTAGCGTTGTTATTAGGAAAGGAAATGGATCTGCCTTAAAGAACAGAATGTGGGTAGTTTTAACCGCTATAGTGGTCATTAATGTTCGGTACTCAAGCTTGCACACAAAACATTTGAACTTTCAGTCGGTGAGTTAAATGTGCTGATGAAATATCTGTAGTTTGAGATTCTCACTCGTGTGTACATACTGCTTTGACGGACCAAATGTTTAACTTGAGCAAACATTAGCAAATATTTTGAGCGTAGAGTCAACAAACTTATACATATATGGCTTGTAGTGTCCAAAGGGGTGTTCTTGCATTCGTATAGATTTTGTTTATATAGGTGGATGCAAATCAAAGGGACAGTGCACTTTTTTTGCATGGCTTATAATTTTATATGATTTCACACTACACGGATGATGTTATAAAATTAACCTCGGACCTTTTAAGTAACAAAGTTGTGGCCCCTTTGCTTTTTTAATTTCAGTGATGATATTGTGGAAATGTATTGAGGATCGCTGCCTTTGGCCGATTTTTGGAGAGTTTGTTGTCTTGTGCTTGTAAACAGTTAGGCCAAACTCAGGTGTGCAGTTAAAGGGAAAGAGTGTCAGGATATTCAGTCTGTTTTGGAAAATGATTAAAAAGAGAAGCATGTCTCTGGTTATGAGGTTGCCTGAGAATGCTAAAATACTGTGGCTGCTATTTATTTCTGTTAATATACAGAGACTTGAGGGATATAGATATAGAACTTAACATAAATATTCATTAATATTTACACTAAAATTATATTTAAAACACAAAATATTACCCAAGGATGCTAACTATCCCTTTGATATGCTGTTGTTAATATTCGTTCATGACACTTTTGCTGTAGTGGCTCATTGTGACATTGAGGAATATGTAACATCTTGGAAATGATTATTTTTCACTTTATCAACAACATGTGCAATTGCATCTATAAAAACTGCACTACAGTTTGATGTCATTTGAAGTGAGTTTGGCTGTAAATTTGTCTCAGAAATGTACAGTTTGAGAATGTAAAACACTTTTTTGATGAATCAGTATTGATTACTGTATTTTAGTATGAAGGGACTGTAAAGATCAAAATCATGTGCTTTGTTTCCACATTTTTCTTATTTGACTTGGTTTTCAAGCTGGAGGGGAAATCTTTCACTATCAAGGTGAAAATATTAAATATTAATTCCCAACATATGGTCATATTACATCAGTGTTTTGGTAGTGGAACCCCCTTTTTTTTTTTACACTGTTAACACCTTTCTTCTCTTTGATGATTTTGGAGTCGTGTTTAAATGTTTTAACCGCTCCTAATATCCAGATATCCGTTGCACACCATGTTTATTCTGTATCTACCAATGAAGAGAATGCTGCATTTCTGTACAAACTGACAATGCAGTGTGTGCGTGTATGTATGTATGCGTGTGTGTATGTGAGGGGCTGGCATAAGTTCTCTCTTAACCAGCGATCTTTGCTGTGATTTGATCTTGGTTTGCAGATTGTACTGGTAGTTGGTCTGTGTGCTTACCTGTTGTTATACCTCAAGTTGCGCTCTGTACTGTTTGATTCATGCATGTTTGAACCCCAATAAAATATACCAAGATGGTGATCTGTTACAAGCCTTTCTTTAACTATTAGTATTAATTAAATATAGTTAACTATAGACCAGAAGAACTTCCTGTTTCAGTGTTTTAACACTACACAAGCATTTGAACAGAATACAACCAACAGAACATTTATAACCGAATCAAAATATTTAAGGAACCAGAAGCTCAGCTGGACCTGTGTTTAAATAATCTGTAATTTTAAGGAATTTTACATATTTATTCTACAGAATTTTCACTTTTTTTTTAAAATACAGTAATGATGACAAACTAAAGAAATAGACTGTAAAGTTACACATAAACATGTTTATGTTATTTTATGTTTATCTGCCGGAATATTATTTTTTTACCAGGTATTTTCTTATGGTTTATGTAAAAAAGACAAAGGATAAAAAAGATATTCAGATGTTGGAATATTTGTTCCCATTGGGAAATGTTTGTTCTGTTATCGGAGATATCAAATCTACATCAAAACAGACAGGCCGCATTAAAATGACTTTTAAAACCCGAAGATTTATAAAATAACACAGTAAAGCCTGTTATCACTTTAAAGGAGCAAAACAAACAAAAAATCTTGTCTGCTAAAAATAACCTTTATCGGGAGAATGATCTCAAACTCTTTACTTCTAAACCCTTGAAGAAAGAATCTTCTGTGCATGTGGATAAATTTGACAACAATTTAGAGGAAATGATGCAAGCCCCAGTGAGAATCAGGCTTGCATGGCACATTCCTGAAGAAGGGTTCAAAATAAAACCTCTTGTGTTAAGTGCTTTGAACAAGTGCGTGATCGGTCGTATATTCCTTTCCGTTGGTTTTAATGGAAATGAATTATTTCCTGACTGTAATTGAAAGGACAGTCTGTTATGTTCCCTTTTTGTACCCTATACGGTTTGTCACCAACTCGATAACCTCCGCTGCTCAAATCAATGCCTTATTATTTCTTCGAAAACCATGGCTTGACAGACTAAATGCTTGTATTGATAGAAACACAGGTACAGCAAATGTACGACAGCCTGCCCAGCTTACACGTAGTCTGTTGTGATTTTTCAGGTATTTACTTAAGGCATCACATTCTTGTTGATATTCCAGCTGTCACCTGAAGTCATTTAAACGGTTTCTGGTGAGACGCATCCATAAACCGTAGGCTACCTCCGGTCTAAAATGTTTGATCGCGAAATCACGATTTTCCTCACGTTAACTGATGTCGCTTGCTATCATCCAACACAGCATCTTTTATTATGTTTAAAAACCTCCTAACCCCCAGTTATTTGAAGCAATCTCTTTAGCTCCTAGGTTCCAGAATATATGTACACATTCTGTGCTTATTTATTAAACTGAGTTATTCAATGAACGCTACATCCTCAGCGCTCTCTACAACCACACCTTAAGGAAATGATGATTGTTAATCAGGGACTTATTATTGCATTATTGGATTGCCTTTTTTACTCTGTTAAAAAAGAAATGTTTATTTCTCAAAGGCTTCATCACTATCTTGTTTTTATAATAATATCCTGGCCAAAATCCAATTATAAAACAGGGGGAAAGGCAACAAAAGCTAAACATTTTGAGTAAATTAGCTGTTTATGTTTATTATATGGGTGCTATTATCGTTGCACATCACTGATTTCCCAATTTCCTCATTCAGCGCTGTTTACTTTGCCGTAAGCCTCTCATTTCAATGCTTCAATATAATGCAATAAATGCATGCAAAAAAAGAGCGCTTTATTTACAAATGTGCAGATTTAGCAACAGACAACCAAAAAACTGGTTCAGATATTGAATCGGAAGAGACGTGTTCGTCCAAAAAAAATCAAAAATTGTTTTTGATTAAAAAGAAAAAAGCATTTTCTCTTCATACTCAATTTGACAGAGACTTCCAGTATTACCACAGCAAAGGCATGTTGCCGGAGCTTTGAATATTTCTTTCTTTTTTGATATATCAGGCCTTTTAAGATCAAGCCTTGAAGCACTTTATGCTAAGTTAATTTACCCAAATACATCCACACCAGAGCACACAACATCAACAGCACTGTTAATAGAAACCTGCTGATCCATAACAGTTTTAGACTTAGACGTTCACTGGGGGGGGGGGGGGTTGTGAGGAGCGCAATATTTACGTTAATATCTGTGATCGATCAGAGGATTTGCAAGCCGGCATAAGGCGTTTAATTATAATTGCGTCGGGATAGGTGTTGTAGTGGCACCGGGATTTGAATAAGGTCACATATCTGGCTAACCTTGCAAGTGTAATGCTATATTAAATGCCAGTCATGTTAAGTGTGTTGAAACCTTTCTGATGCAGTCACTCTGTAATATAAAGGTTAAATTGAAAAATGTCCCCTCCTGAGCGCAAAGCAAGCCATGATTGATACACCTTTGAAGGAAAAGAAATGTTAACAGGCTTACGTTTTAAACTCCCGGCTTTATGAGTGATATGTATTCTAATGGAGTGTTCGGATCAAATTTAGTCCGACTTCGTATAAACGGAAAAGGTCAGTCAGAGAGATTAGGCAGATTTGGAGAAGGTTAGACTTCACTTGTATGACAGTTTGTTAATATTCGCTTATTAAAATAGCAGACTATCGTGAAACATTTCTGTACATTTAATATGGACCTTGACACAACAAGCTATGTATATATATACCTTCCAAAGGCGTACACTACTGAGCATATGCACAGCAATTTAAAGCAATATTTTGTTTATTACATGCTGGACAGGGTATTTATTTCTACTCTCTTCATTTTTAATAATTATTCATAACATTTTTGCTCGGCTGAGATTTAGTCTCAGTGTTCTTAACACAATTTATAATTTCTTATTTCATTCAATGTTCATGGAGCTCTGACACCAGTCAAGCATTTCTTATTAGTAACTGGAAGTCTATGAATGAGCAATCTTAATTATATCCATTCACATTTTTTCTGTTTTAATGCCTAAACATGATGCGTGTTTGCTATGAAAAAGAGGCCTTAAGCAATAGATTCAATAATTGCTGCTTTATTGCCTTGTATTGGCAGTCAAGCTAAATGTTGTAGTTCCCAGCATTGCCTTATCTTACTTAATTCACCAATTTAACAAATGTTATGTCTATATTTTATATTTACATGGGTAACACTTTACAATGAGGTTGTATTTGTTAACATTAGTAAATGCATTAGCTGAACTCACAATGGGCAATATGGTTTTGTTCATTTTTAACATAAATACCAATACAATTATTTATGTTATTTCATTGTGCATTAACTAATGTTAACAGATACAACGTTTGATTTTAAAAATGTAGTAAATGCTGAACATAAACAAGATAATTAAATGATGTAGAAGTATTGTTCATTGTTAGTTCATGTTAACTTATTGTAAAATGTTACCATAACATGTCATTTGTTCACCAAGGTGATGAATGATTTTGACTAAAACCAACTGGCAACCAAAGAACTGTAATATTACAGAGGTAGTTCACCCAAAAACAAAAAAATCATTATTTACTCACCCTCCTGACATTTTCAACCTGTATGACTTTCTTCTGCAAAACACAAACAATATTTTGAAGACTGTAACCAAAAAACCGTTGGCCCCCATCTATTGTATAGATAGAAAACCAATGCAGATCAATGGGGACCAACGGTTTTTGGTTACCAGCACTCTTCAAAATATCTTCTTTTGTGTTCTGCAGAAGAAAGAAAGTCATACAGGTTTGAAAAGACAAGAGGGAGAGTAAATGTAATACATTTTTTTGTAAGTAACTTTTTGTGATTTGGGGTTTATAATAGCAGAACTATTAAAATGAATAAAACAATACCAAAGAAATGTAGAATGGCTCTGATTCTGAATTCACCTTTCGCTGTCCAAAATTCAAAAACATGCAATAAAACAACAAGAGATTCGCTGATTCAGAAATCAAGATCTGAAAACACCCCAGGAAAAGCCTAAGCTTCGACATGCTGTAGTTTTGCCCTTAGGAGCCGTGTGTTCAGTATATCAGTCATTGATACGGATCACAGACTGTCAAGGGCCAATGATGCACATTATAAACAACATATGTAAACAATAGAGTTATTCAGCGGTTCTGCAGTACACAGGGAATGATGATTACATTAACCTCATAGCTACTGTATTGTATGTTAAAGGGTTTGTTTGCAAACACTGACCACAAATCTGCGTGCATTAAATTCTCCAAAATAAAAATGTCAATGATGTTTAAAATGAAAGTCTCAATGATTGATCTCAATATGTCGCATATCCTTCAATTCTAAATGCTCATAATCATCATTTATATTGCAGACAATATATAGCATTTTGCAGACACTTTTATCCACATACTGTAGTTCATCCAATCTATACATTTTTTTACATGTTCCCTTAGGACCGAGCCCATGACCTCTGGGTTGCTAATGCAATGCTTTACCAATTGAGAAACAGGAACACTTACTAGCAACTTAAATCTAACCTAACCTGTTTTACACAGACACTGTTTTAACATCAGTGGTGGTGAGGTAATGAACACAGCTAGCAGACACCCGAGACTCTTATTATGAATCGTGATATAAATTACAGTTCATAGCTTGTATTCTTATTTATCAGTTTTGTAAAACATGTACCACGGAGCTGATGACATCACAAGCACACAACACGCACCGCATGTGCTCGATTACAAGCCAAATTGCATTATGGGAATTTTTGCACACTTTAGAGGTTCGTTTTTCTTGTTTCCAAGCATTCCTGTATTTACTGTTCTAGGTAGTCTACTTTTGGTTACATGGTCCAGAAGTGTAGATTAAGATGTTGTGGTTCCAGATGGTGGATCACAGCGCCAGCTACACTGTTAGCGGCTCTGAAGCCCGGCAGAGGGTCCGGTGTGGAGAGAATGTAGTCAATGCTGAATTTAATTTCGGGCTCGGGTTTGCCATGGGGTGGGTTGATCTGGGCCTGTCTGTGACTAGTGTTCATGGGGCAGAAAGAATCCGAATCCACGGCTCTCACTGCGGGTCCCTGATGTGTGTCCATGGCAACAAAGGGTTCGGCCGGCTCCTTGAGGCCCAGTTTTAAGTTGCGTCTGCGGCGGCGACGTCGGAAGTTGCCATTTTCGAAGAGGTCCAGCATTGACTCGCAGCCTGTGGCGAATGTCCAGTAATTACCTTTTCCTTTCTCGTTACCTTCTGTGCGGGGCACCTGAGGAAACACAGGTAATTACATCTATAGACAGGACTGATATCATACGCTTATGCTTGGTCGTGCAGCATAACAAAACAATCGGATTACAAATAAACGGAGATCACTGGGAATTCTTTATTTTCTAGTTTAATTAAAAAAAAATATTTTAAAGTCATATTCGTGACCCTGCCTGTGAAAACCGAGCTAAAGTTATCTTTATGTAATTTACTGTTTTCTACCTAAAATCATCTCGCATAATGTAAAGAACATTTAGTGAAAATATAACCTCGATATCTTTAATATTGACCGAGTAAGGTCATGTCAGACATTTAAATCGCAGTGGAAATAATGGTTGAAATAAAACTTTGATGCTCGATATCTCAAAATTAGATTGAGGCTTGGTTTTCACAAGCAGGGTCACATTTTTAAACCAAAATGTAATGTTTCATTAAAAATTGTATATACATACATTCTACAAAAGCCATAGTGTTCTGGCTAAATCTAAATGGCAAACACTTTTATCCAAGGCGACTTACAGTTATACATGTTTTTATCAGTATATGTGTTCTCTGGGTCTCAAACACACATGAGCTACAGAAACATGCACTTGAACTCCACAAGTTTGTATAAAACCAGATGATCCATGTTACACTTTTAAAAATAAAGGTGCTTCACGGTGCCATAGAAGAATTTTTTTTTTTCTTAATGGTTTTATTAAAAACCTTAAACATCTGAAGAAACTTTCTGTTTCACAAAAGGTTCTTCAGATTATAAAAAGGTGAGAAAGAAATGGTTCTTCTATGGCATCGCTGAAGAACCTCTTAAGCATCTTTATTTTTAAGAGTTTATCCCAGCATGATTTGAGAATTGTGCATATTGTTTGTTTTAATTGAAGATTAAAAAAAATCAATAACATTTTATTTTACGGTGCCCTTGTTACACGTTACATGTACTTACTATAGTATTTATTATAAATTATGCATAATTACATGCAACTAACCTAAAACTTTACCCTAACCCTATAGGAAGTACATGTTATTACTCCGTACTTAAATGTATAAGTGCACTGTAACACGGACACCTTAAAATAAAGTGCAACCAAAACATGTGGTAAAAATGTACTTAAATGTACTGAAATCTTAAATATTCACATCATTGTTTTCTTTTTTTATTCTAAACGTATGCAAGTTTAAATGAAAAAAATCCCACATTTTAAAAATGGTTTTAAATTTTTGCAGTTCATATACTGTTTTTATTAATTGATTGTTTGTTTATTTTGTTCATTAATCATAAAGTTTACAATCTAGTGTTTACATCCCATATCCCGTCTCTGTCATACCTTTATAAAGCAGCTGTTTAGAGAGAGGTTATGACGAATGGAGTTTTGCCAAGCCCTCTGGTTGGATCTGTAATAAGGAAATCTCTTCATGATGAACTCGTAGATTCCCGATAGGGTAACTTTGTTCTCTGGGCTCTGCTGTATTGCCATTGCTATTAGTGCAATGTAACTAACAGAAAAAGACAGAGAGCGGATGAGAGTCAGAGATCATTTGTGCCTCTATAGAAGCCTGTATCCCCAAGATTACAATATATAAAGAGTTGGAGTAATTAATAAAAATCAATTGCACACAAAAACAAAAAAATACAGTACAGGCATTAAATAATAATCACTGTTAACCATACACAGCCATACACTGATCAATTCAACAATAACCCTGCGAGGTAATGTTTAAAATATATATATTATTAGGGTATTGTAGCTATTATATTTTATGGGTAGATTATAATTTAGTTAATTATCATTAAAACTGTGTTAAAGTTACTAAAAATTAAAAATGAAAGAATAATGATACAAAATAAGCCTAATTATTATTATTAATAATAATAATAGTAGCTAGTAGTAGCCTACCTGTATGCCGGTCTGCACACTTTCTTTTCTTCATCAGTGCCACACGTGGGATATCCATCACCATCATAGTTAAAACAGTTATAAGGATATTGTGAGTTGTCAAACATCATCAGACGTCCAGGGTGACGACGAGCCTTTATGTTTGAATAAAAAAAGGCTCTCTAGCTGGCAAAGGCAAATGAAGCTCCTCTCATGAGAAGTGAGTATGAGTGTGTGTACGGGACCTGACCGGCTGCTGGTCAGATGCTGATATAATGGGCGTACATGACTGGAACTACTGTAAACGCCTGAACCCGGGGCGTGATCAACAAACTCCACTCACTCATTCACTCTTTGATTCTGGGTGGTCCGATCCCATTTCGGATTGGATATTTTGTTTTCTGGTGTTTCTTTTTATAGCCCGATCCACTTAACAATAATTGAATGACGAAAAAACATTGCCAAACATCATAACATGCCTCTCGTGTCTTTAGTCTTAACTCTTTCAGGTTGTTTTCGTTTCTCTCAAGTTGTGGCCCCTCGGAATGAATCACATATCTCTCGGCAACAACTCTTGGCTTCTGTAGATGCGAGATCTGTAATGCGACATAATGGCCATAAATTGTGTTTCCGTGACTAAAAAGGGGATGTGTATTCAAAAGGACATTTAAGTGGGCATATGAGGGATTGAAACGCGAACAAACAGCCCGCGGCGCGAGATGGCTAGCTGTGTGTGGCCCCCCTTGATCTCGAGACAGATTAATCCCAATTGTTTGGTGTGGATACAGCTCGGACATTTTGGACAAACTTTGTTCATTTTCTTTTTTTTAAGCCTGTCCCTCAATACCGCAAAAAGATTTTGCGGTCCTTTTCTGCAACGTAGGCTAACAGGTGAGATTTAAACAGTCTTATCACCAAAAGTAAATGCATACGTTTCTATTTGATATAGCATTTGTAATCGTTGAAATGTACTATAGAGACTAAACACGATGGCCAGTGTTTTCTTGAATAATGGTGTTGCGGAAATGCAGCTGAGATAGGTCTGGGGGGACAGAGACCACTAACCGGACAGCAGCAATCAGAGCAGCCGCAGACGCTCCAGCAGAGGAAACGGCGTCATGGGAACCGGCCGGGATTCCGCTGGGACCGTTATCAGATCGTACTTTGTGTGCACTCAGACAGGAAACGTCACATAAACGCAAATATCTGTCTGATCATTATTCGCTTTTTGTCAACTTACAACTACTGTTTGCAAAACAACGTAAGCCAGAGTGAGACAACAATGGACAAACATTTAACACAGCTAGGCTACAGTAAACAAAATAAATAGAATAATTGCAACGAGGGCTTTTGAGGTTCTGAAAGTGTTGTGACATGAAAGCTTTAACAGTGAAGACCATAGTAGGCTACGTGTTGCAAAGTTGCGTTTATTATAGTAAGTACAATATCCCATTTTAGAGAAAATGTGTTAAACTTCCGGTTTGTGTTTGTTGATGAGTCTGGCTAGTAGGCCTAGCTAATAATAACAATTTATATATTTTTTATTTATATTAATATTTTATTGTAGGACTATATTAATTTGATCATTAATTATCATTAATTTAATCAGCAGGGACTCGATTCTTTGCGGATGTGTAACAGAAATTACGTTTGGGACACAAAAATGCGCATGCGTGCTTATGTTGTTGCTCTGAAACTCCATTATTTAGAATAACTTTATTAATTAGTTCATTATTTCAAGTTGTGAAAAAGCTGTTACAAAAACAGCAACAGGTAGGCTACTTATTTGTATTGTTATAATAAATAAATACAATTTGTATTGTGTAGGCTATAAATTTGTATTTGTATTAAGTTGTATTTTATGATTTGAAGACACACTGGGGTGGTAAGTAGCCTAATAATAATAAAAAATGGTAAGTTAATGACCAACTAGCATGTTTTAAATACCAATTCAACCAAATAAAGATGATTTTTGCTTTTTTGTTCTCCAGAGAAATGCCTAATTTATCTATTAATTCTAGATTTATTCTGAGGAATAAATGTGTGCGTGCGTATATATGTATGTTTATGTATATGTATGTATGTATGTATGTATGTATGTATGTATGTATGTATGTATGTGTATATATTTATGATAAAAACCCTTCCAAACAGAAATATAGCAAAACTCAATTTCATATTATTATAGTGTGTTAGATATATCGAACACACTGAAATAATATGAAATTGAGTTTTGCTATATTTCTATTTGGAAGGGTTTTTATCATAAACCCGAGGCTGAAGAATGCTAAGCTTTAATAAGGGCTTTATTTATCTACAAAAAACTCACTCCCACTTTAGCAGAGTCCACCCAATAAACTGAGCAGCCATGCTCAGGTTCATCTTTTAAGATTTTTTTAAAGCTCATTTTTATTTCTAGGCATCTCACAGAGCAACTAAACATCATTTTAAGAAACATTATGTATAAAACCATTTGCTTAATCTCTCAGTTTATTGCACCATAACCAAGGGGAAAATGAAACAAACAGTCCCACTGAGAGACTTAACTGCATGTCAGCAACAACAAAAAACAACTGTATTTGTCCAAAAATACGAACTATACTGTACATACTGTACAAAGAAAACAACGAAACAATAGACTTGTAACAATGTCGTCATGGTATAATAAACATTTATTCTGTTAATTACTCTGTTATGTCTATAACCGAGTATTCAAGTATTTCTATAATTGCACAGGCACTAGAGTCACAGAGTATTTACACAATGGGTTCTCAGCAGTAGAAATGGGTTTTGTAGTACAGCAAAGACTGCTGAGAGATTTGGTGTATAAACAACCAGTCCTTCCCACACTGAACTAAATAGACACTTAATGTTACAATGTACATGCAATGTCACAAAAGCATACAGTATATACAAAATGAATCTGCACTACGACTGTACAAATCAAGAGGTAATAATGCTTTGGTTAACTGTTATGTACTGTTTATAACCACTTAGGCAAATCCACTTTTTGAGAGCAGCGTATAGTTTATACCAAACATTCCAGCGATTGAAAATGATCATGGCAATCTATTGTATGGTTAATTCTATGCCTAATGAAATATAAATGACTGAAGCGTGATTATTATTTGTGGTCAAAAGCTCTAGAAAAAGTCTAGAATGATTTGTCGGAAATAGAGAACAACAACTGTGCAAACCAGCCATTAGACTACAGGAACATCACCTCTGAGCACAAAACATGATTCATGATTCAAAACAATAATTCATAGATCTGACATCAGCATCAGTCTGTATACAGATGTGGGTGGAAATGCAGCAATTTTGCAGCACAGTTGAAAATGTCAGTTTAATGTTTAATATTGCATTAACTTTCACTCTTGTGATTAAGCAAATCCAGAAATATGTCAACTGTTAAAAGAATGTTTCTCGCTAGCACATATACCTCAACGTGTTTAATGTAAACTGAATCTACCTCTTTAATTGAATCAATAGAAATGAAAATAAATATGAAATTCAATAAATAACCTCTCTGATCAGCAATACTATTACAGATGGACATATGCTCATACTTAAAGCTTTTCACCCAAAATAGAGACAAACGCACTGATATGTAAATACACAGCTATTCTTTGCTATGGAGAAAATATAAACAGCTCATTTAATGCAAGTGCACAGCTATCTGAACAATGACATACACGTTTCCTTATTGAGCTGAAAACTTCAGGCAAACATTACCTGTCTGTCCCACACGTATGCGCGCAGCTACATGACTCAAAAAAGCTGCTTTAAAGTTACAGCAAATACTGGATTAATGTTTAGTGAAGGCATGAACAAATATGCAATTTTTAATATGCATTCTTTATAGCAATGGTTCTCAACTGGTTTTGCTTCAGGACCCAGTTTTTACATTAGGCAGCAGCCCAACACAGAACAAAAATTGTTTATCATATGAAATAAATAAAGGGATAGTGCACCCAAAAATGAAACTTTATCATCCTTTAGACACTCTCATGTTGAGTTTATTTAGTATAATGGCGATACCATGTCTCACTATAACACTTAATACAGCACCCAAGGGTGTCAGAAAAACATATATGATGATTGTTTTTCATCTATGTACACAATGTAATGTAAAACAACAACTTGTAAATTGTAGGCAAAGTAAAAAAGTACAATTTATAGTTTTGGTACTGTAATATACATTACCTGTAACTTAATAATGGTTACATTAATGTGAATAATTACATGGTTTAAGTAAATGAAAATTAACATTTCTTATTTTTTATGGAATATTGCTGTGTTAACTATAAAAATAATTATTCGTGTGGGTCATTATTAAAAAAAATGCATGTACCTTCAAAGTTTGTAATGAAAAACACAAACTTTCCTTCTCCCTCTAAATCATATGTTCTCTGTGCGAGGGCGGGACTATCCAATAGCCCGTCAGTTTCAACGATCAAATCAATTCCTGAAGAATGAAATCAAGCCCTGTCCAGTATTTTTCTCATTACAGAAACCGTTTTACTCAAATATATGTCACAATAAAGAAAAAACACCATCACAACTTCACAACAGTTTCCCCAATAGTTCACTACACTGAATCTCGCTTAAACAAAACAAGGTGTTGGGTTTTCTGGTTTTAACGCATGTTTCAGGATAGCTGTGACATTTTTATTAATCGATCGATCATGCTACTTAAAAATGATCAGTGAGCCGCACACACTCTTTCTTGCTGACATTCTTGGATGCTTCATTAATCATTAAAGTGAGTCTTAATGTACTACCATTACATTGAATCCACCCAGGTAGATATTATATTTTCATTCATTAAACTATAAATGTTTTCAGAAAAAACAAATGGCAAATGATGACAGGAGTTTTATTTTTGGATGAACTAGAGAAATTTATTAACATTAGACGCCACAAGAACTGCATAAGCCCAGCAATATGCAAACATGTTGACATGACCTAGGCTGAATAATAAAATGTCAAACTGTGCAAATCAATGGCCACTTGTGTGGCTTTCATTTTTCTCAGTGTGTCAAAGTACATTATAATATAGTTTTATATATTTTCTAATTTATTTGCATTTGACATAGTTCCCTCTCACATTTTTGTGACTCGTTTCTGTCACAACCAACCAGTTGAGAACCGCTTTCTAACACCTGACGTGACCTGTAAAGATCAGCTTCCATTTGTGATCAAATGAATGTCTCTCGGCCGTTCTCTCTCCACTGTGCGTCTTTCTAACACGTGGTCCGTTGGTTGAAGAATAAGTCTTTGGAATTCACTGAATTCAAAAAAGTCTATCAACAAGAGCATCTCTTGCAAGACGTTCACGGTTCATAAGAGCCGTGATGAGACTTCAGGGACCTCGGGGCGTCCGGTCAGTCTGTGCCCACTACCTTTGTGAGACTGTGCCTGTGTCTGAGCCCTCTGTGCCAACATCATCCTCTACAACATTAGTGTATCCCTCCTTATCAATGCAGTCAGACAGAACCTGGAGCACCAGGCGCAGTCTGCGGTCCATGGCCTCCAGATGAGGTCTAATGAGGATGGGTGAAAGCGTGTCTGTCTGGAGGCTTTCTTCCATCAAAGCGCTCAGTCTGTATTCCTCCATAGCCAACAGCTTAAGTCGTAAATGTGTGGACTTCTTTACCCTGCGTCAAGCAGTACGTAAGAATCAGTACAAGTAATCATTCGACAAGTTCTTCCTATACAACAATGTATTCATTTAATAATACAGTAATACAATATTTTATTTCAAAGCAGTTTAGATTCCTATAGCGACTTAGAAATAGTGTTGTGACAAATACTTTTAATATACTTATGTTATACTTAGTTAATACCAACCTGCAGCACTGACTCAAAGGCACCAGTATGGAAAGCTCATCGTGAGAATGTTTACCAAAGCTAAAGATTACAAAAAAATAACTATTAGAAATAACAGTCCTTCAAATATGTAAGCAGCACATTCAAATATATAATGATATAATATATATATATATATATATATATATATATATATATAAAAATATATATATATATAAATATATAATGTCTTACCCTCTTCCATTATCAAGATGAATAATAAATGTTTCATTTCCAAATTTTTCAAAGGTCTCATAATGATGACGATCCATATTTCCTTTGAAGAAATATAAGAAACATTTGTCAATACAATGTCACAGAAGAAATATTTTGATTATATTAAAAATACTTAAATTGTTGACTGTTTAAAATGGTTTTAAGTTTGTGTACAAATTTCTGAAATCTTACCCATAAGGAAATCAAAGATAGTCATGTCCAAGATGTCCAGCAGGCGAGTGCCGCTGTCATAAGGTGGCGTTTGCTTCACCTCTTCACAGTAATCTGGATCCACCTCCCACCTACAAACACACACATAATAAAGTCTTTTTACAACAAATATTTTTAGACTTCCAACAAACACTGACATTCTGCTTTATGAATAAATGAATTAGTTGGTGTTTGTTGTATCAGCGTTAGCCTTAAGAGAGCTATGCAAAACTAAAAATTGTATTTTCTAAAACGTCTGTCATCATTTACTCACCCTCAAGTTGTAAACAGAGAAAGATATTTGGAGGAATGTCAGTAACGAAACAGTTCTTGGACCCCACTGACTACCATAGTAAGAAAACTGACAATGGTAGTCAAAAGTGCTCAGAACTGTTTGCTTTCCTACATTCTTCAAAATATCTTATTTTGTGTTCAACAGAATAAAGACATTTAGAAAGTAATTTTTCCTACTATGGTAGTCAATGGTGGCCAATAACTGTTTGGTTACAAACATTCGTCCAAATATCTTTCTCTGTGTTTATCAGAACAAAGAAATGTATACAGATTTGGAACAACTCGAGGGTGAGTAAATGAAGACTGAATTTTCATTTTTGGGTGAACTGTTCCTTTAAGTGTGTGCTTACTCTGCTTTCTTGCGTTTGTGATAGGATCGTCTCCAGGGGTTTCTCCAGGTCCTGCGTTTGGCCAAGGCCAGATCGGGCAGAAATGCTGCTAAAGAGCCTTCGATCTGATCAGGCTTTCCACACAGAGCATGTTCAGTCGAGCAGTAATAAGAACACTCACCGTAGAAGCAAATGTTATTAGCTGGAGGAATGAAAGATAATAAACAACAAAACAAAAATGATTAATACATAAAACAAAAGCCCTTTCACTTATGGGAGTCATTTGGATTACATTTATAATTGATGTATGTGCTTACATTTTGGAAACTACTTTACTTATTTACAAATAAAACTTCACCTGAAGAAAAACCTTCTGGGATCAATCTGGGATGTAAGAGAATTTTAATTTTTTGGCTAAGTATTGCTTTCATAATGAACAGCACCACAGCGCCATCTACTGACTATTAAAAATAGTGATTCGGACATGAAATAAGATCCATTAAAATGTTTGGAGATAAGCACAAAAAAAGACTTATTAATAGAAACAGACAGAGCATAGCTTTAATTCCTGATAAGAAATGGATAGCTAGCTCAGGAAAGCAATTTATCGGACAAATCTGTTGACACGATGATCCTCACTTAAGCCAGTCAATTGATTGAAATGATTATGAGGACGGATGTCACGTGGTGGATGATGTTAAATACCTGGTGAAATGAAAAAGGTTTTCCACAGCTTTTTATCACGGGTCACATCTCTGATCTCTTTGGTCATATTCACCAGTCGCCCGGCCACCGGCGGTACTCGACGAAAATCCAAGATCCTGTTGAATCAATGAAATGTTTATTTTAACTTTCATAAATTGTTTATATTTTCATACCTTTCACAGTAAAATGAGCTGTTTATCTTAAAATATATCAGTGCCTTTGTTTTGTCTTAATCATTTTTATAAATAATATTAAGTGTTAAAGGGACAGTCCACCCAAAAATGAAAATCTGTCATCATTTACTCACCATCAGTTTGTTCCAAACCTATATAAATGTTGTTGTTACACTAAACACAAAGGAAGATATTTGGAAGAATGTCAGTCATCCCCCATTGAATCCCATAGTATTTATTTTCCCTACTATGGCAGTCAATGGGGGATGAGCTCGTGTTTTCATTTTTGGGTGAACTGTCCCTTTAAGTGTAAAAAATTTAATATGTAGAAAAGTGTTGACTTACAATTGTTTAATATATATTTGCCAACTCATCTGACCACATTCATACTGAGGTAGTGAAACTGTACTGGTATTAACTTCTAACAGTAGGGGGAGCTCAGAGAACACTATATAAAACACACTGCAAGCAACTTAATCAATAATAAATCATCACAGTCAAAGCAGGAAACATGGGCTTTATACCACAAACATTTATATTAAATGCATTCTCTGCACAAAAAGAATGATTTATGAAATATAAAATATTTAAAAAAAACTGAATTTGTTTCCTTTTCTGTCCTCAGACATTCTTTCTTTCTTTCTTACTACACACATCTGTGTCAGCTGTGTGCGCATGTTTCTCTCATTCGTGTTTAAACCCTGCATGCTGCGTGCATGTGTGGACCGTCTGCTGACAGAGCAACTTAAAAAATCCCCAGAAAAACTCCTAATGGATGGGGCCTTAAGGGATAAAAGCATTTAAAGCTACCGGTTGCCCAGTCATGCTGACAGAAATGACAGAGAGAGTTTGTGTGCAGGAGCCTTTTCCTCCACAGTCACCGTATAAAACGCAACTCGCTGGGAACCATGAGACAAATGAAAGTTTCTCCTACCAAACCGCTCTCCACGCTACAATGAGCCTTTCCCATCGACTAAAATCAGATAATTAATAGTATGTTGTTGGATATAGCGCTGGTGGGCTCGCGAGGACGCGGAGGCCCGCTGGGTCACGGTGCATAAAAATAGAAATAGCAACCTGCACTTTTGTCAAACCCGGAGGACCTTTATTTAGAAAAGCAGGCGCTTTTTTCTTGTGTTTGGTTTGCGCTGTCTACCCACACACATGCCTGTGTGCACCAATTGGATTTTATTCCCGACCAGATGTGAGGACGGAAGTGAAGCGGACCTAGCCGGTCTGGGCCGGGACGACTGAATGATGATATTGTGCCCGGGACTCATGCTGGGGTCAGTCTGACACAAAGAGGAGGGCTGGTGCTGGGTACAAAAACATCATGTAACAAAAACACAACAGCGGTGTGAGGGGACTTTCACAGAACATGGATTTTTATGCCCTGGACCTTTTTTGAAGGGGTGTGGCCTTCACTCTTACAGTTTAAAACTCATTTTCTTCATCGGTATATTGTTCTTAAATAAAAATGTTCTTGAAAAAACATGTACTCGAGCAGCTTACGACAAGAAAAAACAAAAATATTTGACAGAAAAACAAGACAAAAACACTGATTGAGAAAACATTTTGCAATGTAGCCGACCCCTCCTCCATCCCGGGACATTGTTCCCATACGACGTTACACGCCCATCCATTCGAAGTAAACAAAGAGAAGAAAAATATGAGGATGGAAATAAACTATAAAGGCAATAAATCCCCGAGTCTAATATCAGATTGTGGGTAAATCTGACTCATAGTGAAACAGCAAACAACCAATAAACACAGCTGAAAAGAGCTGACACGGACAGATTGGTTATTTTGGCATAAAGATGAAAGTCTCTCAATCTTTTATGTTCTGACACTTATCAGAAGGGTAATCGTCTATAAGAAGACATTGTTGGATGAAGATCGGATGGTGATGGGATGTTGACGGATGGGTTTGTGTTCACAGTCAGTTGTTATGTTCTGTCTGGATTATGAGTGTAAAACTGCAGGTTTCGCACAATCTGTACTTTCACACGTTTGTATGTAACACAATTTAAAACGTGCTGAAAACATACGGGGACACCCCACAAGCAGCGTGTGCGGTCGCACAAACATAAAAAAATCTTGTGCAAACAAAGGTACACTGTAGTGTACACTGATACACATGACTGAATTTATGTTTCTATAAATATTGTCATTTCAAACCTTCCGCAGAAAAAAGATATTTTGGCACCTATTGACTTGCATTGGTTTTGTGTCCATACAATAGAAGTGAATGGGTGCCGCTAATGTTTAGTTTCAACATTCTTTAAAATATCTTCTTTTGTGTTTTGCAGAATAACGAAAGTCATACAGGTTTGAAATGACAAGAGAATGAGTAAATGATGACAGAATTTTCAATTTTAATGGTTATAAGCATATATGGAAAATATTTGGAGAAATATCTGTTGTTCTGTGCATATTGAAATTCAATGGGGTCAAGTGTTGTTTGGTTATCAACATTCTTCAAATTATCTTCTGTTATTTTGTCCATACAGGTTTGGACTGACATGAGAATAGGTAAATGATGAAAGATTTTTCATTTTTATATCAACTGTCTCCTAAGAGAATAGTGATAAAGAAATGAGTAGGCATGTTTGACTAGTAATGTTTACTGTGGTCTAAAAAGAGAAACTCACAAAAAGCCTGTGGATCTACTGTGATCAAGTGTAGGTGGTACCTAGTGCATACAGTACATATACACCCCTCAAAAATCAACATGTGCAGACACAAATAAAACCATTCATTCCAAAGGCTGACATTTATGACTGCAGGTAAGCAGTTCTTTACCTGTCTAGATGATATGCTGCGATCTCTGCATTGTGCCTCTCAAAATCGGAGAAGTAGAAGAAGTCGGGTGGCGTCTCCTGCTCCCGTGTCTGCCTGCAAGGCAAAGGTTAATCTGCTGTGAGTCCCTTTCATCAACAAAGCCATAATCACAGCCCCGGCCCATATGAAATAAACCCACCCTGTGGAAAATTAAACCCCTCTATTATTTCTGTATTGCTGTGATCCACCATAAGAACATATTTAGAAAAATAAATGTATTGTAAATATTTTTTATTTGAAATCCATATTTAGTTTTATTTTATAATAAAATCTATCCGGTCATCAAAGGAGGCTGGAGCTTATCCCAGCATCTTGGTCTACAGGGCTAATAATAAAAGTTAACTTATATTATTATATTATTATTATATAGTAAGATAATATTATTTAAAAAATATGTGAACAGAACAGTAATAGTCAAAAATACATTGTGTGGGTCAAAATGATCAATTTTTCTTTTATGGCAAATATCTTTAGGATATTAAGTAAAGACCACGTTCCATGAAGAAATTTTGTACATTTCTTACCGTAAATATATCAAAACTTAATTTTTTTAATGAAAATTTTTCCCTTACAACTGGTTTTGTTGTCCAGGGTCATAAATATTTATATTTTTTACTTCCAAATACACATATTAATTCATTTGAATCCATATTAAGTAAGTCTAAATGAGTAGTTTCACTTCGTAGCATTCTATAAACTAAATTGTATATATTGTACCATTAAGAACATGTCACACAAATTCATGATCTTGCATGAGCAATTAATAACAGACCAAACAATAATAAAACAATATTGTTTTATCAATACTTAGGTCAATAGAGGACATATTATGTTCCAGGCAAGCATCTCTACAGACAAGAGCCAGAGAACCGATTTTTACCCGCCTGCACGACTTCATATGTTCCTGCTGGAATGTTTTCGGCAGGCTCTATTTCAAACATACTTGAGATCTCTCTCTCTCTCTCTCTCTCTCTCTCTCTCGTTCTCTGAATTCTGTCCGAATGTCGAAACAATTACATCCAGCTGGATCTCTGCTTCCTCAACACTCAAATCATCAGAGAAGAGATTCAAAACAAAAACGTCTCTGGTAAACCCATCTTATCACCTCCCAACATTTTCTGGCAAAGCAAACAATCTGAAAGCAAGGTAGCTGGAGAGAGCAGTGCCAGCTCACTAATGGAAACAGATTCTTATCTTGGTGAAATCAGGCACTGGGTACGGTCCTCAGCTGGCGGCAGTCGTTCAGGGCGCAGCTGTGAGGCCGACATGCTTACCGATAGTTAAATAACACGCGTGGGACCTGCCAAACGAAAGTCTCCGACTTCGCATTCTTCTGCCGTCCGCTCCTCAGAGCCCCGGATAATATCACTCCAACCCGCCAACTGTGAGCCTCTTTTCAGGCATGAAGAGAATTAAAATGGATTTGTGTTTCTGCCGGAAGAAACAGGCCTAATTCTGCTCTGAAGCTGTTTGGATTCTCGCCCTCAGATGTTAAACTGGCACAGAAGATGTAAGGGTGTGTCTTCAAGTATTGGCCCTCTGGACTTTCAGAAAATAAACTAAAGACTCATAATCTAATTAATAATAAATCTAATTTCACTGGATTTCAATCTTTGGCAAGGCCTTACTCAGTCAATATTTAAGATATCAAGATTTTATTTTGACAGAATGTTATTTAGGGTGATTTTATGTAGTAAACCACACAGGCAGGGTCACATACGTATTCTTAATTTTGTTATTATTTTGATACGAGTTTTCAAATTTGTTCCAGAGCATTTGATAACATTGTATAAAGTAAATGAATGAAAATGACATTTTAAACATTTAAGGAGTTTGTCTTGCAAAGACTAATTTAATAGCTAGGATACACTATATTGGCAAAAGTATTGGGTCACCCTATCTAATAAACAGGTTTGATGACTTTAGTCATTTCCATAAGTACAAATCTTATTGCTGCAGCATATCATGATATTCTATGGAACTGTGTGCTTCAAATTTAATAGCAACAGTTTGGGAAGAGCTCTTTTCTATTCCAACATGACAATACCCCTGTGTATGAGACAAGGTTCAGAAAGAAATAATTGATTCAGTCAGTTTGGAAGAACTTGACTGGTCTGCATAAAACCAAGTCCTGAACCCAGCTGAACACCTTTTTGAGTGACTTTAAATGCAGACTTTTTCAGCAGGAAAAGTTTTGCAATTTAAAACTTTTGAAAAAGTTCAAATTGCATTTCTACAAATGGCATTGTAAGAAATGTTGTTTCCATCTCTTTTGCAACAGTTTTGGAAGCACCTTTTTTCTGTTCCAAATTGGCTGTACCCCTGTGTACAAGCCATTGATGTGGAGTGATGAGTTTTTGGCTCAAAGTCTGCATTTAAAGTCACACCAAGTGTTCAGCTGGGTTCAGGACTTGGTTTTATGCAGACCAGTCAAGTTCTTCCACACTGACTGAATCAATGTTTTCTTTCTGAACCTTGTCATCAAACCTGTCAAGTCATCAAACCTGTATTAGATAGGGTGACATAATACTCTTGGCAATATAGTGTATATATACAGTTGCTAAATAAAACACAATAGTTTCACACACTTGGATGTGGATGTGTTAATTTTAAGGCACTGTTTGTGTTATGCTATTTAACACATTTTGTGTTAATTTTGTCCCAGAAATAACACAGTGATGTGCTCAGTTACACATTTGTGTGTTGTCCTTAACTGAACACAAAAACTGTTTTTAGAGTGCACTTTTAAAGCTTCTTTGTAAAATAAGTGATAAAATTGGTTTCTAAGTGATGTTGGTAACACTTTACAAGGTTATATTTGTTATTATTCATAAATGTATTAACTCACATGAACTAATAATGAACAAGTCATGACAACTCAACTCAACGCAACTCATGACAACTTAACTCAAGTCAAGATAACTCAACTCATTGTATATATACAATGTATATTATAATATTTATAAAATAAAATACATAAGAGAGATTTATCTTCATTGTTAATTTATCCCCTAAATTCACACCATACAGTAGGACAAATGTACGTTATATTTGCCAACTACCCAAATACAATAAAGCTAAAAAAGCACCAGAAAAGTCAAATACGTGAAATGAAAATCTCTAGTAAATCTATTTGGATTAATAAAAATAAACCCATGACACATAAAAGTGCCAGAACTTGAAGCAGCACAAAATTGTACTGTGTTTTTGCATTGCTTCAGCTTGTAAATTCTATACTCTGTAAACATAATCCACCTGTTATCACAGCAATTATCACAGCTCACTCTCTAATGCACTACAAGTGTAATATTATGTCTCCAAGTACATATTGAACACCACTGAACCCGAACACTTGACCCGGCCAGCGCTTTCGCTGCGATGACAGCACTTAACGTCTGCACAATCCACTTCACAGCTCTACAGCAATGCTTTCCATCAAACGGGATTCCATCAAGTCAAATTCAACACTGAACATCAATTCTATAATGCTAATAGTCCCAACAGGAAAACACAAGAGGCTCCAGTACAGCAGCTGATGGCAAAAACCTCTGAGGAACGATCTGAGGATGGGACCCCTAACCCCCCCTGACTCTCGCAATGGAACTCCAGACAACCTTGTTAAGCTGGAGCTTGAGAGCTTTCATTTATTCCTGTGAAACCCCAGAGAGATACAAGCGAAACAACACTCGACTGACTGCTGGACTAGAAAATTATAACAAAGAAAACCAGACGCATGCCGCTCTGTGACAGGGTCAAAACAATCCCTTAGAAGAATTCACAAAGCGTTTGTTTTCTGCGTAAAGGGCGAACAACACCGCCAAGAGGAAAAACTTCCCTGTGTATTAGCGCGAAGAGTTTACGGGGCACTAAAAATAAGGAAGAAAGCAAAAAACGGGTTGGCACGAGAGACGACCTGGTTCGCCTCGGCGTGTGTGGGAGATCGAGAGGTTTGAAGCCCAAGGTGTTTTTTTCGTTCTATTTTCTTCAAAAGCGCCCTCAGTGGATGTGGTTCACCATGAAAAACTTCATGTAAGCGACAGCCGCTCTTAACATGCACTTAAATGAGCCTCAAGATGAGTCTACGGATGTGTGGAGATGTCTTAAAACCAGTTCGGCTGAGAGCAGGATGTCTCGAGCCATCAAAATACGCTGTGACCCTCTGTGACATGATGTTTACTCGCGCCGGGCCGACGGGTTATCAGCTCACACATACAGTAACAAAAAGAGGGAATATAATAAAGAGCTGCACCATGTTTTTGGGCTCAGAAAGTCATCAAATGATAAAAAATGCAGTGCAACCTGGCATATACCATACATGCTGTGATTTAACATGCATTTATTGTTTTAAGTGCCTGGATTAAAGTGGTGGAGCAATTCTTCACAGTCCTAGCAAAGTATGACAGATCACGACAGTCTGTCGTTGTGTCCTCCACAAACTAGCACTCAGAACCAGGATAATGGGGAATTGCGTTTGTTTGCGATGTTACCCAAATTTTGTTAGTGAACGGGGTGCTGAAACAATGCAGATAGCGCAAGCAAACAGATGCAGTTCAATATTTGTGAATTCCCATCATACTTTACACTAGCGGATGACAGATATTTTTAATGATACAGATATCTAAAAAGCAGGTTGGCTGATGGAGGATGTAGTCATACAGTCTGAGATGTGTACTTCATTTTAATAAAAAACAAATAAGACAAAATTACAGAATACTTATTTTAAATAGAAAATATATACTATCTACTAACAAAGCTGCCTGTACATTTTGGATTTTTTTTCCTCTTGTTTTTTTAGTGTGTCTCTTGTTGTTTTGTTTTGTGTTTGTTTGTTGTTCATAAAAAATTGGAAACGAAACTACACCAAATAACAACTAAATCGCATAATCAGACACTATTATTAATCGATTTCAAATCAGCTAAACCTTTTAACCAAAAACACAATATAATGCGATTAAAAATAAGAGAAAACATAAACTAAACTAAACTAAACTAAAGATGAAATTAACAGATATTATTATTTATGTATTTGAAAAATCGATAGATATTGCGATAATATTGTTACTGAAAATTCCACAATAATCGTGTTGTGATAATCTGATACTAGGATCTCAAGACAATAAAGATATTTCAACCATAGTATTTCAGGTATAACTATAATAATACACATGATAAACCATAGTTAATTTTCCTGAATGAATATCAACTAATAACATCATAAAACAGTCCAGAACTACTATACACACACGCTTCAGTGGTCATGACTAACCTTGCAGACAATATCTCAACAGCAGAAATATACTGATGGAAAAAGTGCAAAAAATACAGGCAGATGCAAAAACTGATGTATCAAGAAAAAAACATGCGAGCAAATTAATGAATCAAACAGGACACAGTTTCTAGGACACTATATTCTGCCAAATCCTTTAGTTGGTGCTACACTGCACAAACACTCTAAAAATCCTCCACAATAGCAGTAAATGCAAATTCACCACATAAACCCTGATCCCAGCATCCCTTGTAAAAGCTTATCCCAGCATTCTTACAACGAGTGCTGGTCAGACCTCGATGGCGTGAGGAGACAAAGCAGGACACCTAAAACACGCCGTCTTGGCCTTAGGAGAAAATGTGTTGGGCAGAAGGCTAAATTTGGTCACTTCACAATAAGGGCCAGTCTTTGACGTTCTCACTGTGAATGGTTATGAAATGGAGTATTGTTTAAACTGCAGAAGCATGCAGAAATGACCTTTGGAGCTAATGTCATGGCGTTGGGAGCAAATATTAGACGGGGAGGTGCCTGGTGCAGAATAAAGCTGCTTTCTGTGACTTGTTTGTGATAACAGGTAATGGGTAATGTCAGGAGGCGGATCGCTTTACAAACTTCAGCGGTTGTTGTATAATAACACTGCAAAACAGAGACTCAACATTTGAGTTTACAAATGCAGAAATGCTGCTATTTTAACATTTTATATCGATGATGTAGATTTTGTATCTTCAGCATCTTCACCCTTTGTCTAGAATTTGTGAAATGTATTGACATATTATCAACCAATTTTTTGAGATCGCAAACAGTTTTGTTGCCTGCCTTTTTCTGATGTAGTCCAAAACATTTTACATACCTTTTATTTTTAATAAAAAAATTGATTGACTGTATTTGCACAATTATATATTTTAGTCTACTAAAATAGTGTCAAACATTGCCTTATATTAATTTAAATCATGAGACATAAAAGTCAGGTGACTTCTATGCACATCAAGGCATTTATTCAGTAAATGTGTTTTCATTGTAGTTTTGTGCAGTTTTACTCATTGGATAACATATAACCTGACAAAATCTATGGAACAAATATGTTTTTATGTGCTTTTCTTTTCTTTTTTTCTGATTTTAACTTCTTGTCTGTTTTTATAGGCTAAAGTTTATTCAGGTGCATCTTGTATTTGCTAATGCATGAGGTGTATATATATTTTTAGAATACAGCTATAGGAAATAATGTATACATGAGAATGTAACACATGCGCTTGAATGTAAGTGTGAAAATAATCTTTAAAGGTGAGGTTTGTCATTTCTAGTAGATGTTTTCCCTCCCAGAAAAACAGATCCAATATACTGATGACTCATCAAGCACTACACAGATATCCAGTCATATGACCTCTAGAATGACATAACAGATCATGACTGGGATGTAATGAAATGCTATTGTTTATTTTAACAAAGATTGAACCCTTCAAAATAAAAGAAGACTGATGATAGGAAATGTATTTTTACGTGAACAGTATTTACCTCCATCTCTTATTTTTTCACCATTTCACAGCTGTGCTGCAGTGTATGAGGTAGAGCTGCATAAGCCAGCTGTTTAAAGTCCAACACGAATGTGAAAAATGACCTGACGTGGATACAAAACCACAAGACAAAAACAATACCCCACGGGAACAGACTGCTATACAACAAAGAAATAATTTCCCACTGTAAAGATGTTTTGTAACTTTGTGTGCTTTTATTACTGTAAAATCGGTAAAAATCTATGCATCCCCTGAAAGGCGGAACTTCACGCAACCTTCTTCATAAAAGATTTCCGGTCACAAGCCACATGCCTTTTGTCGGCAACAGTGAAAACTAAGCTACACAGATCTGGACTACGACGAAACCAAGGCTCTTAAGGACAACACAGTCAGAAGGGCAGAGTTGGTTTACATGAGCAGAGAGAGCGAGCGAGAGAGACAGAATAATAAGAGAGCGCACACACACACTACGCTGACAGACAGGCAGGCCTAAATAAGCGAGACCACAGCATCAGCCCCCCATGCGCATCATCCTCGTAATGGCATCGTGTAAATATTCCAGCCAGATCAACAGGCCATAAAGAAGAATCCATCATCTGCACATAATCTCTGACAGATTTACTGGCCCAGACTGACAGGCTTTTCTGTATGATAGCACGTCTGATAGCCCCACGGCACATCTCCCCTCTGACAGGCAGAGGTGATGGCTGTGCTATCAGGTTAAAGTGTGCAGTGTGTGTGGAGTGTGTGCTCTCAGCCTTGCCGTGGTTTGATCGGGGCTTTCAGATGTTGAAGCGCCTGCCATTACGCATAAATGGGGTTTAAAGATTCATCGGATACTTGCCGGCGCACATCTCAATGAAGGAAAAATAGCAGGGGGTGGGAATCGCCAGGGTCAACAGCATATGATACTGCTATGATACTTGCAAAATAAACAGCAAGAACAGTATATTGATCTATAAAGCTCTTATTTGTGTGTTTTACTCAGATAATGATATACACAATTCAATTAAATCAAATGAGCATATCATGTAATATTTTTAAGACAGATCTAAATAGTATACTTTAATAATAATTACTATTCTATGATTACATTATTATGTTATCATAAATATTTATGTATCCATGATTAGTAAGTTTTTTGTTATTATTGAGCATAAATTAGTATTATTTTATTATGTATTAAAAGTCTTTAAGAACAAATCAATCCATACCAACACTCTTTGGTCCAAGGATGGCAACTCCACAGTTTACTTGCAAAATGGGCTACAAATTTTCAAATTAATAATTTGTAATTAATTAATAATTTGTAAATTACTTTACACATGTATATTCTAATAAGACTTGACCAAGTGAGCACAATTTTGTTAAGGAGGAGCATTTGTTTTCGTTTCCATGGTAACAGATTGGCGGGTCTTATGATTATTGTTTCTAGTAAATAATTGTATTCATCAGCTATATGTCAATGCATACTACTATACAATGATTTTCAATGATTTTAGTGTCTAATGCATAACAGTGTTTAAAATATGTATATCGGGTATGAGAGTGGCATATTTTGAGATATTTTTTTGGGCTAGTTTAATTGCTCATTGGGAGGGGTTTGTTACAAAAATCTGGCAACCCTGCTTTGGGAATGTTTTATAAGACACACAGTTACATTTTTATTATTTAAGATGATAATTCAATTATTAAAATGAATTCAAATGTCTGCTTAAATAACAGGCTTGGAAATACAATCAAGTATTTCAAACCCATCTTAGCATCACGTTGGAGCCTTTTATTTCGCTGCAGATATGAGCTCAATGTAGGAAAACTTCCTCCTTTGTTTATTTTGATAAAAGTAACCGTAAACCGTCTGTCCATGAATGCCACCCGGGATGCAAGGAACGGCATATTGTGAAATCCGTGATAAAGGCTGTGACCCTGTTGGTCTCTATTACTATGCTTTTGTACTTTCTGCTCGACTGTAAAACCTCGGATGGGTTAATGATAAAATGCTAAGATGGACCACATGATTTGTAATGACCTAAAATCAAAGTGACGGTGCACGTTAAGCAGGAATAACGGTCATAAAACTAGATGCCAACAAGAGAATCGAGATGACAAATCACCCGGATAGCACGTGTCAACATGACCAATAGAGTTTAAATATCAAACATCTGCTCATCATTTGCTGTTTAGTTTAAGAATGTTTAAGAGATTATACTTATGTCATCTAAAACATACGTGACGTAATACCAATTCACCTGCATTGTTTTATTGGGATGGTAGGGTTAATAAAACTTCAGGCCTTTGCATGGCACAATTTCATAGCACGATAGCATGTTAACATTAATATTACTTATGGGTCGTGTCAAGTGTGCGCAATACTGGCGTTCCAATCACCTCCATGTAATTGGAATTGACCGCTCCATCTCATCCACTGCATTCCAGCAGAAAGAAAGCAGCTGCCATTATCATTTATAATTACAAGTGAACCCATGGGGCCGCTGAGAATTGCTCATTGATTTCCGGCTCGGCTATGCTTTTCTGAGCAAACATGTCCTTTCATGGGTTATATAAATAGAACAAAGGCATGACGATGTCAATGTTAAATGCATCATGTGTAATTCTGCAATCGTTCTACTGAAAAACACCAATAACAAGGTTAATGTGCTTATAATACGATCGTATACAACACAAATCTAGTATTTCAGTAAAAATGTCTGTTGTCGTATAGTTACTGGTTTTGGGTTTGCACATGGTCTTGCATGTGTCTCAGCTCTGCTTTTTTTTGGTTTAGCTTAATTATCCTCATCTGCCCTTCTTGTTTGTCTCAATTTATATTCTCTCTGCGTGTCTGTTTAGTGCTGGTTCATTCTTTTGGATCTAACTGTGGCCTGCATGTTTGTTAGTGGTGCCGTTTTGATAGCTCTGTCAAATTATACAGTTTTTGTCACTGGTTTTACAGCTTTGTTTACTTTTTCTGCTTTGTCGTACCGTGGGTTGATTTTATTTTGCAAACGCTGTCGCTTGGCTTGGTCACTTTTACATTTTACAAGTTTTATCTACAGCTGTGGAAAAAATTAATAGACCACTCCAACTTTTCATTTCAAATCATCATTTCTAGATATATAGTGGTCATTCCAGTCCAGTGTCCTCAGGAGTGACAAAGTCATCCAACAGCAATGTGAAAGACTGACAGCATGACAAGACACCTATAAACTATGATAAAAATGAGGCAAAAACAACCGTTTTGTCAAACTTTACAATTAATGGAAACACAGTTTAAATAAAAAGATCCACAATTTCCAAAGCAAATTGAAAAATAAGCACATTGAATATAATGAATAAAATGATTAAATAGAACAACTGACAGATTAATACATACGGATCGACTACTTAATCAGTTTCATTCTGATGATATAAAATAGATCAAATTCATAAATAAATATTGTCAGGCCTACTTATTCACAAGGATTTTGTGCATTGTAAAAAAAGGCATAACGTGACTGTACTACCACATTGGGTTTGCATTATTTTCTAATAAATTGTCAATTATTCCTTACAAATACAGGGCCAGATTTACTAAAGAGCTGTTTAAAAGAATTTAAAAGAGCTGTTAGTAAATCTGGCCCATAATGTCTTAAAGATGTTTGTTCAACATTTCGATTTTGTTCTACCATTTGTGTAGTGTTAAAAAAACAAAATAGGAAGTGCTTCTGTACCAGTGTTGTATACGTCTTGCAAAGTGGTCGATTAAATATTTTTGTGTCCGTTTATGGAAGTTGTGCCACTCCGGGGCCATGTTTGCAATGCCTGCAACGCAGCTATTTACGTCATAGCAAAACAACGAGCAAATATTATCATAAAATCACTGTCAAAAATCACAATTAAATAGCATATTTTCGATCAATAATTAAACCTGACATGAACTGTCCCATAACTTTGGTTTGCTAAACTTAAATTGAGCTAAAAGCAACTTTTTCGAGCGGCCATATTGAATGTTGCATTCCTCCCCATTCATTGGTGCATGTTGTTAATACCTGCTATCTTTGGTTTATCATATTGCTGTCACTGCCATTAAAAAAGCAATAATCCAGTAAAGGTCACGTGTTACTTTAACACATTTTACCATGGTTAAGTTTAATCGCAATACGGTTTCTCTCAATAAAACTGAACGACACCTAAAACTCAAATTGATCAAAGTGGCCCCTAAAACATTCATAGCTCACAAAGCTCTCAAAGGAAAGCCGTGTGTGACTTACAGTACTGAAGAGAAAACAAGCTAATTGCTTTGCCTATACAGTAATTAGCGCTAATTAGCCGGGCTAAGTCGTCCATTTTGCATTTGGTTCTCTGTGCACGTAACCCACCTTAATTGCTCTCCTTAGTTTCAAGCCTCCTGTTGAGAACACAGCAGCATTTCTATAACAGCAGGAAACAATGCTAATGCTAACCCGGCAGAATAGCTGCTAAGGAGACGAGCAGCCCTTTAGAAGAGAAGCTTTTACACAAGGCCGTTTGCTCTATTGTTCATAAAAAGCCTGCACATAAGCCTTTGCTTTACAGTGAGAGGGAACTCTGGGAAAAGCCTTTTACTGAGGCGAATATCACTCTCCAGCATTAGGTGTTATCTTCTGACGGGAAAACAACACAGAGTATATGGCAAAGCAGAGTCGGAAGCGGAACGGCAGGATATGAGAGAGCATCTCGGGAACAGGCTTTACATAATTTATATCCCATATTCCCCCTCCTCTCTTAAGGGGCATTACCAGGAATATCAGGCATTCCAGCACAGTCTAATGGTCATAAGCCGCTGAGTGTGTGTGTGTGTGTGTGTGTGTGTGTGTGTGTGTTCTGCGTTACAGTGCAAAACATTGGTTGATTATTTACAGCACAGGATGAGTAAACTACACATTTCCGATAATCGTTGCCTAATATTTTTGCTTCTCCATTTCAAAACTTCTTTGCAATGTAATGCATCATCCACACAATACATACTTATTTAAAAGATGTACAAATGTACTATGCCTTACTGCTGTATTTCAGTTTGCTCATGATAAATTGTGCCCACTGAAATTTGTTTATTTGCACACATTGTCTGCCTTGTCTTAGCACCTGCTTTGCAATGCAAATTGGGTAACAGCGCAAACCTGTTAAAAAAAAACATGCAAGTGCTAAACGCAACCTGAACCTCGGTTCTGAGAGGAGGATGAAATAAGACTTTAAAAGAAAAGTTCAATTTACACACCCTCATGCCATTCCTGAACATATGTCTAACTTTCTTTTGTTAAACACAAATGAAGTATTTTATTTTTTAAACATCCATCACTTTGTGTATATAAAGTTAACTATTTTGCAAAATGTAAACAAGCACTTCCTGTTTCAACACTACAGATAATAACCAACAGAACATTTAGAACTGTATTGGAACATATTTATAGACACATCCCCAAAGAATAAGAGTCCCTTCAGATTATTTCTGATAACAAGCTAAATAGATCATTTAAAAGTAAAAATCAGTATTATTTTGGGTTACTAGTAGAAGAACCGTTACTTGGCTAAACTTAAATGTGACAAAGTTACACGACCCATTCAACAAATTGTTTATTGAATAAAATTAATATACAACTATAGATTACTATAAATAAAATAAAATATAAATAGTT